>CM057815.1:18955994-19555994 GCA_030067965.1 Latrodectus elegans | reverse complement strand
AGTTATGGGTTTGTTGGCCATATTTAGCAACTCATCCCTTAGAAACAAGCAGCTGCAAATAATAGTAGCAAGCATTTAATTGCAGCTGCATTTAATAGTAGCAAGCAAAATGAATACTGGCATTTATATGGCATTTGTACGTATTAAATAAACATTAAAAAATAAAAACTTGACAAATAAAATATAGAAAAAAAGGTCTTCAAACTATTTTTTAAAGAAACCAGCAACTATTGTGAACTCTTATTTTTTTAAAAAAGCTATATAAGAAATGATTACGTAAGTGAATTTTTTTTCTTTATTGTAGAAATTAAGTACAGAAATAGCAATTAAAAAATGAGAACATTTCTTTTTTTGAAAAATAAAACAGATACGTTTTGATTTTCTTAATTAATTATTAAATATTTAACTGCAATAAGGAAAAAACGTTGAAAAAATAATAATTTGATGTGTTAGAGCAATGCGAAAGGATTTTCTATTTTTTTAAAATAGAAATCTTCATTAAAATAATGAAAAAACTTTTCTTTTAAAAGAACTTAAGTTACGTAGTAATCCTTGTTAAAGTATTAACATTTTAAAATTAATCCACTAAAACTATTTGGCGACTTTTTTTTTTATAAGACTTGGTTAAGATTTTCTTGTATTCATCTTTGTAACAAAAAATAAATAAACTTTATTGATAACATGATGCGTGATGTGTTAAAAAAGGATTTGCATTTAAATTCTTTCAACTTCAATATTTATTTGCTGATAAATTATTAGAAAAATATAAAAGACAATAATCCTCTTTCTTTTAAAAAAATTATAATGTTTGTAGGAATAATGCGATTTAATTTATAAGAAACGAAGAGAAAAAATACTGTATTACAGGGATATATGATCACTCATGGAAGTTCTAATTTTTGAAATTATCAAGAACTATCTGCTTATGTTTGTATAATCATTATTATTTAATTTTGATTGTAACATTTCTCTTTGGATTACCGTTTGCCTAAAACTGAGCACAACTTACTTCGCGCCTATTGTTAAGAAATTTTATTATAATTTATTTTAACGCTGCTTAATGGACTTACTCACTTAGCGGTGCAGGCGAGTTCGGGACTGTACCTAAAGTTTAAGAGTTTCAAAAAACTCCTTCCATCACCGAGCACCTCATAATTATGAACCATGGTTAGGTGACGAAATCACACCTGAGTTTGTACCCACCTCTCCGCATCCACGCCGCACCAGCGGAAGGACTTTGGACGATTAAACGCGGACACGTTCCAAGCCCACGGAGCTCCAGCAACCTAGAGAGGGGAAAATGTGGTCACCCTCCCAATCACTGTCCTCGGCAAATGATGCTGATCTTAACGGGAAGCAGCATGAATCTACTGAGCCACTGCAGTTCACTTAATGGAAGGCCTGATGGTTTGAAGTCATTGAAAGATATTTTAGCATCCACTGTGTAAATTATTGTCAGGAAGGTCTTTTATAGACAGTGCTACAGGAGCAGTGATAGAGTGCGATACAGGAACAGTGATAGAGTGCGATATAGGAAAACGAGAGAGTGTGATACAGGAACAGTGATAGAGTGTGATACAGGAACAGTGATAGAGTGTGATACAGGAACAGTGATAGAGTGTGATACAGGAACAGTGATAGAGTGTGATACAGGAACAGTGATAGAGTGTGATACAGGAACAGTGATAGAATGTGATACAGGAACAGTGATAGAGTGTGATACAGGAACAGCGATAGAGTGCGATACAGGAACATTTTATATTCCTGTATCGCAAAGTAATAAGCCCGGGAGACTTCCAAGTAGACAGAACGTAAAGCAGAAGCACAATAGCCATCTCCTATTGTTCAACAGTGTCTACGATTAAACTCAATGCATTAGAAAAGCGATGTCCTACCACTTGGCCACGATGAACTATCTAATTGCTTACCAAAATATTTCATACCAGTGCATTCAGCCAAATCTAATATTAAAGAATTCTTATAATTCATGTTTAGAAGGATGGGATAATGTTGTATTAGAAATCTAAATTGTTACAATGAAACATATTGTAAAATCTCCCATATAACGTGGTATGTTAGCTCTGCATTATAGGAAAACGCATTGTACGAGCATTCTCGTATAACGCGCTCGTATGACCTCGTATAACGAGTTATGTATAAATGATTTACGTTTAGATTTTCCCTTTAAGGCTGTTCCAGACCTAGGTGAGAACTTCCGATGCCTTTACTCCCCATCTGGTGTTAGTTCTCAAAGCTTGTAGAGGGAAGTATCCAAAACAATATTATTGGTTGAAATTGCTTATCAATCAATCCTTCGAAATTAGAGAGTCTGCCATATTTGGCAGATTCTCTAATTTCGCAATTCGTTATATCATGGAAAATTAAAGTACTAACGCCATAAAAACAGCCAAAAAGAGAGTTTTACATTTGCTCCTAACAGATGTTTGAATCAGATTACCCTCAGGGTTCTTAGAAAAGGTGTGAGGGAAAATGGGTCAGTACATATGCTCAACGAACTGACCCTGGAATTACCCGTTGCCGTCTTAGGGACCATTAGCTGCCGGTAATTCTAAAGAAAAGATTATTTTATTTACATTTTAGAGTTCAGCTTTTATTCTTCGCACTAAAAATATATGAAGACAAATTGCAGGTGTTGAGTGTATGCAGATGTTGCTTTGCTCATTTCGTGATGAAAAAACATATATATATATATATATATATATATATATATATATATATATATATATATATATATATATATATATATATATATATATATATATATATATATATATATACACACACACACACACAAGAAAACTATATACAAACACACACATACATATATATAATTAAACACTTGAAATTTTTTGGATTTTAACAATTTTTCAGCTTTAGCTTTTCTTGTTCGCTCCTCAATTATATAAGTTGGATTCCTTATGTCCATTGATCTAGGATAACCTGGATTGTTTAGTTCTGGCAAAAGACAGTCAAAATAAAAATCATTTAATTTAGTTTTCATTTGTGTCTCCCAAAATATATCATCTCTAAAAATTTGTATACATAAAATTTGTAATAAACAAAAAATATGTTATGGATGTGAAATATATACGTTTTATTAAATTCTAATTAAAAACATTTTAAATAAGAAAAAAAAAATAATAATTTTTACAAATGCAACTACAAAACACAGTTAATAATTTCAAATAAATCAAATAATTCCAAAAACAATTTTATTAGATGCTTATCCGCTATAGGTGCTTACTTAAATAACGTTATACCGATATTTTTTATAAGAATGTTCATAAAGTTCACTTTATTTTAATTTGATAACGAACAAGTGTGACACAATGTACAAACGTACGCGAAATTGATTGCGATCTGTATAAATCTTTATAAATTTCGCAGCACAAAAACGTAAAGTAAGGAATCTATGCGTTATATGGGGGGAAACACGTGTTATACGAGTGATATGAAATCGCCTAATATGAAAATGCGTTATGAGAGTACCTTGTTATAGGGGGATTATTCTTAATTCGTTTTTTAATAAATTTTTAGCAGTGTTAATGTAAATCAGCAAAAATTATTACCCACAATTGTGCATTTAATTTATTCTGTAAGAAATTAGGGAGATTTTAATTGCTTTTAAAAAAAATATTCCATCAGTGTTAAACAATTTTTCTGTTTTGAAACCATCAACTGTTTTGGAAAGCATGCTTTAAAAAACATTAATTATTTTTACTATCTTCTACAAAAAAAATCCAAGAGCTACTAAGTGAGAGGCTAGCATACTTTTTTTTTGTGTGTGTGAGCAAAATAGGGCATATATTTTTAGTAAAATCCATTAGTAATTTTATTTTTGCTACTTTTACTAATATAATAATATTTTATTTCGTGTTAGAGTTCTGTTCTTGTGTACTTAAATAATTTTAGCCTTTGAACTAATAGTAACAATCAATAATCTTTTTTAACGCATTTAAATTCAAAATTAATATTTATTTTTTTTATATTCTTTAAGCCTGAATATCTTTGAATAATCTATAAAATCTAAAGAAATCACTCAATTTATTTATTTCAAAGTTATTTCACCTTTTCTAGGCACTACCTATTCATTTCAACCTTCCCCTTTATTAAAAAAACTCGGTGAAGGAGAGAATAGGGTATAATCATTTTCAAAGAAATTTCATCGGTCGAATTTCATGACGCATGTATTAAATTTTATCATTAATATCAAAATTTCAATTCGTAGAGAGTTTAAAATTTTCATTCGTTAAAATAAAATTCGCTAAAAATATGCAGAAAAATAGATTTTATATTTATCTCTACATGACATTAACTACATGACTATGACTCTGTAATCATGAACACACTGAATGACTATGACTTATCATGAACTACATGACTATGGCTATGTAATCATGAACACACTAAATGACTGATTAATCATGAACTACATGACTATGGCTATGTAATCATGAACACACTCAATGACTATGACTAATCATGAACTACATGACTATGACTTTGTAATCATGAACTACATGATTGTGACTTTGTTATCATGAACACACTGAATGACTATGATTAATCATGAACTACATGACTATGACTTTGTTATCATGGACACACTGAATGACTATGACTAATCATGAACTACATGACTATGGCTATGTAATCATGAACACACTGAATGACTATGATTAATCATAAACTACATGACTATGTCTATGTAATCATGAACACACTCAATGACTATGACTAATCATGAACTACATGACTATGACTTTGTAATCATGAACACACTGAATGACTATGACTAATCATGAACTACATGACTATGGCTATGTAATCATGAACACACTGAATGACTATGATTAATCATGAACTACATGACTATGGCTTTGTAATCATGAACACACTGAATGACTATGACTAATCATGAACTACATGACTATGGCTATGTAATCATGAACACACTGAATGACTATGATTAATCATGAACTACATGACTATGGCTATGTAATCATGAACACACTGAATGACTATGATTAATCATGAACTACATGACTATGGCTATGTAATCATGAACACACTGAATGACTATGATTAATCATGAACTACATGACTATGGCTATGTAATCATGAACACACTGAATGACTATGATTAATCATGAACTACATGACTATGACTCTGTAATCATGAACACACTGAATGACTATGACTAATCATGAACTACATGACTATGACTTTATAATCATGAACACACTGAATGACTATGATTAATCATGAACTACATGACTATGACTTTGTTATCATGAACACACTGAATGACTATGATTAATCATGAACTACATGACTATGGCTTTGTAATCATGAACACACTGAATGACTATGACTAATCAGGCATTACGCTAATTTTAATTAAATTTGAATTCTAATATTTAGTATTATTTTTTTCAGTATCATGATTATGTTGATCACATAATGCATTTACTACTATTAAATTTTATTCCAAGAAATTGCGTTAATTTTCCATTCACATGATTCAAAGTATTTTTCAAGATTAAATTATTTTTATAAATTATTTAGTTAAAATGTACTCAAAGTTGATATTTAATTTACAAAACTATTATAATTTGTTCTTTATTAAATGAATATCTCATTTAGATTAGATATTTTATTTGTAGAGATACTAAATATCCGAAGATTTTTTAGTAATTTCATGTGTATATTTTTAACTAATCATTGCGTTTTTAAGCACACTAATCAGTATTTTTTGAAAAAAGTTTGAATTTCCGTTATAATTATACCGATTCAGTTGTTTAATGTTGACTTGAATGGACGGCATACATATTTTACTAGTCATAAATGCGAAAAATATTTATAAAAATTATGGTAAACATATTAACAACCGACTTCACGCATTAGTTGGAGAAACACTTTTTTCTTATATCCAGAATTTTATGTCCATTCCGGAGGTAAGTGAGCGACACGCCCTCTGGCGAAGATGTCTGAACACTACAGATTAGTTCATCTTTACATGTATTCCCAGCTTATAGAAATTTGTTCAAATTCCTAAAACAATGTAAAACTTGTCATTCGCAATTCTTTAAATTGTTTCCATCCCAATAACAACTTTCTTATTTTCATTTTTAACATGCACAATATGAAAGATTTCTTTTTCGTTGAAAAGCCTGATGTTTTTAATATATTCATGCAATCTTTGATAACCAATTTTTTTTACTCAATTTACATTTCTTTCGTTTAACTATTCCTGTAAAAGTTTTCAATTAATTCATTCCTATTATAATAAACTTCAAAAGGAGATATTTATTTATAAGTATTGAAGCAAAAATTTAAAAATAAAAAACACACAAATTGAAATGCACTTTGAAGATTTCTTTTATAAAGATATCCATAAATCGCATATAAAAAAGGTATCGCACAAAATCGATTTGTATAGATTTACATTATTAAATTTTATATTAGTATTTCAATTTTACTAGTCAGTACTGTATTAAAAAAAATTAAACCAATTATGATATTGTGAATTGCTTTAATATTTTGTCCTGTGAGATATGTTATCTCGTAGGTGAAATGAAAAAAAATTCCTCTAGTGGTGCTTAGATTATAGCAAACCTAAGAAAAAAAGGACTAGGTTACCAAATTAGCAGGAATTATCCTATTCAGTTACATTTGGCGATATTGTGAAGAATTTTCGAAAAACTTCTCATGTTCATTTTGTGATATTTTTTAGGAACTACTCGAAAAATAGGCAACACAAAGGAATATGGCTAAACTGAAATTTGATTAGAACTTCATTTTAGTTACTTTGCTTTCATCTTTTTCTTTGTTTCATATAGTAATAGTAAATCTGATAATGTTGATTGCTTCAAGTCTTATCACTATGATGTGATTGAAATATTTTTAAATATATTTTTTTTTTTTTTTTGTAAATATTAACAAAGAAAGGCGTGTTTCTCTATTCACTGCTAGTATTTATTCTAAGTAAATATAATAATAAATATATACTAAATATAATAATGAAATAACAAGCCGAATTTCCATTTCAAACACTCCTTTTTATTTAATACTGTTATTAAAGTGTTTATCGTAGTAGATCACCAAAAAAAAAAATGATTAAATAAACCTTACTGAGTTTTATTATTTATACGAACTTATAATATTTTCTTGAGAACCAATCTTTAGCTATATAGATGTCAAACAATAAATCTGCAGTTGGTTTTATTATAAGGATACATTTTTGTATGAGAAAAGTTCATATCAGCTGTGGTTGTCTTAAGATGATTGGAAACTAAGCTAGATATTAATTATCGCTTTTTTTCCCCACAGTTCAACACCGATATTTATCAAATTTTATTTTTTGATGTCACATAATATCATTGTTGAATAACTGCTTAATGAAATAATTTTTTTTCTGTTAACTTAAGTTACAGAATTAAAATATTTTGGATTAAAGAATGAAATTGTATAACATCTATAAATATAACTACTAATATACCTAATATTGTATATAATTTTTACTATAAATATCAAATAACATTTCAGAGATTATAAAACTTTAAAAAAAAAGTTTATAACATCACTAAAAGAGTAAAATTTATAACACTGAGTTGTTTGCAGTTTATAGTAAATTATATATAATTACATACAATATTAAACACATTATCATTTATATTTATAGACGTCATACCATTTCATTATTTAGAGCAAACAATTCTAATTTTGTAACTTGAAGTTCATTAAAGTAATTATTTCAATTTTATGCTTAATACGATTTTCAAATTTTTTTACTTCTTAAAAAAATTTGAAAGTTTAAAAAATGACTCATTTTAGAAATGCGTAATGTTAGTGTTAAATCATTACGTGTAATTATATGATCTAAATACAAACAATTCGTTTTCTTATATTTATCCTTTTATACAAAATGCCTTCTGTCACAAAAAAAAACTTTTCGTGTAAAAGATACAATTATAATAAGATTAAGCATAATTTAAAATTCAGTTTTTAATGTTTTTAAAGCATAGAACTTGTTATTTTCCCATTGAGCTTATATTTATTGATGTGAAGACAAAAGAGAAAGCGATGCATAATTAACTGTTGGGAAATTTAATTACATATAACAAGATGTTGAATTTGGCAGAAGAATTAAATTTTGTTCAACGTCTAAGAGTTTTCGGAATTTTATCAATAAAAGAAAAGTCTTGGAAAAGAATATGGTATATTGAAAAATGATCATTCGTCAAAACGGTTTTATAGTTTGCTAAACACTAAGTTTTTATCATGCGAATGAGAAGCTCAAAATATAAATCTAAATTTTTTTCTGTAATTAAGTACAAAAAATTCAATTTTATGACAAATAATATAATTATAAAATTATCTTGTTTTGTTGTAATTATCTTACATAACTTTTCTTCATAATATTTAAAACTCATTAACATGAGAGTAAATGATAAAACTCATTTTTCATTAATTCTTTCAATTAGATTATCCACAGTTATTAAATTTATCAAAAAGAGATATCTATGTATAAATCTGGAATGAAAATGTATATTTTGGCGATGTGTGTTTTCTTTTATTAAAATAAAAGTATTTTGATTTAAAATTCCCATTTTTTATGTATGTAAAAGCACTAGTGATCTTCGAAAGGAAGGTTCTAAGAATTATTTTTGATGTAGTTTTAGAAATATATAACTATGAAAAATATATGGAATTTATATAAACATGATAACATTATTAAATACATAAAATAGAGTTGAATGAGATGGGGTGGTGATCTTCTAAGAGAACAATTCAAAAGGTCTTTAATGCTACTCTTTTTTAATGTGGTTGCTCCAGCGTGATTCTTTGTACCTAGCCCTGAGTTGTCCTCTAGCAGTTAGATGAAAGCAGCGGGTGGGAGTGTTAGTAATCTAGAAGCAGGAATAAAGCAGAATACTCCCGAATAATTGACCTGCTAATGTAGAGGTATCATTTCACTTGGAAGACATTGCTACTCTATTCTTCTTCAATAAATTCGGGATTCGATTTCACTAGATCCCAATAATGAGAACTATGCCTTAACCAATCAGGGCATCGCGGCCCACTCCCGTCTGTAGATGACTTATGAAAATACGGAGAGACAGCCTAAATGAGAGTTTGACCAAACTTAAAATTAAATACTGGATGTCCATGACTTGGGAAAAGGGTGGAATGGGAAAGACTTGTGAGGCAGTGCCCACAACATACTGTCGTGCTAATGCTGATTTATTGACTTTATGAAATTACGTTAATAATGTATATAATTAATTATTTTAAGAAATATTTTTTCTTTTCATTATAAGTGTTATTTGGTAAATGATATGTGTCCATTAAACTTCTCAAAGGGGTCCATTTGATCTCATTCCTTTCTTATAAATTGTGTACTTGAAAATTAGTAATCATCACAATCATTTAAAATAAAATTTGTCATGATAATTTATGGTTAAAAAGATCATAATATAGTAAAAGTTAAAACATTTTTTTAATAATGGCGGGTACAGGGTGACCAATCCTTTGCCACAACAAGGCCGAAAACTACTATTCATTTGTCGTTACCCAGTGAGCAACTGTAATGAAAGTCAATGAGGGGAGTAGCATTACCCACACCATACCACCACAAACTCGTTCATAGGGTGGACCACATTCATGCATGATCTCAGAAAAACGGACATGCATATATAGCGGTGCAGGTGCATCCCGGACTGAAACTTAGGCTAACGGGTTTGGAATACTCGCCCATCACTAAGTGCCTCGTAATTTTGAACCACGGTCAGGTGACGAGGTCATGCCTGAGATGGTACCCTCCTCTCCACATCCACACTACCGGAAGGACTTTGGACATTACATATTAATGTGGACACGTACTGCGTGGTCATCTTCCCAATCACTGTCCGCAGCAAATGATACTTCACTTTGCTGATCTTAACGGGAAGCGGCGAGAAGCTGCTGAGCCACTGGAGCTCAGAAGAAAGGACAGAGAAACACAGAGAAAAAGTAACATCAAAGAACCGGGATTCGAACCAGGGAACCATAGGATAGGAGTTAGAAACGTTAATTACTCTGTCATCAGTCGGCAAAAGTTAAAACGTAAACAAATGCGTAATATGAAAGACTACTAATATCGGAAAAAGCATAATTTTTATTATTCAATTCTTTGCGGTTAAGTTAGTTAAAAACTGTCCCATTTTTAGTTTAGTGTTTCATGCATGGTGCGTTTTTTAACATTTTTAATTACCCACATCAGAAAATGAAATTATTCGCAGATATACATTTTAATTCTTTAGGATAAGAGATCTGAAAACTATTCCAATATTTATCAAATTTATCGTGCATGGTTTTTAATCATTCACACATACATATGCGAATTCATTCGTAATGTATGTTTTAACAGTAAACTTTTTCATTTTAATAATATATGCCTCATAACGTTAAGAAACACACTCAAGAGTAATATGATAAATATGTAATTTAAAATTTGACAGAGGCTACCTAAAATTAAACTTGAATTTGCCTCCTCCGAAAATTCGGAGAAATTATTAAAATGATTTTTTTTTCAAACTAAATGATTAATTACATAAAAGGCATTATTTTACTAGAGATTGCTTCAACCATTTTTGCTGTTAAATATTGAAAAAATTCTATTTTCGTAAAATTCAAACTTAAAAATGAAAAGAATAAACGATTTTTTTTTCCTGCAAAATTATAATATTACATGCATAATAATTATTCAAAATTATATAAAGGAAAAAAAATTAAGAAATAACCAACAATATTACATAATTTCAAACAACTAAAAGTGTTTTATATATTTTGTAATCTAAAGAATGAAATTGTGACTAATAGAACATTGAAATGTATCAAAGTTTAATATTACATAATTGAATAAAACAGTAAAATTACTTAGATATAAAACAAACAAGAAAGTTCTTACCGTTTTCACGTTCCAGTTGAAAGAAGTGAGATTAAGTATGCAGATTAATGTACAACGTAATTGAGACACTGGTCAGTCGAGAGCAGAAATATCAGTCGTTATAGAAGCAGGTCCACCGCTCACATTCATCTATCGTAATTCATGCAGTAGCGTAGAGAAACAGGCGTGCCGTAGAAAGCTTTTTCAGTGTTGTTTGCTTAACGACTTCAAAGTGGGTTTATCAGCTGTTGCATCAAGTCGCCGAATATGTCAAGCGTTTGGGGATAGCGTTGTGGATGAATGTAGGGCAAAGCATTGGTTTCACAAATTCAGGTCAGGAGATTTGTCCCTCTGTGATGAAGCTGGTGGACTAGTCATAAAGTGGTTTTCAGTGAGCTGCTGCCAACGGTCCAAATGGTAATTGCGAACATTTACTCGCAGCAATTAGAACATGTGCAACATGCATTGCGACAAAAGGAATCAACATTGGTTAATAGCAAAGGTGTGCTGTTCTTAAACAATAATGCAAGATCGCATATCAAGTGAGTGGCCAGGAATACCATGCCGCTTCTTGATTGGGAGACTTTGTGCCATCCTCCTTACTCATCTGACATTGCGCCATCACATTACCACCTCTTTCATTCCCTGGAAAATCATATTGAAAAAAAAAAATCCTTTGCCAAAGAAGCAGACTTGCGCAAAGCAGTCACAGATTTCTTTGTTTCACAGAAATTTAAACTTACACTTCATAAATTTTCAGGTATTTTAAACTTTTCTTAAGTATGTTTAAATAATATCTCCTATAAGTCGTTTTCTACATTTTGGCGCATATAATCCATTACTCTTTGTATGAAAAGTATTCATTTATTTATATTGGATAGTATTGTAATTTATAATGGGAATTATCAATTTAACATCAATAAAGCAAGTCAAAATAAAATGTCTTTTCTTTTCTTTTCTTTCTTTCTTTTTTTTCTCCACGTTAAACTCAATTTATTCTAAGTGAATTGAAATAGGTACGAAAAATCCAACAACTCTATCTAAGGAAGATTATAATAGATTTTAATTCTTTGCTTGGTTGGAAAATTGCTTTAATATATATAATAATCAATTACAAAATTTGTGAAAGTAATATTAACAGTATCTCATATTTTGATTAAAGATCTTTAATTTTTATAAAATACAATAAAAGCACAATTAATTTGATGCAAAATATATAGCTTTTATCATCTTAATTATATACTACTTGATAAAGATATTATGAAAACTCGTCAATAAATGATAGTATTAAACTGACTACCTAATCAGAAAATGTCTATTCACCTCAAAACCCTTGATAAATAAAAAAATAAATGGGTACTGCTGGCCTTGACTGTCCTAGATTGTGACATAAATTTAGCTTAATAGATATAGGTAAAAATCTATTTCGTATTATTATTGTCACATCAAAAAAATAAACTTCATAGAAAATGAAATTGAAAGAAAAAACATTTTTTGCCATTCATTCTAATTAATAATAATTAAACATGCGTAACACAGTGCGAAAATTTTTTTCATTGATTTAATCTTAAGATTCAGTGAATTTTCAAAATTATTAAAGGATTTAAAAAAAAACTCACAAAATCTTAAGAAATATCCTGCACTTTTTTCTTAAAGAATAATATTTATTTCCGGAAATATACGGAATATTTTTTCTTAGCTATTATAGTACAGTTAGCAATTAGTTCGAGTGAGTATAAGAAATCGATGTCACATGACCTAATGATACTGATTATGATGATGTGATAATTGTTGTAAAAAATATTAAAAATATTGCTGTAGCTTATATATATATATATATATATATATAATATTTAAATTTAGCTAAATGAATCATTGCCGACAAACTACTTCAGCAATAATGTTTTTAATTATATACATATATGTATATATATGCATGATGATTATATATATATGATGATTATGATTCATTTAGCTAAATTTATAAATACTAACCATTTTCATTTAAATATGAAAATGGTTTTAAAATTAATAAATTGGGTTTATATTTTACCAGTATTAAGAACTTATTTATTTACATAATAAGCCTTTTTATTAAATTTATTAAGAACTTATTTATTTACATAATAAGCCTTTAAAAGGATCAAGCAATTTAAAAAAGTGATAATTTTAAATGTGTATTTACTGAAATATGATTTGATGTTAATACGAAGAGGAATATCTATTAAAGTTGATGAGGATATAAAATCGAGCATTTTTCAGCTTAATTTAAATTTTCATTATATTTTTAATTGTATAATATTTGTAAACATATACCTTTTGAAATGAGGGCGTTGAAAGGTATTAATATGTAAATTAAAAATGATACAAAAGAATCTGCAAGTTTGAAGAAAAATGAATGCATTTGTTAAATTAGATTTAAAAAGTTTTGCTACAGTGTACTAATATCATTTTGTAACAGTTCCTTTTCACATCTTGTCTCATCAGCAAAATTGACCACCAACATCACCTTTTATTATCTAAAGAAATTGAAACAATCTTATTTTTTGGGGTTAAAAATGCAAAGAATTGTACTACTGAAAACTTAGTACGGTATATATCTATATATATATATATATGTAAATATATATTACGGTACATATATTCTAATATTCTAATAAACCTTTAAGTATATTGTTGTGATAAAATGAAAACTTTATTCATAGATGGCGTATCAGTTACACCTAGAATTAATAGTGTGGTTTTTCATGTTTTATTGCTGAATATTTGAAAATAAACCTCAATTATTTATTGGAATAAAGTTTAAAGGGGGGAATATTTTAAAATAAAAAGGAACATATGATAAAATATATTTTAAGATAAATCTCAGTGAAATGTAATTTAATGATATTGAAATTTACGATTTATATGAAAATTTTTTTATTATTGTCGTCTGAATAATATCATATCGCACCAGAACTTTTGAAATGTCAGTAGTCAACACTTTGGAAACGACCTTTCTAGTAATAAAATCTGCTCTAATTTTTGGGAAATTATTCATAAGATCACGGTGGCCTGGTTGGTTAGGGAATCGTTCTTGTTATCGGAAGGTAGTACCGCAGATCCATCGTGTTCGCTAAAAGTGACTGAGGTACGTTAAAGTATGTGTGGTCGTAATGTCCTCCATGTGAAATGACACTTCTTAGGGTGACAAGCCCAAGTAACGGGGTCTTCTGCTTCAAAATCACAAAAACTCTACCCCACTGCTTCTATCTAACTGGTAGAGTCCAGTTCAGGGCTAGGTACCGGTAAGTATGCTGGTGCAATAGCATCAGCTTTTCATTCATAAAAAGTGAATTTCTCAATTGGTAAAAGAAAACGTTCATCATTACGTTGCTTATCTCTATTCTCATAATATCTTTGTTTGTTCAAAGCAATTTTGTTTAAAATAGTATTAAAATTTTTTTTTTTTAACTGTGAGTAATGAATCCTGAAAGTTATTTAATTTTTCCCCAAATTTTATGTAAATAATTAGGTTTTAGCATGTATCCAAAAGCATTATTTTTCCTATTTCATTTATATTGACAAATCAAATAACATAAAATTATGTATGGCGCGTTAATGATAAAGCAGGAAATGCATTAATAAAGAAACTTATCTACCCAAAACGTGTATTTTGAAGTTTTTGCAACTTAGAAACGAGCTTAAAGAAGCTTAAAAAAAAGCTTAAAGAAGGAAACAGGAATATTTTGCGCACGCACGCACGCACGCGCACGCACGCACACACACACACACACCACACACACACACACACACACACACACACACACACACACACACACACACACACACACACACACACCCTTCATTATTTATCGTTTGAAATCTTTACATATAAAAGATATATTCATTTAATATTGTAAACTCTCTTAAATTTATTTTAGGTTCAACAAATTGCTAAAGTGCATTTATTGCTGTCACAAAATTTTTTTATAAAATGTGAACATTAGCTGAAATAGACGCAAAAAATTTTCATGATATTTGTGACTTAATATGAGTCAAGAAAATTTAATTGACATCCTTATCGCATTATACAATTAAATTTAAAAATATTCCCTATTAAAAATATACAAAAATTTTTTAAATTATAATTTTAATCTTTTAGACTTTAATTTAATTGAAAACTGTTTAGTAAAACTGACGTGTAAACTTAATGTTATATAAACATAAAAATATTTTTAAAAATTCCCTCCTGTATGGTTAAAATTTTTTAATTTTAAGGATTTTTAAAGTTAAAAAACAGTATTTTACTTTTCTTTTCGCCTTAATGACTTAAATAATACCAGAAATTCGCAAGCTTAAATTAGTTTACATGAAAATGTTTTGAATATTCGGAAACATTTGTTAAATCTCTCACATATTTACATCACAAACTAAACATTAATTTATTATTTTGGCCCTATTGCAATCACGTTTTGTTCCCAAGGTTAATTTGTCCGAAATAACTTAAAAAAAAGATTTCGTACCATTATAAGCAATTACTTTTGAGCGGGAATTGAATCAGCGATCTATTGTACTACAGCTTTGAATAAACAAGCAGAAAAAATATTATTGAGAAAAAATTATCATTTATTTATTTATCTAAATAATTATCCACAAATTTATATACTTTCTTTCAGTAATTTATCGCATTTATTCTGTGTATCACACATATCGTAAAAGTCCTAACTTCGAATTAAAAGAAATAAGCATTTTTATTAAAAAAAAAGTATATACTTAAAAGCGCACCACATTTTGTTACAGAAATAGCATTTTAAAAACAAATTATACTTTGAAAAAAGGCCTTATTTCGACCTAATAATAACATAATGTTCTACAAAATAAAATGTCCTTTAAATTGAAAAATGATTGAATAATTGACATTGTTTTAAGCAGGAACATATTTCAACGCAAAATCATGGGGGGTGTTCTCATTTCTGTTTTGTTATGTTTAAAGTAAACTCATGTACAAACTCTTCTAAATGCTATGTTCTGTTGATTGATGCGTAAAATGCATTACAGCTGTCTTGTATGCTGGTCAATTCGCAAAGTGGGAAAAAGCAGTAAATTTATTAAAAAAACCAAAAATGTGATTATACTGCCTTATTTATCTTTATTAAGATTCAACTTTTTATATTTATAATTAAATACAATTTTTTTAAAAAAAGTTTTCCTTTATACACACTTCGCATAAATCAAAGAATTTACTCTGGAATCACATAAATGGAATTTACTCTGGAATTTAAATTCAGAGATAAATCTCAATTTTTTAAATTTAATCATGCATATAATTAGTGATTATCATAAAATCTCGCTAATTCAGATTTCGAATTTAATTTGAAGGATTCTTTAATATTCAGTGAAAACAATTTTTTACTCAAAATAAATTTTAATTGAAACAGTTTTTTTTTTTTTTTGGATTAAAACATTGACTATTAAAATTTTTTTAGTTAAAATTTGCTATATTTATAAATTAAAGCAAAAATTATTTAATATGAGTTTAAATTTTTTAAATGGATTTTGATGTTATTAATTTCTGTTGAATAAAACTGCTGCGTTTCCAAACACAAAAATAGGAGGAAATAATTTAATTTCTATTTAGAGAAATTCAAAAAAAGAAATAACTGTGAGAAGTTAATATTTCCATTAAAAAAATGTTAATACGCAAAATATTTTTATTGCCCGTTTTCTAATTCGTTTTTATCACGCATCTTAGTGTTTACTTTTCTTCTGGGAACACTAATGAAAAACAACAAATGATGGGCGAGAACTAAATAAAAAAAATCGCTCCTTGAAAAGAAAATGCGAACATTCCAGCGTCTTGCAGACCAGATCTCGTGAATCAAGATTTGATCGCGCAGCAATCATTGAAAATATCGTAGTTTCGTACATCGGCCTACGCGCTTTTGTTGTGTAGCATTTAGGCGGGAATGCCGCTCACTTACGTTTACATCCTCCATTCAAGCTGATACATCAGTCGCCGTTCCTCCCTTTACTACACATCCACAACGTCACAAATATTTATGGTAAAAGTGGGATAAGACTTATGATGCAACTTGCAGTTTATGGTCAGTGGACAGACAAAAATGCATTCTTAGCACCTTTTATTCACAGAAAAGCTGCGAGGTAATAAACCATTTCTAGAATTATTTCCGGGCGGCAGGTGACGAAAAACGTAAGGGCCCGGCGCACTCACAAACTACTGTAGAGTGAGTTAAGCGGCTCTCTCTCCTTGTCACTATGTATTCCTACTCGCTCAACACCACCTCGCGCTGTTGAAGAAAGTGGCACAAAACTATTTCTATGGAGTTTCTTGGGAGCGAGGATTTATGGCGTCCAGAATATCCACATTTTGCTGTTTGCTACTGATATTATTTCTTATTGTCAACGGAGAAGGTAAGTCCGAAACTGTTCTCTTTTCCGCGTTCTGTCATGTACGCGTAGAAAGACCGAGCTCACACTTCGAACCAACGGAAGTGTTTTTGGTCGGTCAACTTATGATGGCCGACCCCCTTATCCCTCCGCTTCACCTCTCACTAGTGCGGGAATGGGGCTCATCATTTTCCGCTGGAATGTTCATAACCCCCACTGTTTATGATGGCCAACTCGCTGTTGTGATTAGCGCACTTCGGTAATGGTTAAAGCTTGACTAGGAGGAATAGTTTGCGCATGGGCTTCATGACGTCGGGTTCCCCCCCCCTTCACCACAATTCTCTGTCGTGATGTTTGGGAACCGTCCTTGTGTGTGTGTGTTTTCTTCTTTTTCCCTACCTCCCCTCCCCCTTTTTTAGCAGACGATTTCGCGTTTTTAACATTTGTCTCATTTAAATGACTGAGCAGTTTAGAATGCCTTAACTGTCATGTTTCAGTATGTTTATACAGCGTGCAGAATATCTGTAGCGGCAATTATACACCGCTTCATTGTTTGTTTTCAACTGCGCTGTTTTCCCGATCTTGTTTTCCACGGATGTTTTTTTTTTCTCCTTCCATCCCTGTTTTTATCTTTTTTTTCTGTTGTTGTATGTTAAGATCCTGTAACTAATCACACGTCGAAGAATATTGAGGTTGATATTATTCATTTATTAATATACATAACATAAATGAACTGGATAAAATCTTTTAAGGTCGTCAATCATTTTCATCTCTCATCTAATCAAAGTCTGTTGTGTACGATATCTCCTGAGAAATTTTGCGCGAAGAATTGTGCTGTTTATTCCTGAAAACAGAAGATGAACTGTTTAAACTGTCACGTGGTCTGTTCATTGCTTGTCATTCATCCCGATTATGTAACTAACAAATCAAAATAGTTACTCCTAAATATTGTGTGCTCTTTATTCTTTATTGACCTTGTTAACGTATATTTCTTTTAATCTCTTATGGTACTTATTCATGAAATTGACCATTCTCTTTTGGCAAAGTGGATATTTACTTGACTAAATAAAGATTACTTAAGTGGAATTGTTTTTGTTTTCTTTGAGTAATGGCTGTGAAATTAACTCAGATGACTCTAGTTTCAGTGGGCATGTGGTTGTTTGATACGTTGATTACTCATGAGTCACTGATTGCATTGAATAAATAATTGCATTGTGACTCAATTTTTTTTTAAATTCTATTGCTAAACTTCTGATATGACTATTTATTTCCTTGAAAATCTATCACTGTAAATTTACTTCTTTCGTTTATTAACTCCTGTTTTTATTTGTTTTCATGTGATTTTCATTATTCGATATTTATTACTATGAGGTTAATGTCAGTTTCTAATAACTCATGAATCTAGATTTCATTACTCTGCATATATTAAATAGTAATTTCCTAAAATAAATAGGGAATTTTCTTGACATTATTATTTTCTCATTTTTTTTATGTTCTTGAAAAGTTGTTAGTGTGTTTGAAGTGCTCTTTATTTATTTATAAAGGCTTTTAAAGACTCCATATTCGTATTTGTAATTTTTAAGTATATTTCTGATCTTATCATTATTTAGCTTTTTTATAACTATCTAGTTTCAACAGAACTTAAACCTTTTTAAAAATTTATAGGAATTTATAGTTTATGTGTTGGTTTAAAATTCATTTGATAATAAAAATTTGACAAATTATTTAGGTACTTTTTTTATTTGTGATAATACAACTTGAATGGTGGAAACTGGGTTGAAATGTTAAAAGCTTGATTCTGCCATGGAATAATTGTAGATATAGTTGTGTTTCTGTTTCCTCAATTATAAGTATCTATAATACAGCATGATTTACTCATAACATTATTTTAAAAGATAATGTTCAATAAGTATAAAAACCTGTGGCAAAATTATTAAGGTATTTATTGCACAATGTAGCAAAATTTTGTGGTATAAATGTGTTTCCATTGTATTATTGAAATAATCAGGCCTATATTTTATAATTTATTTCAATTTAAAAATTTGTTTTAATTAACCACCATTACTGTTTAAACAATCAAGTAATTCCAATTTTCAATATGTTTGATTCTTTTATTTATATTATTTATTATAGTTCTAAAATACACATATTCAATGCCAACACTTAGGATTGAAATGACACAGATTTGATTTCAGCTTTTATTGATCTTTGGGCGATACTATTTTAATCTTTGCATGTGCATCTGACAGGATTGGTGCTCAAAAGTTTTTTTAGATTTCTCCCTTGCAACACACTTGAATACAATCTACTAAGTAATGTGTCCATTTGATAAGCTGTAATGCACTGTTCATGTTAAAAAGCTATACAATCTTCTTAATCTGAAAAATTATTAGTTATCAGAGTCAAAAAATATTCAATACCATGTTTATATTCTATGAAGAAATAATCATTTTTTAAAATTGATTAATTATTTACAGCAGTGCTATGATTTTGCATGTTATAATATTTTTCTTTCTTTTCTTTTAATGTTGCCCATTCCTTAAAAGAAATTCAGCATATTAATTTCAGTAATTTTTTACATATATTTAAAATCTATAGTAGTTTTTCCAATTTGAATTAAAATTTTTGGTTGTGTCTAAAATAAATATTCTTAATTTTTAGATAATTAGGATCAGTCAGTGGCATCAATTATTAGTCTTTGCCACAACATTCTATAAGTTCACTGCAATTTTTTTAACATTTATTAATTTTTTAATTCTATCTCGTGCACAAATTATTATTTTGTTTTTCTTATCACATGGTTTTTCTCTGTTTTTAGTATCAAAACAATAAAGTTTGCAATCCTCTCAATTGTTCCTTTTGAATAAGATTTAAGGTACTGGTAGTAATCATTTATGAAATGTTAGTGTGATTTAAATATACTAAAATACAGTTGTATTTTATTAACTTTCCTATATTGCAACTTTATTATGCTAATTAATTTCATCTGAAAAAGATGTGTGAACTTCTTGAAAATAAAGTTATTATAAACAAATATTGAATTACATATATGAAAAGTAGATTATGATAACAAGTAAAGAATGTTCATAGGATATTTGAATGATACAAAAAACAATAGTTGAATAGAAACTAAACAGTCTCAGAGCATATATATACTAAGATGTTAAAATAATATTTAAGTTTTGAGCTCAGACTTTTTAAAAAGGGGTGTAGGTCAAAAATAGCATTTTTGATTTATGTTTATTGTAATAGTTAATTGA
Source organism: Latrodectus elegans (assembly GCA_030067965.1). Lineage (NCBI taxonomy): Eukaryota > Metazoa > Arthropoda > Arachnida > Araneae > Theridiidae > Latrodectus > Latrodectus elegans. Next base: position 19,535,392 of record CM057815.1, on the reverse strand, counting down.
AAGTCACTAAATATCATAAATATATATAATTAATTTTGTATATTATTATAAAATGCATTTCTGTCACTCTTTGGATTAATGATTATTGTTAATTATTATTTATTTATTATTTACTTTACAATAAAACAGAGTAAACAATAGGAATGCATTTGTTTCAAGATAAATGGTAAATGTATGTTGACTGTAAATTATTATTACTTTTTACTCTGCACAATATTATTTTCTAATTTGAAAAGTAATCTGTATTTTTTAAGTGTATTGGATATGTGTTGCAAAAATCAATAGAAAATATTTCTCTAAAATTTCAATTTTTTTTCTTTATTTCCTTATTTATAAAAAAAGATGTGTCTAATAAAAGTGTAAATAATGTTAAGAGGTAAGCAATCTTACTTTACATTTCAAGTATGGAAAAAAAAAAAATTATTTTCAATACAAGAAATTTATTTATTGTGGAAAATTCTGATCATAGAGTAGATATGGCGATAGATCATGCAATGATGATAGACTAATACGGAATCATAATTATCATTCTTGAAGAAAAATATTCATAAATAAATTTATGCATATTTTTGTAATTAAGTAATTTCTTTCAAGAATTAAATTTCTTTATTTTTTCAAAATTCAAACCACTGGATTGTTAATTTTTCTTTACTTTCTCAAGGCACTGTTCTAACATATGATCCTCTTGTTGGGAAGGTTGACTCAGCCTTTTATCCCTTCAGTGAGTCGATAAACTGAGATCCTAGCATGCTTGGGTTTTAAACACTGGGGGTTTTGTGTTAGGCTGACCACCTAACCTGAAGTATACTTTGCACCCCTGGGTCCTTGGTCATGAAAACAGATACAAGCACTGTAGTCCTTGGGCTGTCGTGCCACTAATAGAGAAAGAGAGATTGCAAAGGTAGAGAATTATAAAATATCATAAAACACTAATTGGAAAATGCTCAGCTGTTCTCTTAAATGGACTAATTTGAAAATACTTATAATAAAAATTCTAATTCTATTAGATATGATTTGTGTTACATTCAGAAAGATTTAAATATTATTTGTTTATTCTGTAAATTATTCATCATAGCGGGTTTTGATAATAAGATTAATTTTAAGTAAATGAGGTTAAAATAAAATTAATATGTGATATTGAAACTGTAGAAATAAAATTAAAATAAATGAATTTTTACTGAATATGTTTGTCGAGAAGGGATAGTTTTTTCCGAGCAGCACTATTAAATAGTGTCTGTTAAGTCAAGAAAATTCCGACATATGTTCAAATTGTGTTATATTTTATGAAAATGATTCAATCAACTAATGCGGAAATCATTTGCTTAAATCGTATGAAGTTCAGACTACAAAAATATTTGATCGTTGAAAATATTGAGCAACACTAAATTAAACAATGGCTTTATACTTGTTGCCGTAAATTTTTGATTTTACTTTTAATTATAGTTTAAGTCTTGAGTGTGTTTGTTGGATAGGGTCTAAACATAATTATACTGTACAGTTTTTTTAAGCTACATTTTAATATAATTTTCGAAAAAATTCTTGGATAATTTTGATGTAATATTTTTAATTACAGTAAATTTTTGGTTAAACAGTAAAGAATAAAACTTGAAAAATATAGACTTGCTGGATCAAATGTATGTACATAGTTTTAAGTACATAAAGAATTAATTTTTCAAATTATATGTTTATAAATTAATTTTTTCCTCAATCCTGAAATCTTGTTTCGCTTGCTCAAGAAGTTGAATGATTTTCCCATTCTTTTTTTCATGTAGTTATTAATTGTAGAAGAAAGTATGAAAAATAAAGTAATTTATATAAAACCCATATTTTCTTTGCATAAAATAATTTTCAATGAAATTATATAGCTTTTTACATCAATATCTCTTAAATTTCATTTTTTTAGTGTTTCCTTAAGGTTTAACTTTACAATTTTGTTCTTTTTAAGAATAACCCAACTGTTGTGAATATGAAATCAAAAATTTTATCTAATATTTATCTTTCTGTCCTAAAATGTAATATTTGTTATTGATTATTGTTGAAAACTAATAAAGTTTTGCACATGCAGATAAATTTGTTTCAAATACAAATTTTATTTAAGGTTGTAAAAGTCTTTAATTTCTACATTAAATTACATAAAGAAAAAAAGCTATTCTTAACAATTTTATAATACATGATCTTATTTTTGAAGAAAAGTTTTTGTTTATCTATGTTAAGTTCATATGAAATTTAAATTGCCTTTCTAAGCGTTTTCTCCTTGTCTCCAACATAATTGTTAATTTTCTTTTGTTTCATTATACTTTGTATAACACTTAGCACTAATTTAGAAATTTCAATATTTAAGCTATATCATCTGAATGAATTAGTTCTAAGAATAACTCAAGAAAGTAACAGAAGTATATAAATTTTTATTGTTTACACCGAAATTATATATTTATTCTTGTCAGAATAATAATATAATATATCAATGTTATACATTTTAAAATTGCTAATCTAAGGAATTCTGTTTTTAAGTAGTTTTACAAATTCAGAAATCTGGTTCTTCAATTGAAATTAATGCAATGAGGGTTAAAATGCATGTATTGGGAAAAGGAAGAAATTAATAATGCTAATAAAGAGTACAATTTTAATTGTAAGATATTTTTATTTATCAATTTGGCCTTATTCTTGAATTACGTATATTTTTTTATGTCCAGTGATCAGACAAATTAGTTCTGTTGTATGAAAAGTGACCATTTTGTGCGGTTAGTCAAATGGAACTAAAAACAAACATATCAAAGGACTTTAATAATGTAGTTAATTTAATGAAAAATAAATTAATATATATAACATTTTGTTTATGTGTATCTTGTACTCCCTTTAATCTTGGTCTCTTGGCTTGAGATTGTCTAACTTTTTTTCTTTCAAAATCAAAATCGTTCTCTCTGTATTATCGTTTGAAACGTCTCAGTTAAGTGTTCCACTAAAGTAATGTTTTATTTGACGACTTCTTCCATATAAAAGCAAATCACATTTTCCTACATTTTGTAAATTATTTAAAAATATATATATAAAAAATTATAATTTTTTTTGGTAGATTTGAATTTTTATAAAATTTATATTTTTAAAATATAATTAATTTAAGATTCCGATTAAAATTATAACTTATTTTATTTTCATTTAAGTTTTTACAAAATAATTGAACATCTATTTCCTGTGTATAAAAAGTGTTGTGAACGCATTAAAAAAGTAATAATGGATTCCGAATCGCATTAGTGTAACGTCACACCGTATATACTGCGATCGTTAAGAAATCCAAGTCGAACCCACACGAAATGGTGAACTAGTGATCAGTAGTAATCTGACAATTCTGCTACTGAAATAGAAGAAAATGTGTCGCTATCCGATTTAAAATATCTTCAACCAATAAAGAAATTTCCTTGCATTAAATTTCGAAATATAGTTTCTAAAACAATCACAATTGAAATTGCTAAAAATAGAATTTAAAATTTTTTACTTTCTCCCTTAATTCTCTTTGCGGTCCACGACTCTTCTTAATCGCATTATTTTAGTTTTTTTTTTTCATCCTGTTACTTCCAATTTTTGATGAACTGAATTCTTGTTTTGGCATTTTTTTGTTAGAATTTGATTGGCTCATTAAATTTCTTTTTATCTTATCGCAAGTATACCGTAGCTTAAAAATCTGGTATTGGTTGTTAAAGCCTATCCCTTTCTTTAATTGTTCAAAATTGTAACCAATAATCAATGTTTATTTTAGGATAAATTGGGTTGTTGTTTTACTCATTCTAAGAGTACTTTTATGAGGTAAATATTCGTACCAGTGTTTTTTCCATGTTTTTTTCCCGTTTATAGGGAGAAAATAATTTGGACTGAGTTATTCCGTAAACAGTTATACTTTCTTTTCTTTGTGTTCTACTATCGTGATTTACAAAATTCTGTTGATAGGTTTGAAAATAGGAACTAAGAATAAGATTTCTTATATATGACGTGAATTAATTGTAATTTATGGATAATAACTTAAAATTAATTATCATAATGTGAAATGAAAACGTTAATAATTATTTTTTTAACAAACGTAATGCCTTAAAAACGAAATAGTTTACAATTTTACCGATTTCCTTAAAATATAAATATTAAAAAAAAAAAATTATCAACTATATTGAAACGTTTATGTGGCCAATAGTTCAGAAAATGTATGCTTACACCCACAATTCATAATTTCTGAAATAGAATTCATTTTTTTTTATCACAGTGTTTAAATTCTTAGGTTTTTATTTCTTAAAATGTTTTTCATCAATTAAATTTCTTTCATTTCTTTTGTCAAAAGTATGCTTTAAACTTCGGTATTAGATTATCTTAATATTTTTTGTTTAAATGTTTGCCAGGATATCGATGAGCATTGTGTAATCGCTGTTGGTGCATGAAGAATGTTTTAAATTTAAAAAATAAGAAAAAAAAATATTCGAAAGTTCTAGTTTAGATTCTTTCCTGTATTACACCTGAACCAATACTTTTACTAAGTCATTCTAGTGTTTAATATAAGGATTAGACTGAAGCAATTGTCAAATGTTTTTTTTTTATACCTGTTAACTTCGAAAATTTAACAAATGTTATTTTATATCGATATAAAACCTGGAATTTCAATATTTAATCTATAATGTCCGATTACTTTTGCAACACCATCTACCGTTTTAAATATCAGTAAAAAAGTTTTGTAAATTTTCATTTAATTAAAAAAATTTATATGTGCCGCTTTATTAAATTTTTAACTTTATTTGCTTTAAATTCTACTTCTAAAAAGTTTTAAGCGTCTCTGATTTTTTTTTTTTAAATTGATTTATTTACTTGTAATCGTTTTTATACTTCTTAATTTTCACGTAATTCATTTTTGTCATCCTAAAGAAAAAGGTATCGAAATTCTGTCCTCGTATACGTTTCTCAACTTTGAATTTGTTGCGTCTGGAAAAAAAGTTGGTTTTTAAATGCGAATTTCTAATGATTGATATGCATATGTAAATGATCAAAAATATGAAACTAAATATTCAAATCCATTCGATTTGTACCATGTGACCGTTGTAATTGACATGCATGGACGTGTTCTGTTTGCCATGCTATCCGTAAGTGTGTTTATTGTTGTTTAAGAAGTGTGGTAAGTCCTTAAAATTGCTAAATGGTACTTCATTTCCCGACTATCGATCAGTTTGATTGTATGATGAGCAACTTAGTGTTCTTAAAGTAGCCTTGAATAATTAATGACTGTTCGAAGATATTAGCTAAAAAGAATCTGCCATTTTTATGCTTGGTGTTGCCCCCGCATTATTCCAGAATTGGAATTGGTATTGCGTTCTCTATTTAATGCTTCGGGTATAAAACACTCGATACTTCGACTATTACTGTTTCCTGAACAAAAGAGTACAGTTACTTCTGAATGACGCCGTTTGTGAGATAAGTGAACCAACGTTGCTGGATGTGTGATCATAGTTATGGTTTGTTTGTCGCTCAATGTTCATTATTTTGCACACGACAGCTAATTAGACGGAGATCTGTGGTTTTAAAGGGGATTCCGAACCACTACCAATGGAAGGTAGGATTCGAACCTACGAACTGTTGAACCGAAGGCAAAAACGCTAGCTATTCGGTTAGTATCTCACCCAAAATATTATATGAGTGTGTGTGTCTTTCTGATGCAGAATCCAAAAGAAGACAGACTGCGCCGAACGAGTGGTGAAGCATCCATCAAATTAGAATAAAAGATTTACATTATAAATATAATGCCCATTATAAATAATTGGCAAAACACGGGTTTGCTGCAGTAAAAAAAGTATAAATTGAAGCTTAGAAGCTTTTCTAAAAGTAAAAATGGAATGCATTAAAGTCAGCGCAAAACTCCTATTGTCCGTTAGAAAGCAAAAGAGATTTGGATGGAGGTGTTTCCCCAATCGAATCTTAGTAAACTTAAGACAGTGCCGTGAAAAAAAAGGTAAAATGAAGGTGGTTGAAGTCAGAATATTCAATTAAGATATGATAAATAGTCAAAACTATTTTACAACTCGGAATACAGAGGTGTAGGCTCCTTAAATAAAAAAAACTATGCGTCAAACGAATGTGACCGATCCATCGTTGAGATAAAAGAACGTTAGCACGCCTGTACGAGACACTAATCCAATTCCGAAGGAGAGGTTTAATACCGAAAGTTTGTATGTTATTTGTTGATTCCAAGAATTCTGCCAAATGGAATGGGTGTATACAGAGGTTGAATGCCTGATGCCGGCATTGTTTGGTGTATAGGGTCTTTACTACTTTCCTTAATAGCGAAGCCTTCCTGTTCCTTGCAGGTAACCCCGATATGAGTAGGTACCCAGCAAAACAAATGTTCTATGAGCATTTTTAATGGCTTGAACACTCTTCATAACTCTTTAGATTAGAATTACGCTTCGGGTTTTACTCGTATTGCGATCATGCTCATTACGCATCATTTTTCTAGTGAGACGGAACCATATTTTAAATTTCTTTTTACCCGAATCACTCTACAGGTTCAGCACATTATATAATCGATCTGCCACCGCGGCGAATTAATGCCTTTAAATTCAGTTGTTCAAAGAATATTGAGAAAAGTTATTTTTGCCAATAAGTCAGCACTCTTAGGGTATGATGATGTGAGACGTATAAAGAAGTGCAAACATCGGGCATATATAAAATACACTTTCTATGGAATATAGCAAACAGATAATTAGTACCATAAATATGGATCATGCAGTAATTATAATACAGAATTAAGTTAATAATCTAGAAGAGCGAATCTTTAAACTTTAAAAATCTTTGTTGCCAATTTAACATTCAAGTTTCAATAATCATTATTTAGGTTATATCTATCAATTAATAAAACTACTTTGCATTTAAAATTATAATAATCACTAATTTCCAAATCATATTAAATTTTCAGATTATATCTCTGCATAGAAACAATACTTTGGGTGTTTGCAGTGGTTCGGAATCCAATTTAAGCCCTAAGTCTCGGTCTAATTCGCCTTTGTCTAAAAATGACCGTAGAAAAGAACCTAATTTTCATTATTAATTTTGTTATCAATATGTTCATAATATGTTTAAGAATGATTTTATCGAATTAATATAATAAATCTAATACTATAAATATTCAAGTTGAGGAAGGGGATTCAGAGTATTTTTCTTAAACGCAGAACATTCCGTAAATTTTCGTAGTACTTATTGCATATTAAATTTGATTTTAAAACTTCAGCTTTTGGTAATAGAGGCTGAAGGGAATCTGTTCTTCAACTTTGCTTTGATTATTCTAAAAAAATTTTTAACAAATCAAGAATTTTCTCTGGTTTTGTTTGTTCAGAAATCATTTTTAATTGACACTATCTGTTAACCATGATCTGTTGGGGTTGTTAATTGAGTAATTCTTGAAGTTATGAATATTTCTGTAAACAGTATTCTTCAAGCGAACTGTACCTAAATTAAAATTTATTTATCTAATTAAAAACCTAGAAAATAAGATCTGAAATATTTGAATTCTTCCAGTCCAGGACTTAACTTTTAAGCCCGATTACCGAATATATATTCCTCGGTTTATATTACAATATTTGATTTTTAAAACATATCTGGTATCAAGCTCTTGATTCTTTATGAACTAACGGTTACAACTTTTCTACAAACACAAAAAATAGGCAATAATATCAAAAACTTGTTACAGTTTGTGTGGATTTTTAATCAGGAGCAGTTAATTTCTGATGTCTATCCACTTTCCTTTGTCGATAGTAACATTTTTTAATAGCTTTTCTTGGGAGTTTCGTTTTTCAGAACTAGTAGTGTTATACTATGTTCTATATCGTATCAGTCCTTCTGTTAATTTCTGATGTCTATCCACTTTCCTTTGTCGATAGTAACATTTTTTAATAGCTTTTCTTGGGAGTTTCGTTTTTCAGAACTAGTAGTGTTATACTATGTACTATATCAGTCCTTCTGTTACATTCAAAATAACTGATCATTTCAAAATGTATTGCTATGATAATATATATTTACCCTTTGGCAAGAAACGCAGTATCCACTATAGATACTTAAGTTACCAATTTAAAAGCTTGTAGTAACTAACTTGGATTTAACGATCATATAAAAAAAAAAACGTCATTAAACTAATATAAATGATCTTATCTTTGTACAGTCATATCAGTTTCAGTCGACAGTACATGAAAATGAAGAAAAGTATTTCATAAAATAACTGGATAGCAGTTGGCATGTTGGTACATATTTGGTTTCGAAATTAAACTTTCTAAATAAATTTCAATTAACAAGGGATTTTGTTAATATATATATATATATATTAACAAATATGATATATACACATATAAAATGTGCATACACGTCAGGTAATCGCGATAAATTTCATATACATATATATATGTGTATATATATATATATATGTATATATATATATATATGTGTATATATATATATATATATATATATATATATATATATATATATATATATATATATATATATATATATATAAAATGTGCATACACGTCAGGTAATCGCGATAAATTTCATTTTTAGATAATATTTTTCTTTCTTTATAATTTATTCCATAGAAAATGAGCTTAGCGAAAGAAGTTTTGTAATACTCGAAGTCTTGCTGTTAGGACTCTGCCGTCATTTGTGTTTGATTAGTTCAATTTGCTTGAAGTGGGAAATGAGGGTGGGTTGCTAAAATCTATCGATTGTCAAGGTCTCACCTATAGGAAAACTTGTACAATTTTCTTATTTATTTATTTTTTTATTTTCCTGCTTTTTTCTTCTTTTTTGATACATTGTATCTTTTTTAGTGTTAGTGGTGTAGCAAAGTTACTAAAGATCACACTGGGCGGATGATTGTATTCCTTATTGGAATAAAATTGCGTTTTTCGTTTAAATCATGGTCTCACTTCGCGGTATTTTTTTTTATTTTAACTTATATAATAATTTAGAAACTCCCTATTTATTATTAAAATTTGCCGTTAAAGTAAACTCTCTCTTTCCAAGTTTTTATGTTTGAGGGGGAAATATTAATTTTAATCTGAATTATTTTCGATAGTTGCATTTGTGGTGTGAGTTTATTTTTTAAGTATGACATTGTAATATGAAAATTGAAATATTGTACTGAATAAATAATTAGAATCTATATTTATCACTGTATTTAAAGATCCGCTGCTATTAATTTTCCATATTATTGCTTCATTTTTTTATGTATTTTTTGAGATTGATCTGATGTTACTAAATATAAATCCATGCATTATGTTTGAAAAACAATTAAAAAGAAAGATAAAAATTTGTGTATGTATATAAACTAAAAATTGTTTACTTTTTTATTACCAGTCTTATTTTTGTTGTGCGTATATTCTGGTTAAATTATTCAAAAACATTCATTTTTGAAAAAAAAAAGTGCTTATACCACTTAAATTTGTTTCAATCAGTCAAGTAATCTATACCTTTGTTTTCTCCTTATTTTTAAGCATATAATTGAACTTTTACCTATTTATTTGTGCAGAAACATTAAAAAAATATTCGTTTTTAAACTCTGGATTTTTTATGATTCCTACTCCCCTTTATTGCTTGTTTCAAAATTAGTCGCAATTCCCTGAAGCACGTATAATTACATGTTTAACACTCACATTTCTACACTTCTAATATAAATATTCTAAATATAAAATATAATTCTAAATATAAAATATAAAATAAATATTCTAAATATAAAATATAATAAATATTCTAAATATAAAATATAATAAATATTCTAAATATAAAATATAATAATTCTTCTAAATATAAAATCTGTGTATCACTTTCCACTTTGGAAGCTAATGAAACTGGAATCATAAATAAAATATTTCACTACAATTCTCGAACAATTTTGAATAGAAAATAATCTTGCTGTGGAATGTCAAAATCGTAATTTATGTGAATATCAGTAAAGCAGCATTGAAATGTTTACTTTTGATATTGTCATATTATATCGTCTGGGTCAGTTTGATTAGAGCGTCGTTTTCAATATCGGAAATTAGTGAGTTCGAATCCTGGTTTAGCAGAGGATCCGTCGTGTTCACTAAAAACGACTAAGGCATATTATTGTTGACCGTTCGCATATTATTGTTCATGCCAAATAGAAAATGTATTTTTAAATGTGTAAAAATGTATGCAGATTACTTACCCATTTGAAAATAAAGATGAGTTGGAAACGATTACTTCTGTGTTTGTATTATAAACATTGTCCATTTTTGTGTTATTTCTTACTGTGGAAGGATTTTAACCACAATCTAGGGTGGGATAGTTATAGATTCAGCTAGATTCTATTCACATATAAAGTTTAGTTGCTTTAGTAGCATTTTATTGGAATTTAAAGTCGCTGCAACAAGTTTTTTAGTTTCCTCGCCAGAATCTTATTTTTTTGTGATTAATTACCAATTAATGTATATTTTTATATCGAATTGATGATATTACTGTGATACAGTCACGCGTTAGATAAAATCACCGTATTTTTCTACAAAAACTTAAAAGTTCATATCTGAAAGAAGTAAGTTATTTTGTACTTTGATTATGTTATTATTGATGTTTTTATATTTTGAACTATTAATGCATCGCATTCATTACAACCAAATTTAAAATTTTGGGGAAAAGTCTTTTATTTATGTTTATTATTTTTTTTCTCAGTTAATGGAGTTATACTTTTTTTAAACTGTAAAATAAAATTTATTTGAAAATCTTATATGTTTATTTGACTAACTGTTTTATTTTTTTTTTCTCCCAACTTAAGAAAAAATATTCCAATCTAATATGTTATTTTAGTAAAATTTTAATGTATAGTTTTAACATTCCACATGCATTTAATTATGTATTAAATGAAAAATTATTAAGCCATACAAAATTTTCTATTTTTATTTTGAAACTTTGTAATTGTATAAGGATATTAGTACTGTTTGTTTTAGACAAAAAAGAACATGATCCCCAACTTTTTTCAATAATTTTAATGTTTCGTTTTTGTTCGAAATCTATAGTTAACATTGTATCTGTTTTTGTTTTGAAGTTTTACAACTAGATAAACTATTTAGTGATATTCTAGATCTATGGTTCTTAGCCGAGTTGTTGGAGCTTGGTTTTCGATTCATGAGTTCGAATCCCACCTAGGGCTTAAATGTTGCGATGGTTCGGTATCCTCCTTAAACTGCAGGTTTCAGTCTAATTAGCCCTCGCATGCAAAAAAAAAAAAAAAAAAAAAGATGAGCGACAGACAAACCAAATTAGTGGTTTTTGACTTCTTCATTTGCATTGCATTGACTAAATTTTATTTTACAAGTGATAAGATTTCTATTACGCAAAGTAAATTTGTTTAGTTTTATAAACGTTTGCTTTATTGCAGCCTATCAAAATTTCTCATTTTTCTCTATTTTTTATGTTGTTGTTCTCGTGTGCCAGCTGGGCTGGTAAATTGGGATGCGCTGCACCCTTTTGTCCAACTGAACCGTATTTGGTGTGGAGTTCGATTTCTTCAGTGCACACATATGCCATAGGGACCCGTTTGTTTATAGGGTAGGCAACCATTCACACACGAGGAAAGGACAAAGACAGGATAGAGAGAGAAAGAAAGTACATCCATGCCTGAACTGGGATTCGAACCCAGGACCTCCCTATCCCTAGACAGGCACGCTGACCACTAGACAAGTTGGCCGGCTCTACATAATTACTTAATTACTTTTAGATAAGCTGTTTATGAAGTAAAAACTAAAAAAAATTTTCGTATTCCAATTTTTTGTGATTTTAGAATTTTACTCCAATACTGATATCAATTTAACTTTCTATTATCATTTATTTTCGTATTAGTTGTTGGGATAATCAATTTCCATTAAATATTTTCCAAAAAAAAAATATTATATGTGCTTTTAATATAATAGCATTTATTGATAAATATCATATTCGCTTACTTCTATCGCATATTTTGATAATACACATTAAGATTGTTGTATCTATTAAACGCTATTTTTCAGAAATGCAGGAATAAAAGAATTATAGAACAGTAGATAAGAATAAATATCTTTTAATAATAGATAAATATTTTCGAATTTATATTCAACATTGGTACTAGAAATTAATTGCTGTAGTTCTGCGTTATAGGAGATGTGTAGGAAAACGAAATTAAAGCATTAATTTAAAGATTATTTATGATTGAAATTATTGAGATAATTAATATGTAAGTTAATTAGTGGTTTGTTATTTTTTTTATTAACATTGAGGTTTTTTGAAAAAAAAATCGTCTCATGGGTGAACAAATTAATCTTCGTAATAAATTATTAAAAATTTAAATTTTTATGCTTCAAAATTGATAAAATTATCATTGATACTTTAAAAAGATCAAATTCGGGAAAGAATTATGTAATAGCATCTCTAATTTTTGCGGTAAAGATAGAGCATTTACTTTTCATCTTTTTCAATTTACAGGTGCAACATTAAGATATCTGTATAATTTTTAACGAAAACTTCTTCAATATACACAATAAAATTTTCAAGTTATTTATCGAAAGATAGCTTTCCTAAATAACGATGTCACCAACAAAATCGCTTTTTAAAAAGGAAGAAAAAATAAAAACATAACGAAAACGCTACACTCCCTTTACAAAGGAATCCGTAATGCTTTAAAAAACAATAAATAAAAAACAAAAAGCGTGTAGAAAAGACGATTAATTTCCTCATTTTGGCTTCGTGCCAAAATGACTTCGTTTTATTTCTGTGGATTATCTTTGAACGTCTCCAATTGTGAAGACACTCACACAGTAATGCTCAACTCAAAAAACAATTTATAAATTTTGTTATTCAAATAACCTTTTTAAATAATGTGTTTGGAGTACAGTTGGGGATAATTTGAAAAATTCATATATTTAAAAAGGTCTTTGAATTTATTTAGTATACAAGATCTGGTTTAAGGGGCGGGAATATTTATTGATAATTTTAAAAGTAAGTTTAAATTAGTTGACAATTTGAAAAAATTGGATTTGTATGCGAAATTGCCATGTATTTATAATTTTCATCTAAACTTGTATTTATTTGTTGCTTTTTTATGTCCATTATTACAAAAGCGATTATTTTTTCCTGCTGATAAAGCAAAGACAAGGAAATGTTTGATTTCCCCCCCCCCTTTAATTTGTTTTAGTTTTTAAGGGAAAAATAATTAAAAGCAAATACCAGTTTTTCTTAAGTTTATTTTATCTTAATAAATATTATATAACTTATCTAATAATATTATTTTCGTATAGTTAATTTTAATCCCCCCCGAAGGGCTGTGCATGATAATTTTGGGAGTCGCCGACCTCACTTATGATGCGGTTAAAAGTGACGAATGTTTCCCATATAATTAAAGCTCTTGGTAATTAATTATCGTTGGTTAAAACTTGATGACTTATATTTACTGTAAACTGTTCATAATGCAGTTTGTATTCAATTATTTAGAGGTATATTTTAGTACACATCACTGGTATCTCAACTAATTCCCTCCCTCTTATTGTTGGATCTCACTTAAACTTTCACAATGGACTTGAAAGTGCTTTATGATATGATTAATTGAATGTATTTTAAAACGAAATGCACTTGTGGTAGCATGAAGACATAAAAACAGCGATATAGTCTTCACGTGCATAATTTATATATAATATTTTTATAACTCACGCTTAGTTAAATCACTCACGTAATGGATTAAACATTTTGTTACATGCAAAAACATCAAAATGAATGATAATTATTAAAAAACTAATGCCAATCACACCATATCTATAACAAATAATTTTGTTGTTGTTGTTGTCGTGTGACAAGTGCAAAGAGAAGAAAAAAGAAAAGAAAAGATAAAAAAAAATAAGGTAAGGTAAGGTAAAAAAAAAAAAAAAAAAAAAGTCATATGGGACCAAAGGCCTGGAGCACTGCCCTGGCCACATCTTCATCTTTTTCGGTATTGAGGGTGTCACGGCAGCAGTTGGGGTCGATGTTGAAGAGGGTCGAGGCAACAGAGATGCGATTGAAGAGATGCCTCGGATCCAGCGGAACTCCTGTGCAGTGTCTGCATTCTGCGTAGGTACTAGATCCGTCGTGCATAATTTTCATACCCCTCATGTGCCAAGTCCATATTCTGCTGATGGTAGAGGTGATACCACTGTCCGGATTAAGCTCCGGTAGGAACCATTTTTTCCGTTGTCCCCCGCAGAGTTGATGCTTTGCGACGGCGTATATATTAATTTAAATATATTTAATAGAAACGAAAGAAGGTCGTAGAAGTCATATTATTGAAAGTGCTATATAACAATCTAATTTTATTCATTTCTAAGTTATAGTGGATAGCCAAAACTTTCTTTCTAAATTTAAAAAAAAATGGTGAATTGTTTGAAAGGCCTGTATAAAAAAGTAAGTGTAGTTTTGAAGAAAAAAGAGAAAAATTCTATACATCGTACTTGTTATTGATAGTTTTATAAACTACAGTTAACATAGTTCTACAGTTAATAAATAAAATAATTATTAAATCAGTTCCTTTATAAATATATGAGATCGAAATTATTTTTTTAAATTTTTAAAGTTAATAACTAAGCACACAGTTGATATAAAGTGATGATTAATTTTTTAGTTGTCAAATTTCGGAAGTCATAAGGAATAGTTTTTTGAGATAATTGTTTACCTGATGCATTTTAAATTTTTATGTTAATTTATTAAGGGAAAATAACGGTGCAAATTATTTTATGAACTTTTTTTCTCCCAAAGGCGGGTTCTTGGGTGATGAAACCCCTGTGCCACAACAAGGCCTGAATCTGCTACTCATTTGTCGTTACCCAGCGGGCACCTGTTAGCCAAGTAGTGTTGCCAGCGCCATACCTCCGCAAACCCGTTTAAAGGGTGGGGCACATTCATACATCATCACAGAAGGACTAAGAAACACAGAAAAAGAAAGTAATGTCTATGCCCGAACCGGGATTCGAACCCGGGATTTTTATGAACATAAAATTTCATGTTTTATTATTAGTTTTCGAAGTTTTCCAAAAATATTTTCTGACTATTTGACTTGAAAAAAAATGTCTTCTTACTAATGCCTCTGATCCGGAATCAGATCAGATCCATGATGTCGTCCGCTTTTAATTTTAACACAGCCAAACTGGGCTCCATTAGAAGATCCCCAAGAAGTAAACCAGCACAGTGTGAAAGATGTTAGGGACTGGCCTCTTCAATGTGGCATTTGGTGCAAACTCGAATGGTCTTGGCGCCACAAGAAAATCGAAGGGTTTTTAAATGCCCAGTGCACAGTCGAGTCTAAGCAGTTTGGTCTTGCCTGTCACATACGAAGCCAATCCATGTACCAGGACCCTCACCATGGGTGTCCTGGTGAATGCCTCCTAGAGATGTTTATTGAGTGCTTGCTTAATGAGCACTACTCAAGGTTGTTTAATGGAAGTAAGTGGCATGGCAGTTCCCTCTTTTGTCAACCCCTCTGCCATTTCATTGTACTTTAAAGCGACATGGGATGGTAACCATTGAAGATGTAGGCTAGAAGATGAGGAGTGGGTCCCGAGCTTCTCAGTAATTTCAGTACCTTTCTGGTTTATGATCTGTGTCCAATTTTTTAGATATTGGATGGCGCTTTGGCATTCTGAAAGTATCCAGATTTCGCCCGATAAATGTCGCCAAGAAACGAAGTCTGGAGCCATGTCAGTTGCGATCAGTTCAGAGGCAAAAGCACTCAAAAATGTTTATTATTTCATTGAAATTATAATTAAATTCAGAAGTATATTAGTTTTTTTTAAAATTTATATAAAAAATATAAAATTTTTACTGTAAACTGAATTAAATTTGTGAATTGTATTTCGTCTGCGTTGAAATAATTTTCAGCCCTGCCATAAATTAAAACTAAGAAATAATTTAAATGAAGCTGTATATTATATATGAGTTATAGTGATTTTCACCCATTTTTTTGCCCCCACTGAAATTACATAACTGCATAAAAAATTAGTGAATAATGGAATTGACTAAGAAATACCAAAACTGATTTAATTTTGCTGAGATACGGGTCAAAATCGTCTGCTGCAAATGTATTGTTTATAGAATACAAAAAAGTAAAATAAGATTTTTTTTTTCCATAACTTATAAAGACACATATTAAGGGACATTAAGCTTTATCCCGATATGTTTATTCGATACTTAAAATTTAATAATTTAAATTTCGAAACAGAGAGAGATTCGTTGAATTTTATTTATTTATACGCGCCTTTAAGTTCCCTTAAAAACTATATAATGAGATTCTCGTTAATAATCGTAATGATATGATAATCCCCGTGATTAATGTTCTAGATTATTTTTCGTTACAATAAGGGAAAGTTCATCAAACAATGATTATTCATGATTCTTTCTAAGATTCGAACACAACTTGATAACAGGCAAGCAGGTCTTAAAATATTAGCTCTAGAGTGAACACTATAAGTTAAAGGGTTCGATTCCACATTTAGGCTTCATTTTTAATCCGCTAACCATATAATTCCCTATGAAATTAGCCTTTATGTATCGCCCTTATGATACCTACCTTAAAGAAATTCATCTGAGTGAAAAATAAAACTGACATTCATTTTTGCATATATATATATATATATATATATATATATATATATATATATATATATATATATATATATATATATATATATATATTAATTTGAGATATATTCCAGAATAATTTGGTAAATATTTTTTCAGTTCTTATAATATTGCATTTGAATTATTTTACTCTTGTAAACATTAAAATTTGGCGTGTTTGTGCTAAGCTAAATAATAAAATCTTACAGCGCCGTTAATCTAACTATTGAAACGCGTAAATGGTCGCTATGAACTTTTAGCTAAATGGAAGAGAATATGAGTGCTTAAAAAAAAATGTAAACTCGTTTCTAATCTTGCATTTTTCGTTTGTACTGGACTTGATAATAAAATCGGGCGATCAGAAATTACAGTATCACTATGAATTTTTTTATTCCTACCTCTTTCAATAAAGATCAGATTTTAAATCATTACAAACAAAGAATGGAGGATATTAAAGTATTTTAATGTTTTTATATATTATATGCTATATTCCGTCAAAATTTTGAATGCTTTTGAATAAGTAGTCAAATTCTGAATCTCATCAAATGACGAGGCCGACTCCTGAGATAGCTTCTTAATAAATAGGTTTGATATGTGTAGCTACCTCTCTGATCAAAGAGCAACGTCTCTCGGAAAATAAGCGTGGGAATTTATTCTCCGCACTTTCTCTCTCTCTTGGAAAGCAAAACAACGTAAGCAATGACGTAATATCACTTGTACTACTAGAATTGAGTGGGCGGGTTTATTTCAAACCCAATTAACCTATCAGCGTTTCGCATCAATGTAAATGACGCAAATTGGGCATCTCTTTCTTCAGTATTATTGCGCATGGCAGAAACGCATTCTCGACGATTTGAAATTTCACAGGAATTGAAAAAATTATTTTGATATGATTTGAATATACTAGTTCATAAATTAATAAGTATTTATTTTATGAACTGGAAAATGAGACCAGAAAAATGGGCCTCACTAATCTGAAAGGAACTCTAGTGATTGTAAATTATTATTTCTCCCCCACGTAATTATGAATTTCTGGTATGTTTTTGCCTTTTTTCTTTAGAGGCACACGTAATTAAGTAGTTAAATTTAAAAATATAACTTTTTTTTTTCCTTCAGTAATAATTTCGTTTTATATTCTTTTTTTTTTATTATTATTCATTACGTTCTATCAGGATTGGATGATTGTAGTTGTATAGACTCTATTTATAAAATGGTAGATTACAGTCAAATTGCCCTAGTATTCAAAAAGTGATTTTATAAGCACAGCCAATCATGTAAAATTGTTTGGATTGGAATTCCGGGAAGCAATATTTTCCTTGAAAGATTTATTGCCAAGAATATCATCCTTGGTGGTTGTCGTGGTGCATGGGGGAAGTCCTCCCCTTCTAGATTTTAAAACAAGAGCTTTTCAAATTTGCTGAAGGGAAAATGTTATAGAATTCTTATTTATTCTTATTCGAATTCATTTCCAAAACTGGGATAAAAATGTATAATGCTCTTCCATGATTTCCCGTGGCGCTGTTTTTCCCAATCAAATATAATCGGTTCGAAACTAGTCAATATTGAAAAAGAAGTAAATCCAGTTTTTCTGCTTTTTATCTTCATATATTTTTCTGGATTCATAGTGGTCTTGTAGTTGCACCAGCATGCTTCTCTGTATGGCTAGCCCTGAGCTCAGATCGACCAGTTAGATGGAAGCAGCTGGGTGAAGTCTTCGTAATTTTGAAGTAAAGGCCAAGCAGAAGACTTGGCTTGCCACCCTCAGAGGTATCATTTCACTTAGAGAACAGTGTGACCTCGCCCAGTGCCACAGCCGTCTCTAGTGAACGTGAAGGTTCTTCTGTTAAGCCGGGATTCGAACTCGCTGTCTTCCCATAACGAGAACTACGCTCTAAACAACCAGGCCACTGCGGTTTTGTGATAGGACATTGTGTTCCGCACCGTAAGGTACCAAGTTTTATACCGGGCACTGCTAAACAGCGAGAGATAGGTGTTGCTCTCTCTGCCTTCAGAATCTACGTCCATCGGTGTGAGTGTTTGGGAGTTTTCCTTCCTAGCGACCCATGAATACGGTCCCTGTCTATGGAAAGTCCTGCCGGAATTTACGTGGAGAATGTTAAGTGTCTCTGACCTTTAGGCTTTCTAGTTATTGATGTTTACCAAAAATTTCTCACTTTGCGCTTATTATGCATTATATAGTGCAGACAAACAGTTTTAAATTTACATGTAGAATTTTTTCTCGCTGATTTATGCTGTAAGCAAAATTCTCATAAGGCTTATTTTCTTCCGCTTTATTAAATAACACACAGGTGCCATAAGAAATCCTTTAATATCTAAAAGAAATAGAGAAATAGTGACGTAATGATTGATTCAGGTATGTGTGCTAATGACCGCTCCTTGCAGACTGATGAAAGTGGAATCTTTTTTTAGTTTCCTTAATTTTATCATTGTCTTTAATTTTATTTTTGTATCACAAAATGTCTTCGATAATCGCTTCTTATGCGGAAAACGCGAGGAAATTAATCCATTTAACCAAAGTGCTTCTGAATATTTTTTTTAACGCAAATCGTATTGAGGCAAATTTCAAAATGGTTTTACAATAAATAAATTTTGTTATCTCGAAAATATTTCAATCTATTTAAATGATTACCGCATACATAACCTAAGGAAGTGAAAGTTTTAATTTAATTACAATTTGATGTAATTTAAAATGAAGCGTAATATTGATCGGTACTTGATTATCGAAGGATCAGCCTTCTGTTTAGAATCGATTTGTTCGATTCCCAGCTCGGATGTCGTAGGTGTCGATAATCACTTTATTAGATGGATCCTCGTGATCAGAATGACAATCGAGTAAAAATTATAGAAGCCATCCTATTCAAACCTTTCTGCAATATGCAATATTGTCTCTATAATAATTTATTGTATAATTATTGGAAATTTTCGGGGTTTTCTCCCTTGCGCTATATGCGAATAGGATCCACCATTTGTCCATTGTTGTCCTTTTGCAAAACGAAGAAGGGAAAGTCTCATAGCAATGTTTGGCTGTTGGACTGTCCGTACAACAAAGCATATTTCTATAAATCGTATTTCTAAAATTATTCTTCCTTCCACTTTTTGATGTATTTTTTAAAAATAATTTTCGTATTATTTGACTGAAATTAATATTTTGTGCCAATTTTTACATCTTTTTTTCACACTTGTAAATTATGTCGCTAGCTATTCACAAGAAAAGAGCAAAATCTTGACCTTAGTTTATGTAATATCCGTTATCTGTACCTGTTATTGAAAAATAATATAGGAAATATACATTAGCTGAAAAACAAACTTACGTTTTTCCATATACTTGTGTTCACTTGTGAAAGAAATCGGTATAAACGGTACTCATACTGTATTAATAAGGGTATAGCCATAACAACATATTAAATTGAATGAGAATGGAAGATTTGTTCTAGTACCAATTTTCTAAGTTTGATTTCTTACTAAACTGATTAAAAGGCAAATCAAATTAGAATCGAAATAAATCAAATCTGTCGAGTCGTCATATAGATTATCTTGCCGTGGGAACTCCTCATCTGTGTGTTACATCTCTTGCTCTCGGTTTAGTAGTTCATGGGTTCGAATCCCTCCTACATTAGGGTTATGTGTTTAAAATTCAGTTTAAATCGTAGGTCCCTTCGTGTGCAAAAAATGACCTGTTGAGAGACAAACCGAACTAACTTCATTTGGTTACATAATTTCCATATCTTTGGATCTTGATAATAATGATATTTCCCCAATTTCCATTCGCCTTTCATATCTATATCTGTCTGCCTGTCTGTCTATTTCAGTTATTGATCAGCCATTCAAATCTATTTTTTTTTTTTTTTGTCTTTTTATAATATTTATTGTTTGATAATATTTTTCTTATAGCATTTGATATCTTATGTAAAAGTAATTGAGGAAGGAAATATGAGAATTATAATTTTTAGCTACGAAAATTAAGAACAGAATGAGAACAGATCAAAATAACTTTTTTGTTATTGTAATTGCATAGTGGATCGCTTAGCTGTCAGTCGAACTGGCAACAGAATAGTTATCGCTCTTGCTTTTGGTTCAGCTGTTCGTGGGTTCAAATCCCACATTGGGCTTGTATGTTTATAGTGATGCGGAATTCACTTTAAACTGTAAGTTCCCCCATAATTTGGCGCCGTTTGCGAGAAAGTGACCATTGTGAAACAAACCAACCTCTTAACTCCTAAAGGATGTTGTGAAGCTTCGTAATAATCATTTCTTATTGTTGTCCGAGAAAATTTTTCATCCATAAAAGTGGATTATATATTGCGTATCGCTACCGGTAAAATCCGGAAAATTCCTGAACACCCACCATGGTGCATGTACCAACAGACGTCAGAAACGCAATAATCATCTCATTCAAAAGTATCTGGTATCAAACTTGGAATCTTGCATTTTGAAGAGGGCCTCCTAAACATGTAGGTTGTAAGTATACTCTGTTTAAGCGTATATGCTTCTTTTATAATTGAGCATAGTGGCTTAAAAATAGTTAAATTGCATGTAAAATATCATTCAAACCATTTTTATTATAACAAGTTGTAGGTATTTTCTTTCCGCTTGTGTTCATTTTTAATCATTTTATATTTGGTTTAATGAATTAATTGTTTTACATATGCTTACTTCGTTTATATTTTACCTAGAGAAAATTGTGGCCCTAGATTTCAGTGATTCCGCTTTTAATTTTTAAAAAAATGATCCTTGGGGTTGTATTAGGAACGAAAGCGCTCTACTTTGAACTGCAGTTGTAAAATTCGCGGGAATTTATTCGGGAATAAATAGTGCGGATTTTGTGGGAATTCACTCAACCAATCACCTTTCATTTAAGGAATTGTTTTGCTTTACATATATGAAGCAAAGTAAACTACGTAAATAAGCAAACAAAAATTAAGTCTTCTATTACGAAAGTTAATACTGTTACGGAGCTAACAAAAATACTTAGCAAAATAATAAAAATAATGGATTAATATATATTATAAAAAATATTAAGATTTATTTCTCGGGACTCTATCAAAATTAATATTGATATCGACCTATTTCTTTCGTTATAAATTCGTACTTAGAAAGAAAGAGAAAAAAATTTTTTTCAATTTTAATTTTTAAAAATTTTAAATTATTTATTAACACAAAATTCTTTGCTTTATCTAGAAAACTTTCCGTTGCCATAATTAGAAGAAATCATAAAATATATGGACGTGTTTATTTTAATAAAATGCTTATTAAAATTAATAATTTATTTAGTATTTTAATATTATATTAATTAAAAATTTTTTTAAATCATCCATTTCAAAATTCCTGAGGGAATAAACTCCGTTTTTTCCCTCCTTTACAACGCTACTTCAGGTGCTAGCGCATAGACGATAATTTTTTAAAATAAACTTACACATCGTTTTTGAAGCGAGTATAATTCCGGAGCAGAATGCGCGATCATTTTAATTTGTCGCATCGCGGATTAAGCAACTTTACAGGGAGTTCGTATCAGCGTAAATTATGTTTTAAATATGTGCTATTTACAAATGCTGTAATTAAAATTTCAAAAACTAGCTTAGTGTTTAAGTTAACCAATAAATGATATTAGTGTTTCACCCCATTTTTCCGTGCAGCTTTCTTTATTTCAACCCCTAGCAAAATTTTTTGACTGATAAACAAGAAAAGAATTTTGAACTTATATAAATTGATATCTGTAGCTTCTATAAATTCTGTGGTTTGTCAGCTTAATTTGTAAAAAAAAAAAAAAAAAAAAAAAACCCTGGTTTGAATCGACCGCTTTTTTATGAATAGAAATTGATGCTTCGGTAATATATATTTATTTTTAAACAGTATATATTATCTTAATATATTTTCTTTATATTTATTTATGTTTTACTCTGTAACATCACAAAAATTGTGTACATTTGCATTTATGCATGCTACAATCGAGCTCTTTTATTATATACTCTAATACTATTCAATCGCAGTCTAAGATCGCCAACAGAGCTGATTGCTTCACTAACGAAGAGACAATAAATTATTGTAGTCAAGCATACTGGAATTTCTGTGTCCCTTTAATGATAAGGTCAGAATCAAACTCACTACCCTTAGACTTCCACTCCATAATAGAAGAGCGATATGAGACAGTCTCTATTTAAAAAAATAAATAAAATAAATAAATAAATACAACTATGATAAAATATGAAAAAAATATCCAGTGATTATTTTTAGAAACATAATTCCGGCTATTAATTCCCTAATTTCCCGTTCAAATCCATAGTAGTAGAATAAATTAAATTCTGTCACTTTGTATATTGCGTTGTCTTTAAAGGTGGCTCACCGTTATAAATTAAAAATGTCTCTCAAAAATTAATTGTATAAAGATTTCTTTACTAAAAATCTTAAATAAAAACTAAAAAAAAATGTTAAATAGCGTTACTAAAAAAATGCTTAATAAAGCAAAAGTTACACATTGTCATCAACAAAATTGATTACTTTTTCGTATCTCACCTTTTTTTGTACGAAACGTTTATCGGGTCCTTTATTTTCGTGAAAGAACTGAATTGAAATGATAAAATGCAAGAATGTTTCATAAGTTTTTCCTTAAAACTATAGTAAAACAATGTATTACTAAAAAATCTAAATTTGACTATTTTCTTATGTACTAAATGCTAATTTTTCCAAACATCAAGAAACTTCTCTTCTTTCCAGAACTTCTGTTTTCTTCGTAAATTAAAAAAAAAAAAACGTTTAATTTTATTTTAAGTTATTGAATTATTGCGCAATATTTATAAGTGAAAGTCAGTTTCATATAATTTATACTCGATCGAAATGGCAACGTGTGAAACATAGTAAATTGAAAAAATGTATGCATTCAAAAGTAATTTAAAATCAGACGATATTTTTTTAAGTGTAATGGGTTGTCATAATATTATCCATAAATTCCACATTGAAGAAATCTGAAAACTGTGAATGGAGTTTTAAATATTTTCGTCGAGATAAAAAAAAGAAAGAAAAAGCCTTTCTTCTTCCTTAGAAATACTTATTTCCTTATGTAATTTTTTTCTTCTTGTGCGTCATTTGTTTGTGTGGTGAGTTTCTTACCATCTTCGTGGAGAGGACATTATTTTTTTCTTACCGATGCTCTTAATTTACTTCGTATCACAAAAAGGTAGAAGTACAACTTTTTTCTCCACGCACTTGGCACGCTGCCAATTTCTGGAAAAAAAAAAAGGGAGGCAGAAAGGAGGGGAGGGAAAAAATAATTTTTTTCCTCTCTCTCTCTCTCGATGTGATCTACAATTTTATTGCTATATGCTTTGGACATTGATATAAGATGGGCCTTAATAAAAAATGGTAAATCAGCTTCACTAAAGGCCGTGAAATGATGACATTTCAAGGCGCGCACGGTAACCTCATGGCTGTTTGTTTCGTTTGGGAGCTCCTTTCCGGTGACATGTTTATCGCCTGATCTTTCCCCCTTCCCCTAATACTATAAAATCAATTAAATGACACTTTAGGGTATCTTGCGCCTATTTAAGTATTATGTATGATACAAAAGATGTATTAGTGGTATATGTTTTTAAGTTTGATGTGTGTGTGTGTAAACAACTTTCGCATGGTTTTCTGTTTAAAAAAAATTTTTTTTTTTTAAATATAACTTTTTTCTCTTTGTTTTGTAAACTTGGTAAGAACAGCCAGTGACTTCAGAAACAATGAATGGGATTTCATTTATTTTGTGTTAGTGGACCGAAAGAATTGTTTCCTTATCTACGAATTAATTTTTATTTTTTTTTTTTTTTTTTTTTTTTTTTTTTTATGGTATTGATGCTTGGACTTTTAAAAGTTACCGATTCTTTTAATGTAATTCTTTTTTGGAAATTTTCAAAACATAAATTCATGTATGATACTTATATTGTTATAGTTGAACAAAATTAATAATGAATATAACAGTCCCCACATCGAAATATTCAGAAATTTATAAATAAAATTCTTATTCTCTTTTCTTATTGTTTTTGTCCCTGGTTGAATTGAGAAGGATTGCTATGAAATGAAATATAAATTTGGGATTGGTGTCTTGTTTGCTTAAAACAGACTAATGCTATACATGAGCATTTTAATTATCGCTTTTATAATTAGTTTAAATCATAATTTAACAATGATCTAAACTTAAAGAAGTTGCTTATGCCACAATGCATACCATCGCAGAATTCTGCTTGTTTCAAGAACTGAGTCGTGTTCACCTTATTAAATTAGTCACCTAAACGTAACCGCTTGCAGTAGAGGAAAAATATGCGCGTTACCAGATTTCTTTCTTCCTACTTTCCCGCAATACAACACCAACCGGAAATACATTAGAATACGGGTGAAAGATTTCCGGAATTCAATATTTAATGACTTCCTAGCAAAAATTTGAAATTTGCAAGCCGTTCCACATTTTATTCTGTTCATCTTTATCTGTTTTTATGCGTTTTATACGTTAAGCACCATTTCATGAAGAAAGTTAAATTAATAGCAAAAGTATTGTATGTGTGTGTGTATATATATATATGTATATATATAACTGATCTATATATTTTATAAGCAATTTGGGAATATATGAGACTGCAAATTTGTGATAGAATTAAAAAAAGAATAATATAAAATTGTGACTAAACAAAAATGGATTTTTAAAAATATAACATTAAAAAAAGAACATTTCATCATCTTTATTTTTTTCATTTATTATTAATTTTTTGCTTATGAGTCTGTGAGCTGAATTTTTAAATAAATTAGATGAAAAATTTTAATTAATTATCTATGTTTTTACTTTCTAAATATTGTCTATTTTTTTTTAAAAATAATTGATGGGAATAAAAATCGAAGGAATTTTTTAGGGGTTGTATTTTTCTGTTCCATATCGGGAATCGAACTCATTGCCATCTTATACTGAGAATTCTTTTTTTCAACACAGTATTGCCATCTCTTGTTTGGAGTTGCATTTCTTTTGGTCGAAATCATCTCATCTTAAACCGATTGTTTTAAAATGTTCGCAAACTTCCGCAACAGTAATTTATTTTATTAAATTAAGAGATCTTAAATAAAAACAAAATTCTGAAGATAAAATCTCTCACCCACGTATGTTTAATGCTGAATTGACGATATGGACGATTATTATTGATTTCGATCCTATTTATTTTACTTTAACTATGCTAAACGAATTTATACTGTGTCAACATTCTGAATTTGATTAAAACAATCTTAGTATTTTGTATTTGTTATTTGTTGTGAATATTTTCATGTAATTCATCAGGATATTCGCTCTCATTTAATTTTCATTTGTATATAAATCCTACCGAAGTATTTCCTACGAAAATACATTCTTGTCCAATTTATCAATTTTGCAATTTTCTTATAAAAAATATTGGTCTGTAAAGACTATATATATATGTACATATGTGCCAGTAATAAACTACATTTCATTATTTCGTATAACTTAATTTCTAAACTATTGAAATGTGCTATTTAAAGGTTTCATTTAAAGATTTTTTCCTCCTTTATTTTTTAACGTTGTTTCTGCGCATGCCCGACCATAAGTACGGATTTTCCCTTCGTGAAAAGCTGATTCTTAGTCAAGCTTAAGGAATTTCTATCGTATTTTGGTTTACAAGGATAATAATTTCGAAATTTTTAGCTGTGCGCTCAAGACAAGTAGAGTGTGTCCTTTACTTTCACTATTGTTTCCGAATTGGACAATTCTGTGCATAAACCGTTTAAATCTGTGTTGAATCGGCGAGAGAGAAATCATTGGGGAAAAAAAATTGGTTTGGCTTGTTTACCACTCGGGAATTATTTGATTATATTCCATGTACTCATCCGACAACTGCTGCGGACTTCGAACCTCTAGAAATAATGTAAGAATCACTAGAATTGAACTAAAAAATTCCGAATACGAATCAATCAGCGCCCACTGTGTGTGTATATATATATACAGTGGTGGCCAAAATTGTGGACACTTTTGGAAATTTTTATGTTTTTTGAACTTTGTATGTTTATAGAAAATGTTACGTTTCGCAAAATGCAAACTTGTATATATCATTTTAAAGAGAATTTATTACTGAATTCAATACAAAACGCAAAATTCAATTATTTGCAATACAAAAAAGTTAAACGACAATAGTTATCGATATACATTAGATAGTGATGATTGCAGTGAGTTATCAGTACTTAGTAGAGTACGCTTTATTTTTGATTACAGCTTCACATCGACGTTTCATTGAGCTGACAAGAGTTTTAAGCTCTTCTTTACGTTATTACATGATGCCAGGAAACAAATATAGCCTCAATTTGTTCCCTTTTATTTGATGGGCTCCTCATTCGGACAAGAGTTTTCAAACCTGTTTCTTATTCACTGCAATTATAAGTAGGAATTTTTGTAAAAATTTTTAATATTTAGTCAAGAAGCAATGACAGGAAATAAAAGAGTAGATTGGACACCTAGAAAGATATGTAATATTATTGTGTTACGAGAAGGTAGTGGTCTTTCCTATGTTGAAATTGCGAGGCAAGTGAGTGATTCAGTGACTGCATCTGGAGTCCGAAAGTTTTGTTTACGATATCAGGTGACAAATTCAATAAAAAACAAAGAAGGAAAAGGATTAAAAATGTGCACCACATCTATTGATGACAGAAGAATAAAAAGACTATGACTCCAAGGTAGAAAAATGTCATCAGCTGCCATCAGAAGTGATCTGAATGATTCTGGAGATTCTGTCAGTTCAAGAACAATCAGGAGAAGATTAACAGATGTTGGACTGAGGGGTAGAATTCCACGAAAAAAGCCTTGTCTTAATTTTCAGCAACGAAAAAAAAATTACAGTGGACAAAGGAACATATTAATTAAACAGATGATCAGTGGTCACAAGTTATATGGAGTGATGAAACTAAGCTATCGTTATTCGGTAGTGATGGGTGAAAATATAAGACGTGAATAGGAGAAGAGCTACATCCTGACTGCATTCAAGCAACTCTGAAGAACCCAGTTAGTGTTATGATTTGGTCATGCATATCAGCAGATGGTATTGGTAGACCTTCATGTCATCGATGGGACACTGAATGCCAGATAATACATAGACACTATTCTAGAACCAAAACTTCTACCTTCCATCAGAGGTCTCTTTGCCAGCAATGCTTCGTTTATTTTTCAGCAGGATTTTGCTCCTTGTCACACGACCAAAATATCGAAAGAGTGGTTTCGTACAAAGAGCATTAAATTGTTGTCATGACCAGGAAACAGTCCTGACCTCAATCCTATCGAAAATTCGTGGCACCGTTTGAAAACTCTTGTCCGAATGAGGCGCCCATCAAATAAAAGTGAACTATTTGAGGCTATAATTGTTTCCTTGCATTATGTAATAACGAAAGAAGAGCTTCAAACTCTTGTCAGCTCAATGAAACGTCGATGTGAAGCAGTAATCAAATATATAGGGTACTCTACTAAGTACTGATAACTCACTGCAATCATCACTATTTAATGTATATCGATAACTATTATCGTTTAACTTATTTGTATTGAAAATATAATTGAATTTTGTGTTTTGTATTGAATTCAGTAATAAATTCTTTTTAAAATGATGTATACAAGTTTGCATTTGGTGAAACATAATGCTTTCTATAAGCATACAAAGTTCAAAAACATAAAAATTTCCAGAAGTGTCCACAATTTTGGCCTCCACTGTATGTATATATATATATATATCGCTAAAATGTTCTGTGATGAGAATTATTATTAAGCTGTTTAATTCAGAATTATTTTTAATTTTGTTTATTGTAAACGAACAATTTCAGAATTTCTTTCGTTCTAAAAGTATTGTATTAAATATCAGTTTCTAAAATTGAATTTATTAAATAAAAAGTTGAAAAAATATTAATTTTAATGAAATTAAAATACTACTGGAATATGAGGTAAATTAAAAATTGAACAAAATATAAAAAAATTAAAAATAATTATGTATTCTTACATTTGTCAAGATTATATATCCCCCCCCCCTCCCGAAACTTTCTTCTTACATATGCTGCTAACTGCTGTATGATTTGTGCAAGAAAAAGCATTTGCAAAAACAGAGTGGTTTTCGAAATATTTTTTGTTTTCCCGTTTAAAATATAAATATTTAAATATGCATGTATTTCTTTATATTTGAAATTCTAATTTTTTTTTTTCTTCTTAAGCTCATCATGTATGAATTTGTTGATGATTTATTTTTATGTATAAACAAAAATAATAATCTTTGAAAATTTAATTTTTTCATTATATCCCACTACATTTTCATTGCTTTTGAATTTTTGTAATTTTTTATAAATTTATTTATTTGAATATTGAAGGATTATCAACAGCTAAATAGTATAATATTGAACTAATTTTTTAAATTGTTATTATTTTTTTGATAAATTATATTTTAAATGTTTGCATTTTTATTTAATTGTTTTTATTTATGTTTATCACTTTTTCTTACATCAAATGTTTTTCTTATTGGAATTTTTTTGTTGTAATGGAATCTCTTTTTATTAATTACAAAAACATTTAACTTTTTAATGTATATTTATTATTGTTAAATAAATTGACATAAAAATATTAAATGCTAAAAACCACATCTAATACCACATCAATAGATATTTTTTTCAAAAAATTAAGCTTTCGCTTCTAATTTTTTAAGCATTATTTTCGTTTTTCTTTAGCTTAGTTTTAATGCTTTTGCATTTGTATATTTAATTTTTCGTCTTACATGTA
The DNA here is from genome assembly GCA_030067965.1 of Latrodectus elegans. Lineage (NCBI taxonomy): Eukaryota > Metazoa > Arthropoda > Arachnida > Araneae > Theridiidae > Latrodectus > Latrodectus elegans. The sequence continues at coordinate 19,505,964 of CM057815.1, read as the reverse complement.
TTTCATATTCAATATTTTGATTTCATTTTTATTATATTTAAAAAATTGTTTTCATTAAATTTTAAAATTTGAATTGGATAATGTGTCGCAGCAATTGTAGTTCATAAAATAGTGTTACAATCGTACTAAATTTTTTCATAAGTTTCAATGAAAATTAAATACGGTAAGTTATTTATGTATTTCATGTATATGTTTTGGACTTGATTTTTTAAAATTAATTTTACTTTTTATGATTTTAATTATTTTACGCATCTTTGTCAATAAATTTTTTTATTTATGTCCAATATATTTTAGGTTTTTATGTAAGCAAAATGAGTATTTTTTCCATAAGAATTAGTGATGCTGAAATTTTAGTAATACACCGCAGCCAAATATTTCAATTTTTATTAATTGATAATATTTTACCTTAAATTTTTTTAATGAATTTTATTCAATCAGAATTCAAATTCTCAATTTGATTAAGGGAAGCAACAGACACGCGGTTGACTTTGAAAATTGTTTCGACTAAAAATGTTCCTTTATTTTTCTTATAATTTTACCTTTCCAGCATTTAAATTTTTTTTTTAATCCCTTTGCTTCAGTCGTCACATTTTAATCATATTATTAAACTATAGTTTAATCTTAAATTATGGTATTCCCTGAAATGATCGCCCAAGTGATTTGTCTCTTACAACTGTGTATACCACCTGAAAAATTTTAATTGGTTCTAAACAAGTTACATTTTGATAGTTATAAACAAATGTAATTTTATATTATCAGCTGAAAAAAGTTGCTTTAAAATTAAACAAAAAAATAATTAAAGAAAACAGTAAAAGAAAAAATTTAGTTTATTCATCATATGAATAAATTTAATTTTTGAACTATAGAAAATTTTAACACCTTCTTATAAAAATGTTTATATATTTAAACTTTTATTATAGTAAATAATATTTATTATTATTTTTTTAAAAAAAAACCTAAATAATATATTTGAAAAGCTAAATATGATTTATGACTTTTTTAGAATAAGGAACATTATTAATTTGGATGAGACGTATTATTCATTTTTTTCAATATTTTTGCAAAACTAATAGATATGTTTATATTTAATCTCAATTATAGATTCCTTCAAAAGCAAAGTGTGTGTGAGAAAGAGTAATGTTATTTGGGTTTTGGGATAAAAATTTTAACTATTTCATCACTCTGTCTCCCAAATGAAAAAAAAAATTATAAACTACATTAGAATACAGTTTTTTCTTCTATTAAAAGCGCAATATCTTAATTATAATATATCATAAGTGTGTTTAGAATGTTAATTGTGATATAATTTTTGAGAATAGTGGTAAACGAATTATCAAACAAAATGCGTCATTTAGTACATAAATAATAATATGTAGAGCACATAGTACCAAGATTGTGTGGGCATTATTGTCAATCCAATAATGCCCAATCAATGATATTCAATGTTGCGAATATTAAGTGGTTTCTTCAACACGATTTCTTTGATGGAATCAAGAAAGATCCAAACAAAAGTGATTCCTCCACCAATTAGATGTCTATCGCTCTAAGCCGCGATATGGTTTTGTTGATGTTGGTTTCCAGACCGATAAGTATTCACAAACCCACGAACTTTTAAATGGAAGACCAAACTGCTAACTATTTGAAGAATTGAGTCTTGACGAAACAAGTTGAATCTTCTTTGCGACAAGAAACGAATTGCCAAACAGTGTCCTTAGTCAACAACATGGGTTCCAAACTTTTTTCTCGTGGACCACTTTCAAAGTTTTACTATTTTCAGTAGACCCCCTGCTTCTGCATTCCTAATGTATTCCCAAAACTCCTAAAAGAATATCACCCTAAATTGGGTGTGTTAAGAAGGAAAAAAGGTAGCACATTTTCTTGTGTCCTATTTATTAAAATAATACTCATGGTTAAACGAACTTATAAACATTTATTATTAAAAACAATCAACAATTGACAAAAAGTTATCAATGAACTCTGCAATGTAAATCAACAATAAAAGATAGTCACACTTTTAATGAGACAGCTCACGGGCAGCACTTTGCAAGTCTCGACATGTGGTGTACACTTGTACTATTATTTATTGTTCTGTTCTATGTTTGAACTGAATCTCGAATATTTTTGAGTACCTTCCTACGTTAATAGGTAAATCCAAGCCAAAATTTTTGTTCTTTATTATGAAAACCAGAAAATGTTTCGTGGACCCCTACTTACAACTTGTGAACCACTGTTTTCTTTTAACATCTACGTAGATACCCGCGTGGTCTCCTATGGGCCTCTGGGGGTCCACCTGGACCACTTTGGGAACCTATGGTCTGCAACGATTGACGTATACTAAATAGACTTGTCTTAAATGATCTGTTAGAATTGTCATCAAGCCACTGTATCTGTCATTTATGCTTAAAGGGGTAAAGTTAACTGTTGTGAGATCTAAAAGTTGAACATTTCTGTAGTCTGAGTCTTAATTTACTTATCAAGTCATATGTTAAGGGTGCTATCATTCATATTCAAGAGCAAATGCGAAAATTTATGCTGTTGTTGTTGTGGCTCTGGCATGCTTCCCTATGTCTAGCACTGAGTTGTGTTGGGGTAGAAGCAGCCGGGCGGAGTCTTCGTGATTTTGAAACAAAGATCAAGCAGAAGACCTTCAATACTTGGCCTGCCACCACCAGAGGTATCAGTTTACTTGGAGGACATATCAACCACCCCCCAGTTTTAACGTGCCTCAGCCGCCATTAGCGAACACGACGGATCTTCCTTTAAGACCGGGATTCGAAGTCACTACTTTCTGTTAATGAGAACGACGTCCTAACCAATCAGGCCATAGCGAAAATTGATGCGCTTACCCACGATTATCAGGCGTGAATTCTAACGCATCAGTTTTCATTTAAAGCATAGATTCCCAAAGTGGTCTATAGGAGATTACACTGGGGACGTGAAAAGAAAATAGGGGTTCACAAGTTGTAAGTGGGGGTCCAAGAAATATTTTTTCTGGTTTTCATAATAAAAAACAAAAATTTTGTCTTGGATTTACCTACCAACATAGGCAGGTAGTATTCTCACTAGGTAGGTACTCAAAAATATTCAACACTCAGTTCAAACACAAATTTGAATAGAACAATAGATAATAGTACAAATGAAAACCACATATCGAGACTTGCAAAGTGCCGCCCGTGCGCCTGCACGTCCGGGCTGCTTGTTTAGACCTGCAAAGAGATGAAATGCGACTTGCGCTGTGCTTACAATCTACATTAGTATAAATACGAATGCCAAGAACAAAACGTTACGCATTTGTTTCCGGGATTTTGAACATGAAAGTGTGACTGTGAGTGAATCGATATCAGTGTTTGCAGTGCCGGAAAAAGTAAGTATCTGCCTATTTGTTATGCATACTTTTATTGTATATTGTAATTTATCAATAAATAGGTAATTTATCAAAAATCGGCTTCTTAACTCCCCCAATTTAGGGTGATATTTTATAGGAGTTTTGGAAATACAGTAGGAATGCAGCAGCAGGGGGTCTACCGAAAATAGTAAAACTTTGAAAGTGGTCCACGAGAAAAAAAGTTTGAGAACCCCCATGATTTAAAGCATAATATAATAGACTTATTACAAAACGCAACGTAATAGCGATCGTACTCGATGAATCCAATTCACTAAATTTCTCCCGACGTGTGTGTTCTTTACATTTAATTATGATGTACTCAATAATGTTGCTGTTTTAGTTCTTAATTCTATATTTAATAATATTAAAAGGTCGTCTCGCCCTTTTATTTCTTTAGTGGGTCAATAAAACTGAGATCCAAGCATCCGTGGGAACTAAACATAGGGGTTTCGTGTTAGGCTGATCGCCTAATTGGGACGTTTGCTTCGCACACCCAGTTAAATAGATATGGGCACTATAGGTCGCGGACCACTTATTTAAAAAGAAAGTTTTTAGAAAGTGATTTAATGTATGTAGTTCCTCGTGGAAGTCTTATAAGCAGTAAGAAACTTCCACTTTTTTTCTCTGAATTTTCCACGAAAATGTTTAAAAGTGAAGCGCCACTGAGTTTTTATTTTAGAATAGATAAGTTATCATGTAGGTCTATAAAAATTCCAAGAAAAATTCACCCATCCAACTCTACAGTTTTCATCAACGAGTCGTAATTTAAAAAAAAAAAAAAAAAATTCATCAAATATATTACTTGAAAAATTTAAGTGAATTTTACTGAGAATGATTAATTAAAAATAGAACTTACATCTTTAAGCGGCACATATAATTTTTAAATGCAAATTATTCTTTTTATTCGATTTAAAATGGGTATTATTACAACATGGATGTGATAATGTTTTTATACATGGTTTATATATATATATATTAAATGTTCTTAAAATTTACTTTCCCTATTTTATTGTAAATTAGAATAATTCTAGCATATGATTTTGATCTTTCTATTTACATTTAAATTTTACATCTTACTATTACCTCCTCCTAATGCTTCGTAGGAATTAGCAATTAATCAACTTTTTGCCAAGAATATTGGATATATTATTTATATTCTTCTAATTTTCTTGCACACTTATTTATTTGTGTTCCAAAAAATATTTTATTTCTTCATTTTTTTGATAAATTTTTGCTTAATGTGCAATTTACATATATTTTATTTAAGATTTTCTTTTAGCTTTTTCCTTTCATTAGCTGTCATTGTTAAAGTTTCTTTTCTTTTTATCATTAATTATACTTTTTATTTTATTTCAGTTTATTAAATTTTTACTAAATACTTAGCAATAATGTTTTTAACTATCGAAAAGAAATTCCTGAACATTGATTTTGAGAATTTCCGCTTTCAAATCTCGTGAAGTACGGGAAAAAATTGCAATCTTATGTTAAAATATTATGTATTTAAGAAAATAATTCTCTCTATATTAATTTGATTTTTTATTTTGAAATTTTTCCTTTCTCGCTTACGATTTAAAACTTCTGTTCGAAATGAAATTAATTAATATCACCCATTTAAATAAACTTCTTGAAATTCTGTTTTGATTGTGAATTTTTACATTTTTTAATAAATGGATCATAGTTTTTATAATTATCTCATTCTTTGTTTTTTCAATATATAGAATAAGTTTTTTAAATTTTACTTTAAGTTAAATCTTGTACGTCTAAATATAAGATTCGATTCTTTTACGGATTCGATGAAACTTATGATTAAATGTATTCCTTTTATTTGTTTCATTGGATCTTCAAAGATAATTTCTAAAATCTACAGGATAAATTAAGTGTTTTAAGTAAAGTACTTATCATTAAACTTCATTTTTATGGGAAATATTTCAGAAGATATTAGGTACAAAAAAAAAAATAAATAAATAAAAAAATCTATAATTATTTCGATTTACTGAAACTATGAATGTAGAAATATTTGAAGACTTATTTTAAAGTTGTGGGTGATCAACTTACGCTTGCAGGCAATATTTAGTTCACAGAATACAATGAAAATCTGATATTATTTTAAAGATAGATAAAAAAAAATATCCGAATTATCTTTTTCTTCCTCTTTAAATTGAATTAATGTCAACCGTGGAATTATAAGCATTTAAAAAATTTTATCGTTGTAACTGTAACTTTAATCGTTGTATTAAAAATATCAAGAAATATTCAAAACTTGGCATTTCCTCCTTGTATTTATAATAAAAATATTTTTGTGAATAAATATTTACCATATTATAATTTTATACGTTGGTGCAAATTTATAATTTTTAGAAAATCTTTAGATAATTTTAAAACGAAATTAAATTAGTACTTAATTGACTCTTTATGAGGACTTAATTACTGCATATCTCTGGCACAATAGTTATTAAAAATATCCGCAAATAAAATATTAATAATGTTACCTTATTAATGAAATTTTTATAAGTTATTGATTAAAGGGATCGGATTGGATACTAATAACCATCATGCTGTTAGAGGATGTTTATTAAAATCTTGTTTGAGGAAAAATGTATCTTAGAGTGTCCCTTGGCGAAAACGTTTTTGTCTTTCAAAGTGTTTGGTGAAGCAAAATGGTGTCAAAAACACAAACATAATTTTAAAAAAAATTATCATATTCAATATCATCCGATTGGTGCCAAACCAAGAGGACTCTTTAAGTATAGGCCACCACTTCCTTAATATGTTCTATATTGATGAGTCGCTATCCGATTTTTAGTTGGTCGTCGGAATTGAGTCAGAATACATCATAAGAAACCTCGAATTCAGAATACACATCCACGAAAAATCGGAAACTGTTGATTGATAGTTGAGGCTTCATTTTCTAATCCAATTGTTTTGAATCTAGTTTTTGGTGAAAAGTTATTGTCTTACGAGTGTTTAGATGATTAAAATAATCGAAAGTATTCTCTCTGTTTTTCCCTTCAAATGGGAAAGATTTATTTAATTTCATCATTTATTGGTTATCTTACATATGCCATTGTATATATAGCTTGAATTGAAGTATTTTATGGTATTCCTTCAACACATTTTCAATTCTCTGCAATTTTCTTTTCTGGCTGAGTTCAAGAATGTTAGAGGAAGAAAGCGGACACCCTGTTTTCCAAAGAATAATGCAATTAAAGAGGAATTCAGTCGGAAATTGTTATTTCGGGTCAACAAGCGATGAAATACCATTTCCTTGTTTCATCCATTCACGAGGCTTGGCGGGAATTAAAAAGTAGGATGCGAGAGGCCCCATCCTTTGGGGTGTGCAACCTGTGCCGCCCAAAGGTAACCGAGAGAATGCCGCTTTTTTATTTCTCGCTGGAGACAATTAAATAGCGGCATCACCCATCCCTCTGTGGGGCCCCCTTCCATTCTTTGCAAACGTTATTTATTTTGTTTTGCTTCATTCTCATCCTGTTCTAATGCTGAAAGTTCTTTGTGCTGCTTACTCGCGCGGGAAAATTCTGTTTTTCAGGTAATTTATTGATAATTCTAAGTATTATAAGTGCGATTCATTAAAGAAGTTACTGGTTTTTAAATTGATCTCTTCTTTAATTATGTGTGTTTTTTACAAATGATACTTTTTTTTAAAATTTCGAACCCTATAAAATATACATCTAGTAGGTCTATTTTTGAGTGGCTAATGTTTTGAATTTTTTTTTTAAATTGTGTTATTTTTAATTTATTAATTTATTTGCTCCAATGCAGTCGAAAAATACTACTCCAAAGAAATATCTGTGTTTTGTGTGAAGGCCCTATTCTTCCGAATTCTGTCTAACTTTATCTAGCTCCAGTTAATCTGTTGTAGTTCAATCTAGCTCCAGTTAATCTGTTCTAGTTCAATCTAGCTCCAATTAATCTGTTCTAGTTCAATCTAGTTCCAGTTAATCTGCTCCAGCTCAATCTAGCACCAGTTAATCTGTGGAAAATGGATGTTGCAATTTTACTTTCTAAATGCATTCTCTTTTGCGATGTTTTTAAGAAAAAATAGCAGAAATTTTCCACATTTTTTCCCCTCATGATAGAAATTTACTTTCTTCAAAAAAATTCTGCTCTAAGGGAAGCCGTTATGAATATTAAAAAAAATATTTTATTCGTCTGAAACACTTGAAATTTTATCCACTATACAGAATTAAAGTTACGAATTTTGTTGCAAATTCTTTGTCATTTGAAAAAAGATGATTTGTTCTAAAATTTATATTGGTTTATATTTGAAATCTAAGAACGGTTCTATGTTAGAAATTTAATATTTTAATAAAACTTGCAAGTGTGCAAAACTCATAGTTTTAATAAAGGAATAAAAAAAGAAAGAAATTTAACTCCTTATGTAATATTTCCTAAAATTATTTTGAAGTGTTAGCTGTAGTGTAAGCTGTAATATAAAAATTGGTAAAATAATCTTGTGTTCTTTATGTATGTATTAGAAAACACAGATTTTCGTTACGGAATTATTGAATGGTGATATAACTTCATGTTTCTATTATATTGTGTTGTGATGAGATTTTCGCATCTTAGAATTACATCTAACACTTATCAGCAGCTCTCAATTACATTTACTCTATTGCAACGAAAATTCCAAAATATGCGAAAAACTTTTCCTACTTCATTCCATAGATTTAAGTTGTTATTGGTGAACATCAGATTTGAATGCTGTTTGAGATTAAATCAGTAGTTCCTAACGTGCGGCTTGCTGACTATTCAATCGATAAGTTATTTGAGACGATATTAAAATGTATTCAGATAATAGTCTTTTCTGTATGGTCAATAGCCATGGGCTTTATATTTGGAATTGAAACAATAAAAATTATTTTGGTCATACATATTGCTATGGATATGAAGTTGATATCTATATGTACATAAAGTCACCCAATATCAATAGGTGGAGGACGGTTTTAAACTGACATTGTTCGTCCTTTCTTATGTCTGTCCATGTGTATGTTCGTCAATATACTTTATACGAGACAATAGTAGAATTTTTCTGAAAGGAAAGCCGGGTGCGCCATTTCTTTTTCCAGTATGATCGCCATACCACTTTCGGCGTACATCTGTCTGCGGCTGCATTAAAGTAACCTGAAACAATGTGTTTACCATTCTGTAATATAACAGAATTTCCGCTTTACGTGTGGTCATCTACTGTCATAAATTTTAGTTAAACTCCTAAATCAAAGACATTTTATATGAATGTATTATCAACTAAGACCAAGAGTGCATGTTCTGTTCTGCATTGGCTTGAAGTTGCTTAAATCCAACATGACATTCAATATAGATTTCGTAGTTCTAATGATTCCATATCACTTAGAGGTCATCAGATTAAGACTAGCATGAGTAGGATTAGAACAATACGAGAAACTTTAGTATCAATTGATTCCCTTCTTGAAACTATTTAATTCATACACATGCTAGAAAGATTTTCATTTTACGATGTACAAACGACCTTCGAACAAACGAATGACTTTCAAATGCTATTAGCCTAAAATTTGGACTTGCAATTTTTTCTTTTGGGTACATTATATACATTTCGGATCGCTAAACTATTTAAACTTCTGAACTATTGTACCGTTTTTAAACCCTATTGTGAGCTAATATTTAAAGAATTGCAAATTTATTATTAAAAAGTTTTTAATTTCTTTATTTATATCTATTACTAATAAATATCAAATCAGTTTTAATCAAACTTTATTACAAAAAGAAAATGAAATTAAAATATATATAAAGAAATACTTTGACAGTACTCATTTTCTGATTTACTCATTTTCAATGGTTTTCAATATTGGATGAAGAAATCTCACACACATGTGTTGTGTTGTTGTGGCTTATCCTCCAAATGTCTGACGAATTCAGACAATTTCCATCAGACCGTTGACCCTAAGGAAATCGAGGACTAGAAGGGGGTTATGAGTATATATCCTCTCTGGTAAGTCCCAAACTGTCCAGGATGTGATTCGGAGAAGCCTGCTTAGTTTTAGATTTAGAACAGATTTCAAAGATTTTCCGGCCTTCGAAATACGTGAGACCCTTGGTGTGGCCGCTTGCTAGTCTAGAAATTGCGGTTCTAGAGGCTCTGTCACAATTGAGGGCGAATAAAGAGCCAGGCTCTTTGCCCGTGTACCAGTGACGGCAGGAACGAATCCTCCACAATTTTGAAAAATTGCAGAATTAACTATAGACTGATGTTCTAAAAAAGTAAGTGTTGAAGAGGAAGGATTATCGTGGTAACAGCCCTCCATGGCCAGTCTATCCGCTTGCTCATTGCCATAATGTCTACTTGAGAAGGAATCCAATGAAAATCAACTTCATAGGACTCAGAAATGAGCTTGAGAAGGATAGAACTGCTAGTTTGATCTCCAATGGCAATCCAGTTGTGGAGGTGTTGAAGAGAGCTTCTACTGTCCGAAAAGATCCATAGGTCCTCAAAATCACTTTCATTAATAATAGGCACAAGAAAGACCTTGTTCAATTGCAATTAATTCAATTTTGAAGACCGAGATGAATTAGGGTTGCGATAGCTGATTGATAGTTTTTCTCCTGATTTCTCTATGTAGATGCCATTACCAACTTGGTCATTCGTCCGTATACATTTTTATGGCATTGTCGGATATCTTGCAGACATAAATCAAAATTGAATATTTTTTAAGGAACAATAGTCTAAATATTTTCAAAGTTTAAAAAAATCAACCAGTTCCATTATCATTAGAGCATCATCTTGAGAAGCAAAATTATTCCTTACGTAGGAAGAGAATTCCTTAACATCAATCTCTGTAAAGACAATCAAACTGTTCCACAATTAAAATTCTTTTCAGGTCTTGGAAGTGTTAGCTTGATCTGCGGAAAATACCCGCTTCGGGAGATGAGCAACTTGTGATGATCAACTGTCTTGAAAGTAGATTGCTCACTCTTAATGTGTGCGAATGTGCTGAAAGCTTAATTACTTGCATCTGCCATAATGAATACTTGTACAAATTTATGGCTAAAGTTGCTTCTTCGTGTTGAGTATGCCACGTAATGTTTTAATTTTAACATCTAATAGTTACTTTAAAAATATTATAAACAAAATTTATATTTCGGAATGTGGAAAAAGATTAGTTGCGTTCTCTTGAGAGCGTATTTTATTTAATGTAAAATATAAGCAACGAAGTTCTTTGAAAAAAATCTTAAGCTTTCTTATAGTTGCGAAAGAAAAAAATTTTTTGCAATTGTTCGAAACATAACCGAATTATTCTATTAAAACAGGATGACTACTTGATAATTCTTTATTGAGCTAATATGATTGACCTACTAGGATTCATGCTGCCAAAGATAGTAATAATACCAGAAACAATTACGGTGCATACTGTAATATTTATTAACCAATTGTGGCTGCGAGAAATGGTTGGCTATTGAAAATTCAAGACGGAAAACAGGAGCCGGGGGTGGAGTTAAGATAAGCAGTGTGATTGACAGCGTCAGATTATATTCTTTTTCCGTCATTATTTGTCAGCGGTTTTTTTTCAACACTGAATTTGAGCATGGTAGTGGTAACACAATTTTCTGTAATTTTATCTTAAATAGGCGCTAGGAAATACTCCTTTATCATTGGTAGTATTTATGTATTAAATTACATTGGCACTTATCCAAAGAAATGTTGGTTATCCCATATGGATCAATTGTATCTTCTTTTTTTCACGTTTTGCAAACTAATTTAATCGTGTTGCCAAATGACAATGCATAAATATAGGAAAGTAAGTTTTTTTTCCAAATTTTTCTTAAAGAAATAATGGTAAAATTGAAGAAATAATGATAATCTGGGATTTGCTTACAGTAAAGTATTATTAACAAACAACCCAAAAAGTTTTAAAATAAACAGGCTTAGTATTGTTTAAGATTACGATTCAAATTCTTACTTTGATTAAAGTATTTTTACAAATGTCCTAAACTTTCTGAGTCACCATGTAGTCTCGAACAAATCTTGTATTTACCCATTACCAAATGCAAATTGACTTTATTATGAAAAAACTCGTAAATTTATTTTACCTGGGAGAGTAGAGTTCGTCTTTACACATATGCGATCATTTGTAGGATTAAGTACTTATTGCTCAATGATTTTAGAAATTTTATGGTCTATATGAGATTCTCTATTGAAATGACAATTTATTTCGTGTTGTTTTTGCCTGAGAAATTGCTAAACACATTTTCTTCTTATTTTGATCATTATATAATATATAAATAAAATATGTGCTCACAAAGTTTAAAAAAAATCGAGTTACTGATTTATATAAACAAACTTAAATTGTGGAATAGCTCACAATTACTAAGTTAAACTTTAATCAAATATTTTTTTGTGAATGTATAAGGACTGGATGTCAACTGATTGGTTCTAAATGGCGGATTGGCTCTAATGTCAACTAAATGGCTAGCTATTACTAGCCATTTAGACATTCTTTGACATTAGAGCCTGCAGACTCTAATGTCATCTGTTGACAATGGCTAGCAGAAGAAATTCTTCTGCTAGCCATTTAGCTTGCAGAAAAACTTCGAAATTTGAGAGATTTACTGGTATGATATGATGGATATCTTCAACTAATCATTTAAATAAAATGAGTTTAGTTTTATGTAATCTTAACGTTATTGTGTGCCTTTCAACCCTAAAAATGCTTCTGTATTATGTTGCATAAATAAGTGGATTATATAATATTTAACTAAGTTGAAATTACCGAATCAGTTCTTCGTTAAATAAAGCCTTATTTTACACGTACACTAAAGTCAATTGATAACACAAAAATGTCGTTTATCAACGAATTACGACAAAGTTCACATCTAAAGATGGGAATTTCAACTATTCTTAAAATAAAATGCTTTCTGGAAACTATCTTTGCTTTTAACTTCTTCCCTCTCCTCTGCAGATTTCTTCTCCATTAAGTTATAAATTATTAGGTTCAAAATAAATTTCTGTAAAGAGTGATTATGTTTAAAATCAAATAAGAAAAATATTTTTCGTCTGTTTCTGAGAAACAGAATAAAATTTAGTACAATTGTTTTATTCATATTTAACCAACATTCTATAACTTTAAAGGAAAAAAAAAAGTTTCTGCAAATGGAATTCCATAGATTTTCGTAAAAAAATGTGGTTATTATTTCATTTCTCTGGTACACAGGCGATGAAATCGCTAAATGAGTCTACCGACGCTAAATAAAATATCACCAATTTGCTACCTTTTTCCATTATGATTTTAAAACCAACTCGTTTCTGTGTTTAATTCCGATTTTCTGTGATCTTATGTCATTTTCTATGTACGTAGGAAATTGAATAGAACTCATTTGATTTTTACGTTTTTTATGTTCCTTTACCCACATGTGAAATAAAGATAAAAAAGTGCGGATCTCAATGTCTGTTCGGATAGATTTGCGCAGGTAAAATAACTAAAATTATAAAAATCACATTAAATCAGTTACTTATAGGTTAATTACTTTGTTTCGAAATTGTCTTTTAGTGATTTTTTTTTAATTATAACTCAAAATTTATAATGAACTATTATATTAATCTTTCATAAATTCAAGAATTCAATTGTTAAGAAACATTAAGTTGTCTTTTTTTTTTTTTTTAAATTTCTTATTGTTTTTAAAATCTTAAATATTTTCAACTTTTTAATCTGTACCATATGATTTAATATGAAAAATTAATCTTCAATATTATGAATTAATTTTTTTTCGTTTTCTTGCTTATTTAGTTTAAATTGATTTCTCCAAGAAGACTATATTAACTTATTGTGGCATATTACAAAGCATTATTCAAATATCCATATTTGCTGAAAGCAATACATTATTTCATATTATGTTACTATACAGTATTCTATTTCTATTGTATTTTCCTATGTTAGTAAAAATATATACGTCTTTAAAATCTTAAAGAAATCATATTTTATGCTCGAATATGATATTATTTTCTGTTGTCCTCTTGTATTTCAAGTAAACTTCCTTTATATTTATTAAGAAAAATTTGAAGAGTTTTATCGTGAGAAATTTAGCAAGCAATGCTAAAAATATATTAATTCAAGAACAAATCTCGACGTACAGAATTTAACAGAAATTCAAAAAAATGTTCATAATATCGCAAATCATGAAATTTTTAATGAACAATTCTTACAGAAACGTTTAAAAGATTTTTCTCTCTTCACTTTTCGAATAAAAAACACGTGATCTAATTAAAATAAAATCAATAACCGATATGACATAATTTTGTTACAAATATTTTCCACGGAGAAAAATTTTAAATATCAAATTTATGTATGTGTGTGTCTGTTTGTTTTATAATTTGAAATAACAAATGTATTTCTAGTTTTACATATATATATATATATAATGTGAAATTTTATGTAAATTATTTTAAGATTTAATGTGTGTGTGTTTAACACTTTTTTTCAGTCTGTTGCCAAATAAGAACTCTTAAAAACATGTTTTTCTTCCCATTTGTGTTATTTATTTATTTTAAAGTATTATTTTTATAAAAATTAATCCCCGGACTCGCACGCATAAGCAATGTAGGCCATCATGCTGTTTATGTTCTTTCATGTTAATTGTTTCGCTCGAAACCAAGTACCATCTGTCTTAGTTTTTCTGAGGGAAAAAAAAAAAAATCATCCCCCTACGTCGGCTGCGAGTGTTTACGCCGCGATGCGAAAATGGGCTGGTTAATGACCTTTCCCCTGAATTCTAATACTCGGCACGTGTGAATCCAAACAGAATTGGCGAAGATTTGGTGGAATCTGTAAGCCGTGCAGAGCTTCCAGCAATCCGAAATAAACTCACGTGTTTCAAAGGAAATTTTTAGAATAAATAGTAAATAATTGTTACGAATTATTCTGATATTTCGAATAATTCACAGTGACGTAACGAGGTTAAGGTTTAAAAAAAAATGGCGTTTTTCTGAAGTTCGAATTTGTATATTAGATTTTTTTTTTTACGCTCTTACTCATTATTTGAAATTATTATAAAATATTTTTCACCTAATATAATTTTATTTACAGAGAAATATATTTGATATCAAAAACCTTATTTTAATGGAGAACGTTTAATTGTTATAGCATGTTGGCTGTGTATTAATTTTAAAACTAATCTAGAATTCTATTTTTTTGTAAAATAAAATGAAACTCTTTTCATTCAAATCCAATAACAATTCGGCTATTGTAAATTTTGTTCTTAAAATGTAATTTATTTTTCCTGCTACTCTCTCTAAACAAACACAATCAGCATTAGCTGCGCCATGTTTATTTTCGTCTGGAAAAGTCTACATTACAAATAAATGAAATTAAAATAATATTTGAAATAATTTATTTTCCTTCCCCTTCTTAAAAATAGGTCATTTTCATGCAAACATTTCAAGCTGTTCGAAATTTTCAGTTTAAAAATAAACATTAAAATAAATTCCTATTCATAATTTTGTTTTAAACCATTCTTAATCACCGTTAAGAATTATTTTATGGTTTGTAATTTGTGCCGTATAGAAGTCATAATATTGTAGCTTTAAATATGATTAAAAATATAAAATTTATTAAAAAAAATTTTTTGACTTTGTGATTGATTGATTGATTGATTTATAAGTGAAAGATTGATTCCTCATAGATTTGGGATATCTCAATCAGAAACGAAGATATTTCTCAGCTTTGAAATTACTAATAATTATTGACTGAGTTTTTTTGTAAAATGATGTTCAAGCCACAGCGATCCTTTGCTAGCTTTTGATAGATGATGTTTCATAATTATAAGTCTAGTCCTTTTTATTAAATTATAAGAATAAATTTGTGCTCGAAAGCTCAAAAATATTCATTTGCTTGAATGAATTTATATACTTTGAGATATATTTTCCCGTGTAAACATTTACTTCACTAATATCTTAAGTGATTGAATATCTTTTCTTTGTATTTCCAAATAATCTTTCATAAAACATTTTTAATTAAAGCAGCTTGTCTATTTGGTTTATACAACATGATTAATCAATTATTTTTTTATGGTATTTATCTCTTGTTTTGTTATGGTGTTTAGTTTCATTTGTCATGTGTAAAATTTTAAGATCTCACTCTATTCCGCTACATATTATTTCATCAAAAACGAAGAAAAGGGGAGAATTTTTTTAAATTTGTTTCATTTTCATGTTTACAGCATTACTTAAATGCAAAAAAGTTTTCGTTCGCCTTAAATTTACCTTACTTTTGAACTGTTTGAACATCACATAAAAATGTGTCGATTCTCACAATTATTTTTTGAGTGTGATAGGAAGATAAAAGATGCCACAAAATAAAATATAATTCTATTCATAAATGAGACATTCTAAATGTAACACTAGAATAAAACTGGTAAACGAGAAATATCTTTTACTCTGAAATAATATGAATTACCAAGGTGAATGATTGAAAAATACAAGTCCTTTTGTTTTGAATCACAAAAATCGAATCCCGTGATGTACGCGATGATTAATGATTAAAATTTTTAACGCCATGTGGCTGTATCAGCAGTAATTTGATTATTTCTAAGAGGTTAACAAATATTTGTTTTACTTGATCTCTGAAAAAAGCTTAGAATTGTTCTGATTTACTGTTGATTGTGTTAAATTTCCTATTCTTTACGTAAATTTAAGTGGACAAATAGCCAGCTAATTCGTAATTTTTAGCCAAGGTAAAGGGATGAAATTCCATATTTCAGCTTAAATTCTTCTTTCTTTTCCGATTTTGCAGGCTTCATCAATAGCAAGATATAAGGCTTTACCAGTTTGAAGCGTGCAAATATGTCCTTTTATGCCAGTGATGCCTATCTCAGGATTGAACTCTTGACAGTCCATTCATAAAGACACCCATACGTCAAATTGATGGATGTGGAAATATATTCACTTTCTATTAACAAAAATGAAGTCATATAAATCCATTTCTTTAAATATAATCTCTAATTCATTGTAGGTTTTTAAAAACGTGAAATATATTTCCTAAATAAAAATTTCTGTATCTGAAGTCTTCAATTTGGAAAATTCCACGTTGATTTTTTTCCCCCCGCTTTTAATTGTTACCAAAGGTCAAGTATTGTGGAGAAGAAAATTTCTGACAACCTTTTATTGATTTACAGCCTCTATTAACATATCCTCAATTGGGAAACGAACTGGAGAAGAAGGGGGATGTAAAAACTGTTCCGTCTTTTGTATTCGCGTCACGCTATCATAGTAATACATTTTGATACAAAGTTTATCATTTGCGAACTACGAAAGCGTGACACTTGGGTGGGAAGCACTCATCTTAAGACCCCCCTTTGAGACTCAAAATCGTTTTATGGCTATGCAAACTAACGTGACACAGCGCAGTTTATGTACTCGCCATCAGGTGGGGAAAAATAGTTTGGAACACAGATTGGTGGGTATTAAGAACCACTTTTTCGTGTTTATGTTTTTCTTCAGTGTGCGTGAAAATATTAAAATCGGTTTCAAAGATTTCCAGAAGAATGTGTGTTGTATTTAAAAAAAAAATAGAAAGGTGAATGCATCTTTTACGCGGGAATGGATGAAGCTGAAGATCATTTTTAGTACTCACTGTATAAGTATCAACGAAAGTATATATATTTCCTGTATTTATTCTTGTTATCAGATAGTGTCATCTTTAAACCTGTTTTCCTTTTTAAAAATTATCTTTCTGTCAGTAATGTGACTTGTTTCGTTTTTTATTAACATATTTTGAATTTGAACCTGGAATCTTCAATTTAAAGAAATTCCAAATACTTGCAAATAGCTGTTCTTTAAAATGGCAATCGAATTCATTTACAATTAAAATGAAAACCAGAACGTTAACCATAAAATTCTGCCAGCATCATTATATAGAACCCTTTATGGTGTTGGACTGCCTTCGGCATATCATACAGACTATTCGCCAGAGAATCGAACCGTGCAAGTGCTGAATAGTGCTTAGAAGAATATTATACCATTTTTAATAGAAATTTTGTTGAAAGTTCTTGATGAGATATGGATGGAGAATATCGATATATGTCATACAGCTTTGATTCACTTAGTAATAGAACAGTACTAGTGTTTAATAGTGCTTGGAGAAATATTGTACTATTTTTAATAGATTTTGTTGAAAGTTCCTGATGATATCGATGGAGGATATCAATTACACACTAAATCAAAGATTCGATTTCATTGTGATGATGATACTATGTGATTTAAAGTAAATGTTCATCATTGTATTTATCTAACCATAATTGAACATGTCCCACTGCGTGAATAATAGCATTTTCATTCTAGAAAATTCCATCTCCTGCTGAAAAGTTTCCATCGAGGATAGATTTGGTCAAATAAACAGCTATATTTCTTTCCAATGTTACGATTCTGCTAGTTTCAGAAAATGTTGGGACAGTAGAAAACCGTGACATGGTTGCCCATGCCATGATAAATCCGCCTTCATGCTAGAAAGAAACAATGACGATCATATGCTTGTGTATATCTTCGGAACGTGTACCATCGCGTTTGGCGAAGTCTGTAAGTCATTTCGTCTGATGATATAGCTGTCTTTCATATATGAATGGATAATATCTTTTTGTTGCGTCACTACTATTTTGGTGATATTCGATATTAACTTCTGTTACACGTGGCTTAGGAATTGCTTTCTGTCGTAAATATTGTCTTTATGAAAAGTGCTTTCTAATTGTAATTATTGATACTGGAGAATCATTAGGCTGATTGAGCTCAGTGGTCATTTTTGCTACAGTTACTTTCTTTTTTAGACATAACAAACCCTCTTAGTACCCAGCTTCTTTTTCCATCCATCATTTTGTTTTAATCAAATCTTCTCCGTCTACTATAATTAGACTTCTTGAAAGTCTGAAGCTTGACATTTCACGCGTTTAACGAAAATCAAAGGTAAACGCCATTTTATTAAAGCTTACTGGTAACTATCATGATATTTTTTTTATGTTAACAAAAAATGGATATCTAGGGTTGTATTTTAGTACTTACTTACGAAGCGAATACCTAAAAGTCATTTTTTATTCACAAATGTTTTCTTTATTGTAATAGCCCCCTTTGTACAAGATTCGTTTATAAGTGCGGCCAGTATAAGATGAACGGAAGTGAGAAAATACAAAAGAATGTCCTAGTGTCCACTGTTCTTGCTAAGCTCAAGTAGAATTAATCTTGGAACATTAATTAGTGAATTAGATAATTGCATATGACGTCATCGAAATCTAGTGGACGAAAATTTCTGCTTATTTTCTAGAAGGAAATTGAAAATAAACACGAGTTTCGATTCATTTTGTGAAATGTACACAGTAATCTTTGATGAATTACTATTAATTGTTTGCATATTGAAAAGAAAAATATATTAGAATTGTACATGAGCACACACTTGTGGTAAAAAACATTTCTACATTCAGTTTTTTTGATTCTCAAAAGATCTGCTGCAATATACAAAAATTATGTAAACGACTGCGACGTTTTTCGTCCTCAGTTGTCTTCTTCTGAAAGTGAAAGTTTCTTATTAAACCTTAACTTCTATTATCTGTATTTACGCCGTATTAATAATATTATAATAAACTGTTTGGCGAATGTGTGCAAACTAAGCGTAATCTTCAAGAGGCTTGACCTTTAAAAACTATATTTTTTATAATAATGAAAAATATCATTGATCCCTTTATATACATTTTACATTTAACATTATGTCATCTTTTTCAAATTTCTACTGTATGACTGAAAATTCATTGGTATACTTTGGTTATACCTAAACAAAATAATGTCGTCAAATATCTTTAATTCCACAACGTTTTGCTTTTGGATAGGAATGTAACATTTATATTTCTAAAATGTGTCCTATTATTACAATAGCATTCCACCTTTTTTAGCTTTATTGATCGCAACTTATATAGTAGGGCACCCAATAGGTTTGCTGTCTTAGTCCCGAAAGTGGGTGGGTCTTAACTAATTTAGAAGCAGTGACCAAGCAGAAGACCCCCAATCTTGGCCTGCTATTCCCAAAATGCACTTAAAATAGGTTGTGGTCGCATCTATTTTACGTACCCTAGCTGCCATTAGTGAAAATGACAGTTGATTCGAGATTCGAACTCACTACCTTCCTATAACGAGAGCTAAAGTCCTGATCAATCAGGCCACCGCGCACTCGAAATCTAATACCATAGCGGAGAAAAATCTGAAAACTTTTCAACCGCCACTTCTATATACCTATTTCTAAGTGAAAAGAAATGCAACACATTAACTTCCAGAACTCGTCATATACTCATGCATTCTTATGAGTGAAACGCCCAGGTTAAATACCAACCTCCATTAAACAGATTAGTATCGGGTTTTTACTTTTGAGATACATTTGTATCGGTGAATGTTTTGATATCTTCTGGTTTCCCACAAGAGAAAAATGCGAAGAGTAAGTCTTACAACAGACTTCAACTATTAGGATAGCCTTATAAAAGGGGTTGAGCATCCATCTCTTGTTGTTCAACATCAGCCGAGGTACATATATCATGTACTCACCAGTCTTCGCTGACTCATACACGAAACCGAATAAATAAAATCTTTTTCTTGAACTAAGCTTGCTATCAGTAATTTGAATTGAGGAACCATTCAAATAATTCTTAACATTATCTTCGATCTTATTATAACGATTTATTTTCTTCATGGACAACTCACAATAAAATTGAAATTTATTGGTATATTCTCCTGTGGCAATTCGAATACAACTGATTTATAATTTATTTTTCTTGTATTTAGTTTATGTGAGCAATAAATTATTGAAATTGCTTCAAAATGCGGACATGCAAGCTGACTGGATTAAAGTGAAATTTTGGATTAGTGGACACAGTTACTTGCCTATTGTTGTTGTTGCCGTTATAGCCTTGTGGTTAGGGCATCGGCCTTTTCGATTCCCAATGCCACCAAAGACCTACCCAGTAAACGCGATAGACGTGCTCGTTAAATCTGTGGAATCGAAAGTCCTGTGATCGGTCGTTGAGAGTTACTATAGGTGTAATAAACTGGAGACAATTTTCTCCCCTTTCAACTCAATGCCAAAATTGAGGGAGTGGATCCTCTAGTGGTGCCATCTATCAGAGGCTTCGTAAAACAAAGATGTGTCTTTAATTTCGCATAGTTGTCTGCTAGCGAGTTTGGCTTGTCCAAGTGTCATAATCAACAACAAGAACTTGTCTAATTATTCCCAATTTGCTATTGTAGAATTTCAAGCAAAGCAAGTCCAAAACATTTCTTTGCCAGATGATTCAGTATAATATAATGAAAACTAAAAAGAAAGCACCATTTTAAGTAGGTTCAAATGGCTCATCAAGATATTTTCTTAACAAATGCTTCAAAAAAATTTTTATCGATACCGGAAAGGTAACAATTACGGGGATATCAATAAATTGGCTCAAAATGCAAGGGATGAGATTCGAAAAGTCAAAATCCCTCCTTCTCTACTACTTCAAGTGAGACTGAGAGTGTAATTCAAGGAGATACGAATTTAATGTGTCATTAATATGAGAAATGCTTAGGATTTTAACCACTATGTCGGAGAAATGTATGCCAGTCTTTATTGCATTCAGTAGGTCACAAGAAAACAAAAAGGATATGATAGACTTGTTGAAATTCACTTCACTTTTAAATTTTATCTTTTTGTTTTGTTTTAAATCTATTATGATTTTGATATTTTTTTCCATCATTCTTCTTGTTCAACACGACAGTCCGGGGTGAGCCAAGACTTTCCTCGGAACACTCCTCCATTGTGTTCTCCGGTTTGTCTCTTTCACCACTTCAAAGTTCTCCTCTATACAAGCAGTCCATCTAAGTTTGGGCCGACCCCTAGAACTGTTTGCAATCGGCCTATAATTAAAAATTCGATAAGTCAAAGACAAGGAGTCCATTCGACAGATATGGCTCGCAAATCTTTCGACGTATTTTAATATAATTGACGATGTCAGCTTCCTTAAAAAGTCTGTAGTTCTCGAAATTTTATCTGTGCATCCAAACTCCATTCTCATTTACAGCATCAAAAATCTTTCTTAAGACTTTTCGTTCAAATAATACAATTTGATTTGACTGAGTCTGTTAGAGTCCATGTTTCGCATATCATCTATAAGTGAGAACAGGTCTTATGATGGCTTTGTATAGCGTGGTTTTGGTAGATCTTTTGATCAGTTTCGATTTTTTCCATCATTATCATTCCTATTTTCACGTACTAAATTTAGTTTTACGTGTTCTTTTAAATTCCAGTAGAAAATACGTCCTCATGCAAATGCCTAAGTTATTTCATGATGCATTGAATAACATTAGCCCAATGAAGCACAACGTTTCTTTTAAATATATATCTTTAATGTGTGATTGTTATTCTTTTATTTTTTAAATACTAAATGAAATTATATCATTTTTCAAAAATCAAATCAAATTTATTATCAAAAATTTTTTAAATAAAAGATTCTCAAAGTTACTGATATATATCCAATGACCTTTTAAGGATTCACTGAAAAATTGTTCAAGAAAAAAATTTTTTTTATTGTTTATTTCAGTGTGATAGCATTGCTTTGATTTGGGAAATTGTTTTCAATTCTCGTCCTATTTCCTTTGGATTTTCATATCGTTATCTTTTTTGTAGCTTATTTTGTTAGTATTTCAGTATGTTCATGAATTCACTTATCATTTATGAGTAATAAAAATATTTACCCTGAGACTTCCAAATAAATTCCTCAACAAGTTTTCCATGCGTAAACAAATCATCTGAAAGGTGAAAAAATAACATGGTTTTTTCTCTTTACGCGAAGGATTTTTAGATTTGTATGTTTGATACGCCGTTTTCAAAAATTCTTCCGGGTTTTTTATTTTTCCCTATCTTTTTTCAGAAGCTATGGTTATGCATTGCAAGTGTTACTTAATATATCTGTAGTGCTCAGCCTTTCACTTTGGGAATCGAAGGATTTTTATCCACGCATGAATCATTATTATTTAATTTGCAGTAGCCCCATTGGAGAAATTATAACGTATTCAAACGCCTCTTGAAATTAATTTTCACCTCGTAAAATTTTTCTAGTCTGCGTCATGTTATTAAGTGAAAATTTTCATTTTTTATTTATTTTAAATTGTGAATTTATTTGAAAAGGTATAATATAAAAATTAAATGTTGCAAGTAAGTCTAGTATTCAGCGTGCCTGACTGCGGATAAGGAGGTCCTGGGTTCTAATCCCGGTTCGGGCATGGATATACTTCTCTCTCTATCTATCCTGTCTTTGTCCTTTCATTGTATGAATGGGTTGTGAATGGTTGTCTACCTTAAAACGGGTATCTATGGTATGTGTGTGCTGATGACATGTCTGTACAAATTATGTTTGCAATAGTTGTTGACGTGTACCAGTTAAGCAATTTCTTTTTTGTCCCTCAATGATCATTTTCTGCAGATCATACGGCTTAAAGTGGATTCCGAACCAATACAAACATCCAAGCCCAATGTGTTATGTTTTATATTATGAAAAAATACATTTTTAAGAACATGGTAATAACAAGGAGTGATATTTATGGATTCTTCTCCACCTTTATCAGCTATGTTTAAAATATTTTAATGTACAGTTCTAACGCATAGATACATATTTCATTATTGTATAAGCATAGCAAACAGTGCTATTTCATTTCGCTGCGCAGATATCATCAATTGCAATTTTTTAATATTCCAACACGTTTTTAAAATTTAATTGACTCTAATTTAAAATAATTGACTCTTATATTTATTTTATCAGTTCTTTTTTCCGTCACTCGGTCGCATAGGCTCAGTACGTCAGAATCTACTTAATTTGTATTTGTCCTGTGCAAGTATAGAGTCTGACTTTTGCTTTCACCCATTGTTCAAAATTTCTGTTATTGAAAATAATCCCCAAAATTAAATTTAATTTTATATACGAAATTGAAAATTGTTGCAAACAAGTTAGTTTCATGTTTCGACGCACAAGATATATGAATTGAATGAAACATGTGGCTCTTACAAATTCATGATTGGAATAATATGGAATTGATAAATGAACATGATTCAAGTTCTTAGAAACTTAATTTTTTTGGTATGGTGTAATGTGAAACGTATTAATTAAAAGTTGGAATATAGTCACATAGAATTATTTATAGCAAAATCTCTAGATTCGTTGTGTAGATTTTTTTTAGATGTCAATAAAATGAAATAAAAGAATATGCACGTTGATCAAAGTAAATAAAAAATGTATTCACTAAGCGAAAAAACAATGAGGAATAAACGTGCCATAATAGTGGTTACATTTGCCGTAAAACAGAAGAATCATTAGTAAATTTGACGCAGATGCCGTGTGATCCAGGATGCTAAATTCTGAGTTTGGTGATTTTTTTTTTTGGCGGACTTTCATATGTATGTGGCAACCTAAGAGATTATAATTGATTGTGCAAATGGCACAGGAACGCCAACATCATTACTTCTTCGCAAAGATTGTGCAGAGAAAGGAAACTTTTAAAATTTTCTCGAAATGTCTCCTTTAAAGAAAAATTTGTTACAACTAATAATTGCCTTTTTTTAAAAATTTATGTTCTTTTATTGTCGCCAAACATATCGGTGTTTGATGAGAATTGCTATGGCGGAATGAAATAATCAGTACTACTTTCAACTTTTATTTAAAAAAAGTCACATTTTACACCCAGAGATTGGTGTGTGCAGTGCATGGACTTCTAATTTTATCCCTATATACACAAGTTAATGGATAATTTACCCACCCACTTATATCTGTACAACGATCCATTTATTACGACGAATGATCTCAATATTTAAATAATTCGTCTTTTCGTATGCTGTTAAGTTTTATCAGAAATATGAAAAAAATTATATTTAATTTATAATTAATAATAATTAACTTTAATAATTAAAATTTAAAATATTGATTCGTATTTTCGAATCTAAAATTCCGTAACCGATTGTTTCAATCTTTCGCCACAAATTGTCCATTTTACATTATCTCATGCATACTCCTTTATATATATTACTGTATATTCATTATGAATTTTGATTTCAATTTTCAGAAAAATCAAAACATTGCTTCTGATGATTTTATGAGGTGATTAAATAACGTGAGATTTGTTTGTGTGTGTTCCTTTTTTTTAAGCGTAGTCGAATAAGGTGTGGTACTTCAGCTGCCTTTTTCCCAAACTTTCAAACCACATCAATGAAACGATTCACTAAATTTAATAACATACATAGATTCTTTGCTATGGTAGTTTTCTTAACATCAGGATCGAATCTATTATTTACTAATCAGATGTGGCTGTATTCAGCTAGCTGCCGTTATATCGTGGTCTTGTTTTCTTTCTTAAGTATTCCGTCTATTCCCCCCCCCCAAAGAAACGAAACTATTGTTGTTGATTTTTATTATGTTATCAAAAACTTCAAGATCCTTATTTTCTTGGAATATATTTTGAATAGAGATTAACTTGCTCCTAAGAAAGTAAATATTTTTATTTGCTTCTAAAAAATTGATTGAGAAATTAACAGCCAAGTAATATGTTCTCCCCCCAAAACAAAAAATTTTATTATTTTCGGATTTTTTTTTTTTTTTTAAATGCATAATCTTTTATTTTACTGATTATATTTTCATGTTAAATAATTATTTACAAACTAATTAAAGGGATAACTTATTATGTTTATTATTTTTAGTTTCATTCTTGAATTCCCACATTTTTTTAGAATAGTAATTTAGCACCTAAAAAAATGTAATGCAGGCAATTTTTTTTGTTTATTTCTTGTGCTATAAATTAAATATAATTTTTTCACATTTCAAAAGTGGAAGGCTGTTTTTATATTATTATTTGGAATGACTTACTTTTTCTGTTTTAGTAATTTAATGGATTTAACACTTTATTTATAATAAAAAACACAAGAGTGACAATATTATTTTTTTTTAACTTTCATTGAATTGGATATTTTTTTTAAAGTACTACACAATTTATTTTATTCAATAAATGCATATTTGAAGGTTTTATTTATTAATTTTTTTAAAATATCAGTTATATTCTTTTTTATTTAGTATTATAGATTTTGATCTCTAAAAAATTAATTTTGTAAAGCTTTGTAACTTTTGAATATTGTGTAAAAAGAAAATAATATTTTAAAGTCTAATAAATATATGTATTGGGAGAAAAAAGATGATATAATTCTGTAATAATAAAATTTAGTTTTAATATTTTTTAAATATTACTGTTATAGTTGCATCTATCTATTTTATCATAGATCTATAGTTATCTTTTATATTTGCTAAAAAATCAAAATGTTGAAAAACTTTTACAAAAAAAGTTATATAATATTATCAATGATATTTTTTCATATAAAACATGTAAATTTTGTACTATATCGACTGTAATACTTTTTTTTTAATTTTTGACATGGTTATATTGATATACAAGTACTTCAATTTTTTGCACAAAAAACTCCTGTATGATTCGTACTGTCTAAAGTGTAATGAATTATGAATTAGAGTAAGCTCAAAAGATTATAAATTAATTGTACTTATAAATATTTCATTAAATCAATTTTGCATCAACTCTGGAATGCATTACTGTATTATGGAATGAATATATCTGTGTTAACTCATATTATTAATTAAAAATATTTTTGATATATATATATATATATATATAAGAGGTATTATTTTTTTTGCAGGGGGGTCTTTAAAGCTGAGCTTAGGTTTTACTACTCTTTCTCCCCCTGAAGTCATTGTTCTGAGAAATCATCCATTATTGCTCAACTGTTCTGGATATTCCGAGGATGGTCCTCTTCACATATCCTGGCATTATCAGGTAAAAAATTTTATTTCTATGTGTGGAATGAAGATTGATGAGTAATTCAAAAATAAATTTTTTTTTTTCAAAGTACCGATAAAAATTTCTTAAATTATTTTTTCTAAACTAAACTAAACATGTGGCATGACAGTTCATTGATAGCCAAGGCCTACAGTCTCCATATCTGTTTTAATGACTATGGGCTCTGCAGTGAGAATCATATGTTCTGGTTAAGTGTTCATTTTATCCATTTGCTGAAGGGATAAAAGGATGAGTCAACCTTATCCAGCCCGAGGATCAAACCTCAAACTTGTGCCTTGGGAGTGTGAAACGCTAAAAATTGTGAACAATATACAACTAAATCTTATCTGTATAAATTTTTCTTATATTATTTGATTTTAAACTTTATTTTCAAAACAAGCTTATTTTGTGTTCTTGATTATAAAAAAGTTTCGTTTAAATTATTTAAAATTGATTAAATTTTCAAGTTTAATAAGCAAAATACTCTTTTATTTGGTGAATACTCCCACAAAGCAGTTAAGATATATTTGTTCTCCTGGACTTATTTTGTCTTTTTAATATTTTCTGTTTTTATATTTTGTTGTTTTTTTCTGTTTATAAAAACCCTTGAAAGCGTAGACTTGGATGATATTATTACTGTTGCTTTACATTTTTAGTCTACTTGAAGAATATTTAATTACACACGATGGAATATCTGTTTTTGAACATAATACTTAGTAAGGGATTTCTTAAGACTTATATTCTTGTGTCTAATTTGATAAATATGCCTAAATTTTGAATTAGTTTTTACTGTTAATTTTTTATCACTAAAAATGGTGTTTTGTATAATACAGTAATGGATGAGAAAATATAATGTCTGTAACATTTCATATACACCCATTTCCATAAATTAAGGATAATGGAAGTTCAGGCAAAGAAATAGACAGAAGCAAAACAAATGTGACTTATTTGTAGAGTCTATTTATTAAACAAAAAGCAAAAAAAAAGATGCTATATGTTTTGCATCATTAATGAAAATTGCAATTTTTACTCGCTGGAGCAAATTTTAAAAAAAAAAAACTATTTTTATAAAAATCAATATTACATGGTTAATACATTGTATGCCCCCTAGACGATGCAATACAGGTCATACAACCCCTAGGCAGTCTGTGTATCAAATTATTGATCTGATCTTGGAGACTATTACACTACTCATCAAAGAATGCTCTCCTAACTTCCGTTAGGCATGTAGGAGGGGGTTGACGGGCTGCAATTCATTGACCAAGCATGTCCAACACATACTCTGTTGGATTCAAGTCTGGTGAGTATGCTGGCTAGTCCATATGGGTGACATCCTCTGATTGAAGGCATTTGTCTACAATGATTGTACGGTGAGGACAGGTGTTGTCATCCATAAACAGAAATTTTGCACCCATGGTGCCTGAAACAAATGCACATGTTGTTACAGAATGACATCCTGATAGATGTAGCCTGTCATGGTTACATTCTGAACATGCAGATTAGTTCTGGAACCCAGAATAATTCCTCCTTAACTGAGCAATTCTGCACCACCATAATAGTGTCATTCAATGGTGTTCTCTTGGTTGTAAAGGGTAACTGGCCCTCTTCATATGAAAGTCCGGCAAGAATCAGACTGAAAGCTAAATCTGGACTCGTCAGAAAACTTCACACAAGACCACTGTTGTGGTGTCCACAATGTATGCTCTCTAGTTTAGGTTAACCGCAAGCGACAGTGAGTTGCGGTAAGTGGAACACATCTGACAGGCCTACCAGCATATAGACCCATGTGCCCTAAGCATCTATACACGGTCTTCCTTGAAACTGTCATACCGGTAGCTGATGAGAGCTGGCGATTCCGTTCTGATGCTGTGCTTTCTCGGTTTCTTATTGCAGCAGCCAAATATTGGTCCTCATTCGCTGTTGTAACTTGGGGGCGACCTGTGCTGTAATGTCTACTCATATTACCATCATCTTGGAACCATTGCCAAAACCTGGAGATGATACTCTGGGTGATTCCAAGTTCCTTGGATATTTCCAGCTGAGTACGTCCACATTCCAGACGGCCAATGATTCTACCATGTAAAGCATCATCCAAATGCTTCCTTTGTACCATAACTATGTGGTTATTGCACTGAAAGACTTTTAAAGTGCTTGTGAACAATTTTGCTTCTTTGCAACCATTCTTTATATACCCCTTTTTTACACTCTTGTCATTGTGACATACTATCAGCACATTTGATGGGTTTTTCTAATTTGCATGTTATTCTTCAAGATGTGTGTGATAATTCTACATGGAAAATTTTTATTTTAGAATTTAATTTCTGTGTGATTCTGAATTTTCCTTAATTTATTGACATGAGTGTATATTAAAACTATACTTAATGACTTATATGGGGACAAGGACTATATTTCCATATCTGTTTTCATGACTGAGAATTCTTTGGTTTGAAGCATACGTCCCAATTAGGTGGTCAGTTTTTCATGAAACCTCCAGTGGTTAGCTCCTAAGCATGCTTGGTATTCAGTTCTATTGACCTACTGAAAGAATGCAAAAGACCCAATCAACCTGTCCAGTCGGAGGATCAAACCTTTGATTAGAGAGCATGCAGCACTTTTCTTACATATAATTTTTTTAATGATTTCTTGAATTCAGAATAATAAGAAATATTTTGGGAAATAGTTCTTCTTTGCTAGCACTACAACCTGTTACAGACCATGGTTTTCTCACCAGTTAATCCTGACGTAGTTTAGTTTGATATTGTGCACAGTAACATTGTTTCACTCTAATGATTCTTTATTCTTTTTCTGTGCTATCCAACAATTTGTTTAGAAGTCTTCCTTTAATTTGTTTTACTTTAAAAATTTAAAAAGTGAATTTTTTGTGGGAAATGTGTCATCATATCTAAATATAAGTATATTTATATACATTTCATGATTACATACAATTCTCTAAATGCTTTGCATAGTTGGTCCAAAACTCTTTTTTTTTTTAATTTATTGTTCAAAGACCAATAAATGATCTTTTGACCTTTTCAGCATTCATTCCATCCCACATCAAACAAATTAACTATTTATGTACGTATAAATTTAATTTTTAGAGAGTGAAGGATTATTTGTTGACGTCAAAATCTTACAATGGAATTTATTAAAACACTATTTAAATAATTAAATAACTAATTGAATATTTACGAATGATTAAAATAATTATTTAGATTTGTATACACAATTATTCATGTTTTATAGTGCAAATTCACTTAATTTTGAGAATAATTTTTGTAGGGGGCAATATTAATTATAAAATTGGCACACGTTCTAGTGATAAAGACTGCTCTATGTAAAGTAAGTTATCTGAAATGCTAATTTGTAAAACCAAAATTAATAATATGTATGAATGGATGCATGCATGTATCAATCAATCAATCAATCACTCATTGATTTTTAATATCTGGAGAATCAAAAATGCTTATAACTGAAAAGTATGAATGCAATAATTAATTAGGCAAGCAATTTACTTTTAAATTATCATTGTGAACACTGAGTAGCGATTCATTGTCAACAAATTTGAAAAAGGAAAATCGTTTAAATGAGAAATTTACATTTCAATAGATCTTTGGAAATGTTCTGCCCTCCAGGAAGCCCACTCTTCTTCACATTTCAAGACACTCTCCACTCCTGGAGATATTTCTTTTCTTTATTGGACTGCAAGACTTATTATGCTCAAAAAAGCCAACATAAGGATGTAATAAAAAAAACATTTCAATAGATAATCAGTGAGGAGCTGTGTTATATCACAATGGAGAAGTTGTCAATTTTGCATATATGATAGAATATAATCTAAAAATAAAGAAAGAAAAAATTTAGATCTAAGTCTTATAATATAAATCCTAAGTATAGAATTAAATACTCCTTATTTAAACCTATGTATGCATAAAAAAATAGATTTAAAGCTAAGAAATGTAGAGAATAGAAATTCAATGTTATATTAAAGGAAAGACTGAGCTCTAGGTAAATGAGGGATAAGAGAAAAGCATGGAAACTGATTATACTCATACATAAGGGTTTAAAATTTATTAAAAAGAAATTTCTGCTTAGAATTATAGGAAAAATTAAGAATCAGATTATTGAATATTCCAGAGTAAAACATTAGAGAAAAGGTGATTCACAATCATTAGTGTGAATAAATTTATGAGAAAATTTTGAGTAATAGCTTCTTGCAGTATCCGGCAAAAATTGGCAAGGGGAAATTAAACAGTTTTGTAAAAAAAATTCTAATAATAGTTTTATTTTTGATGAAAGATCAATTTGTAAATTTAAAGTAAAATTAGAATTTGAATTTTTAAAAAAGAGTGTTCCAATTGGAAATCATTGCTTTACTTTAAAAATGGTCTTAAAATGCAAAGTCATGAAGTTAAAATAATTCTACATTATATTCTATTATAAAAATCTAATAAAATTAGAAATCAAGAAAATCGTAAAGCTAATTTTATGATGCTCAAAAGCATGGAATTATGAGAGGTAAAATAATTGTTATAATATTGTCAAAGTTTAAAATGCTGGAAGTTATTATATTTGACTTCTGTGAGTTAAATCGGTGTAACAGCAATAGTTTTTTTGGGGGGTGATTACTTGTTTTAAAAACTTTTATTGTAGTGTAAACCAAGTTTTACTAATACAATTTATAAATGCTTTTTGTTTCTTAGGATAATGAGATAACAGATAAACATTTCAAAATATTCCAAAATGGCTCCCTTTTCATTGAAAGACAACCATCACAGAAAAAGAAAGAACGTCGATGGGAGGGTAATTACACCTGTCTTTTAAGGAATAGAGTTGGAACTTTAGTCAGCAGGCCCATAAGAGTGACTTTAGCTCGTAAGTTTATTTTTTAACTGTCTTGAATAGTATTCTGAAAATAAGTTAGTATGTTTAACTTTATTTCATATTCTTAAATTGCTATCATAATATGTTTTGCTGTTTTATTATATATGGTAAGTCAGCTTAATGTGATTACAGATAATGTTATCAATTCTTAAATTTTATCATAATCATGAAGTCCTGAATATTTGTAAATTAACCCATGTTAGAAAGATTGATTTTTGTGATCAGCACACATTTGTCTATTGTTTTCACTTTTTTGTAGTACTCTTCCCCCTTTCTGCCAGCAAAAATTTTTAATTTTTCAAAGTAAGAATTTGTAAAAAAGGGCTTCTTTTGTTGGCACACGGTGTTAGGAATCCATTATTTGTTGAGCATGTTACAGGGGGGATTGCTCATAGTTGACATTTGAAATGTTTTTACATAGAATGAGTAACAAGAAATATTGCTGTTGTACTGTGAAATGCTATTGAATTCAAATTTGGATTGTAAGCAAAGATTATTATACTGTGAAAGATGAAGTCAAATAAAGCTTTGAATCATATTTTCAAACCTTAGGAAAATGAAGTACGCGTCCAAATGATCATTTCAAGAAGGGATGATCATTTGGAGAAGATCAAACTGAAAACCATCTGAAAACTCTTAGAAATGTATAGTAAATCCCAATAATCTCTATTTTTTACTACATTTGTATGTTCTCTATGGAAGATGTCTATGTTTATTTGAATGTTATTGATTAGCAAAATAATTTAAAAAATAAACTCATTAATACAAACAAAATCATTGCTGATATTCAAAATTAAAAAAAAAAAATTTATTTTAATTTATTAGAAAAATCAGAAATTGTATTCCAACAAAATATTTACATGTCTCAAATTTAATAAGTAGAAACTTAATAAAATTGATATTATTAAATGGTAATACCATTTATTAAAGTAGTTTTTCAAATAAAATTATCAATATTTTGGAAAACTCTTATAATAACATTTTTATGATTTTTTGGGATTATATTTTCAATAGTTTTTACTGGTGTAGATGAGTTGATTACACTTGAAATATCTATATATATCTTCATTTTTGTCTCGTTTATATTAAAATTTTTTGCTGTATTTAGTACCATTATTTACTTAAAAATTAACGCAGCTGTTTATTTCATTATAGAAAATATATTATGATGTAATTTATTGTTATGATTTTTAAAATGAAATTATTAATATTTTAAGAATTTTAATAATATTGCTAGTTATGAATGTTATTATATAATTATATATATTTTATAAAAAGTGCACTTTCTCTCTCTCTCTCTCTCTCTCTCTTAACAATATTATGTGATGTGTACATTTTATAAACATATTACCTCTCAGAATGATATTTGATACAAACTACTGTTCAAATCTTGCAAACAAAAATCTATGGTAACTCTATCATCAAAATTAGCAAATTATGTTTACATTTTACTTATAGTTGTGTAGTATGATAAAATTCACAATTGAGTACTGTTTATCAATAACTAGAATCTCTTTTCTTACATTTAGCTTTGTAAATTGGATAATTTTACACCCCGAAGAATTTTTATTTCTTTGCATTCAACAAAGATACTCATGTTTCTACAATTTTTTAGTCAATAAAATGAAATAAAGAAAAATTTTACAAATAGTATACTGTTGAAGTGTGTGCATTATATTTTATATTATATATATATATATAATTATATTTTATATTATGTAATTTAATAAGTTATTACATTAAATTATTTTTAGTGTTATACAATTCTAGCTAAAAAGGGGGGTTTTATTGTATACCTCTTTTCTTAGAATAATCATTTATCTAGTTTTATTTATTAACAATGCAATTTTGTGGTCATAATAACATTAAAAAAAATACTTTTGTTGTAATTTTAGAATTCATATGAACACATTTGTTTGAGCTTAATAATTACTGTTTATTTTTCAAGGCATGTCCAAATCTTTTATATCTGAGCCTCAACCAGTGGCTGTTAAAGAGGGTGGATATGCTCGTTTCAGTTGCCAAATTAATGCTGTGCCACCAGCAGTCATCTCATGGTATAGAGATGGCATTGAACTACCTCAAAACAACAGTAGGTTAGTACAATTTTTATTCCTATCATTTTTTTTAGATGTTTTCTTATTGCTTTATGTACTTTCTTTTATTTTTTAAATATTATTTAATTATGATTAAGCTTGAATATTATTCAAATATAATTAAACTTTAATATTATTTTTTTAAAAAATACATAGTTTTTATAAGTCAAAATTGTTTGTTTGTATCTCTAGGTACACTTTCCTATCCTCTGGTATCTTGCAAATCACTAATGTTATGTTAAGCGATGCAGGTAACTACAAATGTCTCTGTGTGAATGCTGCTCGTCAAAGAGAAAGTTTGGAAGCAAGTTTGACTGTAGAATCAAGTAAGTGTTTTATTTCTATAAATAACTGTAAAATTTTAGATGCAGTTGAAATATACATATTTTTTCAAATATTCAGCAGTAATAAGTTTTCAAATATATTTTTGTCACAAACCTACTGATTAGTTAGTTAAGAATGAGATTAGTAGTAATCATGAACTGGCATTGTTATAATAAAATAATTAGAATAATAGATTATTAAAATGAAAATTAAAAGATAAGATAAATATTTTATTGTTCTAATGCTGTATTGTAGATAATTTGATTATTTGAATAAGAGATTTAATTCTGGTTTTATAAATTCTTATTAAAAACTTGAAATTATATAATTCTGTAGTTGAAGAATCTATTATAACAGCTACAATGAAGAAGTTGCAGCTGTTTCTTTGGCTCTTGAGGAAATAAGTAAAAGTAGTGAAAGCAACATTGTATTTTTAGTGACTCTTAGCCTGCCATCAAATCTCTCACATCAGTTATACAAAGCAATATCAAATATGTTTTCCTCTGTCACATGGCTATTAGTTCCCTTTTAGAGGAAGGATGTCAGATTGTGCTGCAGGGGATACCTGGTCACTGTGGTATCTCCGGTTATGACTTGGCTGACAAATTACCCAAGGCTGGCTCCAAGTTACAACCTTGTCCAGCTTTGGAGTACCAAGTCTGAGTACCAAGCTTTGGAGTACAAGCTTGTCAAGACAAATATAGCTTCCTTTCATAATAATATGTACTCGTTCATCATTAATGACTAAGCATGTCCTGTGCAACCTCCATAGGGCGTTGCAAATTTCCATCTTAGGACAAGGCATGACCTTCTTCAGGCAGACCTTCGCAGTTTCAGCTTAACTGACTCTCCAACTTGTCCCTTGTGTGAACTTGGAAGAAATGACTGGTGACCACGTCTACTCTTGCATTGGAGTTACTGACGTTGTAGTTATAAATTCTGTGGAAGATGATTTTTCATTTTATTTTAGAGTGTATTAGGCTTCTCGACGTACACTAAGTCAGGCATAGAATAAAAAAAGAGTTAATGAATCTATTTATAAGCTGATAAATTACTGATATTTATTGTTAACTTCTCTTTAGAACTTTTTCATTTACATTCATTTACTTTTAATGTAGAATGAAATCAGCCGCTTACTTTTATGTGTTACTCCTTACCTCTAAATTTTACACATTTTTTAAAAAAATTTTTTATGTAATTTTCAATTAGGAGTAGAAGAATTCCAGCCTCCCCGTTTCTTAAGCCCATCAGATGACATAATTGCTATTACTAACAATTCAGCTATTATAGAGTGTTTTGCTGATGGTTTTCCTATGGTTGAGCTTAATTGGAAAAGAGAAGGTATTTTTCATTTTAAATTATTTTTGTTTATTACTTTACAGCAAAATATTTCATTGTTTCAGATAATTATCTTTGCATATTTTTATTTCCGGATTAATACAGTTCGGAAATAAAAATATCTTATTAGTAATATAATGCATCATTTAGAATTTGCACATTATTACATTACAATGCTAGTACAATAGGAAAAGGTATATATTTTATTTAATATTAATGCAGATAAGTTATTAATAATAAGTTCTTTGAATTTAGAAGAAAATATATTTTAATAATAATTCATATAACATCAAATTCAAGTGAAGTAATTTAAATCTTTTGATTCCAAAGAGGTTTAAATTTACTAAGTTTTTATTTCTCTTGAAAGAATAAAATTTACTTGTTCCAATCTAAACTTTATTCACTTACTCATCTAAGTACTATTAACATGCCTTTTCTTATGTCCATCAATCATTTAATATCTTCTATGTTTATTTCTTTATCTTTTTCCCTTTTTGTCACTTTTTTGGCGATTTCATTTCAAAATATCAATATCTATTACAATTATAAAATTTACTTACGTTTTTACATTCTCTTGAAATGAAAAAAACTTTTAATTTGTTTTATGTTAACTTTTTTTTTTTTTTAAAAAAAAAAGCAATCTTGCAAAAAATTATTTAATAGTTTCACAAAGCTTAGTAAATGCATTTCTTTTTCTTTTTTTATTTCTTAACTCATTTACTATTTATACAGTAATAAATTGCAAATTTTTGTGGAAAATAATATTTACTTAAATATTTTCCTTTATTATTGTTATCTGAGATATTTCCAGGTTATCTGCAAAAGAAACCTTTAACAATACCAATAAAATTGATCATTTTAAATGCTTATATTGGAATCTTCTATGTCTGAAATAACATTGATAGCTATTTGTTAGATATATTGGAGAACTAAGTAAATTATTTTTAAAAAATTTCTTTAGTTAGACCATAATCTTAATCTTTATTCTTCTGGGTCATTATCTTGTTCTTTATTAATTAGGACTTAAGACATGGTATTTTTTATATTATAATTTGATACTTTAATTTCTCAATTAATATTTTGTGTAGCAGTCATGTGTTTCTTCATCTTTGTAAGATTTTTTTTAAAGAATTTTAATAATTTTGTATTATTTAAAAAAAAAAATCAAGTAAAAGTATACCCATTTTAAATAATTGATATTTTCTTCAAACTTATTATATTGCTTTATTGTTAATACTGTTAAGTATTTCATGTGCAATATTATTGAATGTACAAACACATAAATTTTGCATTTGGTTTAAAAAAAAAAAAAAACTATAAAAATAATAAAAAATCTTGCACTTTAGATTTATATTTACCTAGGGCTATTGTGTCAAAGGAACAATTGCACAAATCTCACATAATTGTTTTGTTAAGATAAAAGTGATAATTTACTCCAGTTAGCAAAACCATACATCAATAATTCAAAATCCATGCACCTGATGACTTAAACTTGTGATATTAATAATTTTAAAAAATCACTAGTTTAATTATCATAAATATTAAACATTAACATTTTAAATATATTTTGCTTGCTGATGACTAGAGATTATTTTCTCTGTTTGAAAGTGTTGTAAAGATTGAGAATATCAGCATGAACTTATTAAGAACTTCCCTTATCAAAACTAGTTATTATAGTAACTGGCTGGAAATATTTTTTTTTTAATTTATGTTAAATGAGCAGCTAACATCATAAAATCTATGAAAGACAAAAATTTATCTAATTAGGAGAATAAGTTTTACTAAAATTAAACTGTTTATTTTCCTACAGATATCAACTTAATTTTCATTGAAATGTATAAAATATCTGAATTTTTTTTACTTAATTTTTCATTTGTAGCATGTAATTCACTAACTGAAATACATAGTAATATTACCAGTTTTCTTTCTTAAAAGAACTTTGTTTATCCATTAATGGTTAAGTTTTTATTTTACAAATACTTTATTCATCTAACTCGTGTATTTATTTATTTTATGTTTTTTATTTATTTATTTATTTTGTATATTTTTCTATGACAGATGGGAAGCCAGTATCTAAGCATCTAATAGGGAATGGAAATCTGTATTTACCCAATGTACAACTGGATGATGCTGGATCTTATATTTGTATTGCTAGTGTTGTAAATAAAGATACAAACCAAATGGCTACTGCAATGCAGAAATTATCTTTACATGTACATGGTATGAAAATTTTCATTCTCAGTGTATCTATACAATTAAAATGTTGGAAATCATTTTATATTTTTTATACTCCAATATCCTTATGGTTATTTGAGTTAAAAAAAAAAAAAATTTAAATCTACAGAATAACGTCTTTTCTAGTGAAATTTTATCTTTATTTAAATAATCAACTAATGTTTAAAGTAATCTGTTTCATATGTAATGTTTCCCCATTCTATAGTGAATTAAGAAACTGACATGGAATATTAGAAAAAAAAACTATACTTACATGAATGTACATTGCTAAAAATAAATAAGAGCATATAATTTTATGGAAATTAAAGAAATGCAAACCACACTGATAAGTAATTTGCAATAAAACTTCCATAATGCTTAAAGTACTTCAGAAAATTGAAGAAAGCTCTAATCAAAATTTCTTGTTTAAGTGCCTCAGTTTTAACGTTGAGAAAAAGTGAGTTGGAAATGTCTGATAATATTATTTGCTGAAATCTAGGGCTTAGTTGGAGTGATCCAGTAGATTTGAATCCCAATAAATACAAAAAGCTGGATGAGTGTTGTTGGAAAGGCAAAGAGTGTAATTAAAAACTGAAATCTCTTTCTAGAAACAATATTTGATGTTGACTACAACACTTGCTACTATTTTAAAAGTGATGATTGCTGTATACATTTCCCGTTGAAGCTTGTAAAGATAAATCAAGCAATATTACTTAGAATTAAAAGCAATCCTTAAGAAAAGGGGGAGGGTATGTTTTCTAACCAAATAGTTTAAATAAGTTTTCATCAGCAGTTTATATTCCATTACCCACAAAACACCTTGGAAGTTTAAAAAAATTAATAATAATTGAAGGTAGACTATCAATAACAAAATGTGTAATCATAATTTATTATAAAATTTTTATTCAATTTTGAATAATATTTTTCCCAAAGAAAAGAAAGAGGTATCTAAAATAGCTGTGCATTAATTTGGAAAACAGGACATTTCAAATGAAGTAAATTAATGGTAGAGCCTGGAATCAGAATAAATAGATTTGTGGACTTTACATATCATTCAGTATGCAGTTTGATAGCCCCAAAATATTCTAGGTCATCTTTTAATGCCCACAATAACATCATGTTAAAAAAAATGATTGATGCTTTAATAATGCAGCAACATGATGGTTACTTTATTTATTGTATTTTGTTGCACATAATATATTATTCTATTTAATTCCTCTTGATTGATTTGTGCTCAATCTTAGTTAGGACAGGGTACAAATTATAAACTTTGATAAAAAAAAAAATATATATATATATATATATATATATATATATTTAATATATATATATATATATATATATATATATATATATATATATATATATATATATATATATATATTTAATATTGAAACACAGTATATCAATGATGGGCAAAGTGCTGCCTGCATGCCGTATTTGGCCTGCGAAAGTATTTAATCTGGCCCACCGAGGGTTTATCGACATGGATAGTATGTGGCCCACTACAATTATATTTTGACGGCCGAGAAGTTTAAGTGGATTTTACTTATAGTAGAATAATATATGCATAGCCTATAGAAGAAGCCAAACTAGTCACGTAGTTCATGTGTTGCCTAATACAAGATGCAAAGAGTGGTTAAAATAATAGGTGCAATTGAGTGAGCTCAGTAACCACTCGCTATCCGTCACTGTGACATATGTGAGCGTTTTTCGTTCTAATTGTCTATTTTATCTCTTGTTCTTGCTTGCTTGTGTAACGTTTTACATTCCTAAATATTAAAAAATAAAAACCCTTTTAAGTTAATGGAGTATAAAAAAGAAAAGTTGTTTGTTTAAAGAAGAGAGGACTTGGAAATATTTTTTATGGAATACAACAGTAAACTAATATATCTTATTTGTCATGAACCAGTGGCGGTATTTAAGGATTTTAATTTTGCTTGCCATTTCAACACCAAACATTTAATAAATATGCTTTGATAAATGACGCTGAAAATAAATAAATGCAGAAATATTATTAAAAAACATCTGCTCTACGTAATATGTTTATGAAGCAAAAGACTGCTAAAAGGCTTCTACACTGGTTGGATTTGTTATGGCTTATAAAATAGCTAAACATAACAAACCGTACTTAGAAGGAGAATTTGTGAAAGATTGTATGGTGAGTATAAGCAAAATTTTATGCCCAGAAAAAAAAAATTGTTTGAAGCTGTTAGCTTATTGCGAACACAGTAACGCGAATTAATGCCATTGCATTTAACTTGTCGCCACAATTTAGGCAGCGTATAGAAAACTTATATTATAATATTTTTCATTAAAAATATTTTTCATTGACAACAGATAGAAGTGACACTGCACAATTATTAATCTTTATTAAAGGTGTTGATGATGAATTTAATGTTACTG
This sequence comes from Latrodectus elegans, assembly GCA_030067965.1. NCBI lineage: Eukaryota > Metazoa > Arthropoda > Arachnida > Araneae > Theridiidae > Latrodectus > Latrodectus elegans. Next base: position 19,466,453 of record CM057815.1, on the reverse strand, counting down.
AAGATCTAGCCTGTCTGCAATTGATAAAAGGGAAAACCACAGGGTAAATAATTTATGACAAATTTTCCGAAATCCTTCAAAATTTAAATGCGCCCATTTCAAAATTATGCAATATGACTGCAGATGGAGCCCCAAATATGGTTGGAAAAAACTTAGGGATTTTCAGATATTTTTCTGAACCAGAATTCTAAACCTGATGTTGTAATTTTACATTGTATAATTCCCCAGGACGTCCTTTGTAAAGTTGCAAAAGATATTACCCATGTACTTAATGTGGTTTCAAAACTTATTAAACGATTCGATCTTGAGGCTTGGTTCATCGACAATTCCAAGAATTTGTGATTGAAGTTGACGCATATTATTCTGACTTTTACCACACGAAAGTAAGATGGTTAAATTATGGCTATGCATTTGAACGAATTTAGAAATTAACAGAAGAAATACAAAATTTCTTAAAGAATAAATCAAGCAAATGATCTGATTTTTAAAATTTTGAAGATAATGACTGGTGTACTGATTTTGTATTTTTTGCCGATTTGTTTGAACACTGTAACAAATTAAACAAAAAATTGCAAGGAACGAACCAATTTATTGATGAGACTTAGGGTTGTTTGAAATAATTTAAAACTGAGCTTTTTCTATTTTATAACTGCATGGCGAAGAGGGATTTAACTCACTTTCCACGTTTAAAATCCATGTCACCTGTGAATGAGAATAAACTAAAATATTTCAGTCAGACATTGGAAAAACTTCACTCTGAATTTGAAACTAGGTTTCAAGATTATAAGAACATTCAATCATCGCTGGCTGTTTTCTCAATGCCGTTTAATGTAGATCCGGAAAATGTATCTTCAGAATTGCTGTTGGAAATGACTGAAATGGAGTGTAGTACCCATTTAAAGCAATTGTTCTTGAATTCCACAAAACTAGACTTTTATAGAGCACTACTGAAAGCTGAATTTCTAAAGATGATTGCTCACGCGCAGAAAATGCTGGCAATGTTTACGTCTTATGTATGCAACCAGACTTTTTCGACCATGAAATTGCGAAAAAACTCAATCAGAAACCGATTGACTGATGAACACCTTTTCACACTGTCAAAAGTTGCTTCGTCAAAGCTACAACCTGCTTTTAAAAATATTATGGAAAATCAAAAACAATTCCATATTTCTCACATGTCAGGGCCTTCGAATAAAAGTAATTATTTAAAGTAAATATTATTTAAAGTAAAAAGTAATTTGTGACATTTGTGTAGTATGCAGTTTTTTCATTATATTATGATTAAAAACTTTAACATAAAATTCATTTTTGCTATGATTCTGACCCCCCACTAAAAAGTTTGCCCACCACTGCAGTATATAATGAATTATATTGAAATTTTTGATGCATAAATATCAATTTTTTATTAGCAGATTTATTTGCTTAATCATTTTATGCAATCCATTGCTACGAACTCAAGCTTTCTTTCATTGTTTGAAATAAAAATTGCACTTCTCTCTTTATTCCATTAGCCAGAAAATTCTGAAATTTTGTGGTTGACAAAGTGCTTCCAAAATTCTAGGTAACCTGTTCAAAAAGACCACATGCCATATTGAACACCTTGCATCCTTTCCAAATGAAATGTTTTTTTTTTGTTAATTTTAATAAAAATGTATGGGAATAATCTTTACTGTATTTATTTTAAGATTTATATACCTATTTATTTTTAGTCTGTGAATATTTTGTGTTTGTATTAAAGTCAAAGTCAATTGTTTTAATTTTGTTTAAAAAAATTATTTAAGAAATTGCTTATTTTGATTATGAGGCATGTTTGTTAAATTCTGTTGCCCTTTACTATTTTCATTTAATGCTAATGAAAGTTATAAACGTTATATTTTCTCCATATAATATCTAATATATAATAGCAATTTTTACAGCAACAGTCTTTTCATTTGAACTATTATTATATTTAAAGTTTAAAAAAAAAGTAAATTACACAAACATATGCATGTATGACATATGAACAATTTCCTATGTTTGTGACTGCAGTTTTCTATTTTAATGTTGTAATTTAATATATATTAACAAATAGTTTTAAATGCTTATGAATTTAAACACATCGATAAATGTATGTTATCAACCATTTTGTTATGTGTTATTTAAATGCATATAAAATTAGGTTGGCAAAAAAATGGTCTCTCTCCTCAATTTGGAAAAGGAAACAAAGGCATTTTCAATAATTATCATGTAATCTTTTTCCTTTTTTGAAAGCATTCATTTTCAGAGAATTTCTCATAGTTTTTGTGAGTAAGCATGTTTTACAAGGGGCAAATTATAAATTTCAATCAAAAATATTCAGTACTGAAACAATATATAATAAACTTTATTTAAATTTTTGATATTTAATTATCAATTTTTTAAAAGCAAATTTATTTACTTTATGAAATAAAACAAAGAGTGAATTTTCTAAGATTTCCTTTTTTTATGCTGTACATTGTTATTTTATAATCATTTTTGTAGTTTATTTTATTCCTAGAAACTTGTAAAATACTCAATTAGTTTACTATACTTTTTATTCTCAAAGCATACAATATTTTGTTTAATTTGAAGATTATTTTTTCTATTTTTTTATTAGTGTGTACAATTTTTTTTAATTAGGAAAAATGATGTTATGAAAATTTTTTTATGTTTCTTATTTATGCTGATACTAGTCTTTAACAATTATAGTGCCACCAATATTTACAAAAGTTCCTGTAAGCCAGGTGATTCCAACTGCTCAAACTGTACGATTTGACTGTGAAGTTGAAGGAATTCCAGCTGTATCTTTACAATGGTTGAAGAATGGTGAACAACTTTACATAAATGGTAGAATAAAACTAAAATCTGGAAATACTTTAGTTGTCTCTCAAACAGTAACTACTGATTCTGGAATCTATCAGTGTGTTGCTTCTAACTCAGCTGGGGTAAGCTCTGCTTCAGCTAGACTTCAAGTCAATGCATCAAGTGAGTAATTATGTGTTAATTTAACATACATTTAAATAAGCTGTAAAATTTTAGTTTTAGTTTGAAGTATCATCAAACATGCAAATGAAATTATTTCATTATAAAACTTTGACCTACCCTCTTTTTATTATAAATTTAAGCAATCACTGTAGAGTTGGTTTGCCTAAATTCACTCTAGAGTGATAACCAGTTTTTATTTGTTGGGCAAGTCATTTTGCCTGCCTTGCATATGATACTTTTTAACTTTGAATTTACTTTACAATGCAGCATAATACAGCTGCATCAATAAATGTGTTTTCATCTGTTTTTTATATTTTTGAAAATATTTTACTATTAAACATTTATTTATTTTTAATATTAAACTTAGTAGAAATTTTTTTAAAAATATTTTAACAACGTGTCCTTTTTAAGATGTAAAATAATTTTTGGATCGCCATTTGTTATATTAATGTAAATCACTGTACATTTATGTATATGATAGTTGTCTGTTGTAAACAAATATCTTTGAAAATATTTTGATTTTGCTTACTCTTTGGAAGCCGAGTTGACTGCCGAATGGTTAGCGCTCTTGCCTTCGGTTCAACAGTTCATGGGTTCGAGTCCCACCTTGGGCTTGGATTTTTGTAGTGGTTCGGAATCCACTTTAAGCCGTAGGTCCCGGTCTAATTGGCCCTTGTGTGCAAAAATGTACCGTTGAGTGACAAACAAAACAAACTTACTTTTGGAAATTATAACACTGAAAATTTTTCTCATTGAATTTTTTTCAACTGTGCTATTTATTGGTAAGTAATTGGTTGCTATGATAAACTAATTTTTTTCTCCAGAATATTTGATTTTATTTTTAGGTTCTTATCCATCTTTGAATATTATTAGTTTTAAATAGATTGATTTGTTTATAGCTATGCAAATAAATGAAAAAATACCAGTTTAAATTCCAAGCCTTATTTCTTATTTTAATCATTAAAATAAAAAATACATATTCAGAGATAATTTACACTTTTTATCCAAATATTTTCAGTTGGTTCTGAGATTTATGCAAAATAGCTCCATATTTGTTTATTACATATATATTCTGATATCTTTCTGATGTTCATCTTTAAAATCAGTTTTTTTTCCTTGCGAAAAACTTTACTAAAATTTATTAAAACTTGTCATTTATCCTCAGATAATTTTCTTATAATTTGCAAATGTCTTGTGAAAAGTGAATATAAAATACTTAATGATCAATTGAGATTGTAATCTAAGAATATAATTAATATCTGATACTGTAAAATATATAAAATAATTTTTTGTAGTATAACATTATATGTATAAAAGTACTTTTAAATAAATGACATTATAATATTGCTTAGTTACTTAAGACTCTTCTATATCTTTGCCTTCTTTTTTAGATGATCAGCCACAACCTCCAACAAATCTAAAAGCAATCACAGTTTCAAGTAGTGCCATCTTCCTTTCATGGGACGCAGTACCTTCTCCACCCATTGCACCTATTCAAGCATACACAGTTCATTTTGTCCCTTCAAAGGGTAAGCAAATTTTTTAAGAATTATAGTTGGCAAGTGTTACTTTCATGTGAAATATTAAACTGTGTAAACTCCTTTTAGTATATTTGTTCTTCTACGTCTTTTCAGAAAACTAACAAAAATTGTAAAAATAATTTATGAGTCTGTTTGAACGACACTATTTTCAAATATAAAATGTAAGTTTATTTTTCTATAAGCCTGGTAGTTTAGTGGCAGTGTTCCACGCTCCCAAGGAAGGCACAGGTCCAATGTTTGATCCTCGGGTTGGGCAAGATTGACTCAACCTTTCATCTTGAAGTGGGTCGTCCCCCTAGGGGTGGCGTGAGCATATCCAAGAGAAAATGTTATTTAAAAAAAAATTTATTAAGAGACTGAAAGGAAAGAACACAAATGCACATACAAAACAAAATACATTTCAACATATTTAATAATCAACTTATTAAATTAAAACAACTTACTAAATTAAAAGCAAATTTAATAATTATTAGTTACTTCCTTGGGTCTGTCTTTCAGAACAAAGTTTTTTGAAGGAGGGTTTAATATTAGAAATAGACACTCTCAATTTTTTTTCTATATTTAGCTGAGATCTATATTTTGTCTTCAAAGAAGTCACCGCAGAAAATCCAGTTTCACAAAGGTAAGATATTGAAAATGATAGTAGAATGCAAAATGCCCAAAATTCAAAGAATATTTATTGCTCAATTGTCTTTTGGTTTTGCCGCTTGTCATGAAGTCTACAAAGGTTTCTTCCTCTTCAATTGAGAATCCTTCAGGAGTATTTTGAAATGGATCCCTCACCCATTTGTAACTTGATATCAGTTTGTCGTCAGCAAGAAAGTACTTTTTAAAATTCTTTGTTAGCATTGGGAAATGATTTTCAATGGTTACAAAAACAACTTTTACATGTTGTTCTTCAGCCTTGTAAGTTTTAATACAGTCATTCAAATTTGCAAATATTGTTAAGTTGTTTACTACGGTTACAACCGTAGTTAACACAATATTCAAACCAGGACTCATTTCTTTGGAAGCCAAAGCTTCTCTGTGGATCATGCAATGCATCCAGATGCACTGTGGTGATTTTTGTTTCACAAGTGCTTGAATACATTGGAATCTTCCGGACATAGAACAAGCACCATTGGTGAATATTCCGACGCAATTTTTCCATTCTATGTTTGCCTCGTTCATAAAACCATTTAAGATAACAAATAATACGTGTGCTGTTGCTTTGAGTTCTATTGGTTTGCAGAAAAGTAACTCTTTTACTACTGACAAATCATCACAAAATATAACATAGACAATGAAATGAGCATCTTAATTACTATCTGTTGCCTCATTGAGTTGTATTGAAAACAATTTGTCACACAACTTGGACAAAAGCTGACACTCTACATCTTCAGCCATATCAGCAATTCGACAGGCAATAGTATAATTTGAAAGAGGTATAGACTGCAAGTGTTTTGCAAAATTATATCCAAACATAATTTCTACAATCTCAATTGCAGCTGGCAAAATAATCTCTTCAGCAATGTTGTGAGGCTTTCTATATCTGGCTATTTTATATGAAACTTTGTAAGAGATGCAATTAAAACTTTTTCATTTAAAGACAAAGTTTTTTTTTAAACAATGATTTTTGCTTTTCATATGATTTTAATTCGAAGAATTCTCTGGGTTTGATTACAAACTCACTATGAAGAGTTTCCAAGTGTCGTTTAAGTTTATTAGGTTTCATGCTGTCTGCCACCAACATTTTTGAGCAAAGGATACACTGGAGCTTTTCTTCTACATTTACTTCAGTACTAGTGAACCCAGACAGTCCCGAACGCCTACTGAACTGCATTGGCTTTTCAAAACGTGAACTTTCATACAGCCCTAGAGCTGCTCTTAATTTTTTGAAGGCGAAGAATGTCATGGACCTGGTCTGATTCAGACCAGGGGATTAAAAAGAAGACTAGTAAACCTAAAATTTAAGTATTCTTGATTTTATTTTAGGAACCACGCTCGTCTGTGTACTTGTTGATGCTTGTCTACCATCTAATGCTCGCTTACGCCAGCTTAAAAATTTATCCATGATTCTGCATAAGTCTGCTGCTGTGAAGATTTAATATAGTGAATTGCAATTACATGAAAATATATATATATATAAATAACAAATATATATATATAACATAACAGAATAGATTCAATAGTGATAGAAGGATCGACTCGAATGAGATTGCCTGGAATTGAAATTGGCGTCATGGAACTTTTTCATTCTCCCTATCAGAAAACATTTGTTCACATCTGCGCATGCTCCTAACTTAACTTTTAAGATGACCAGACGAATCGAAACTTCCCGCAAAGTTGTGAGAATGCCTGACATGGCGGGGCTCAAGAGCAATAAAAAGACATAGGATTCTTGTTTTTTCAATGCTGAGGATCGGTGTCGCAAAATGTCAATAAATTTCCATATTCTTGGTAATTTGCAAAGTTTAAAATTAAGGTTGTAGTGTAGGTTTAGCGCCAAAATACTCAAAATTCATTATTATTGTATATGTTTTATTGTATGCAAAGGAGAGGGGGCACGACGAAAATTATGATTAAAAATTGGGCCGTGAATACTAAACGGTTGAGAAACACTGCAATATAAACGTTATATTAGAAATGTCAAATTAGATATTTCTGCAAGGCAAATTTACGAATTTTATCTCTTATCATTGCTATAACTAAAAATTCTAATTATTGTTTAGTAAAAATTCATGTAATATTCAATATATCTAACTTTTAACCTAAGGTTAAGTTTGTTGATTTTTTACAACAAAATTTCACAGAAAAGGTTTCTTCTATCTTTGCAGAACTAACAGCAATATAAATTGTTATTATCAAATTTAACTTGCCTTTTTTTTGAAAAGTGTAAAATTTATAAAATTATAAAAAAATGAAGATTTTATTTTTTTTATTTTATATGAAACAATTGAGCAATATCTAATAATTTTAAAATACAAATTTAATCTTACTTTATTTATTGATTTCAATTTAAATGTCACGCTTTATTTATTTTTCACTTTGTTACTGTATTAAATTTTTTATAGTAACTTTAATAACAAAATCTTAAATTTAAAACAAAAAGTTATGATTTTTTTTATTATTAGCTTTATAGTGCATATATATGTAATAGAAAATACTCCCAAGTTGCTGAATGCTTTTAAAAGGTTTTCATTATTATGTGCAAATCTTTCATTTAAGTTTGATATCATATAATATAATAATTCCTTATGTCTTCTTTGTAGGAGGTGTTGAACAAGATACTGTAGCTGTAAATACGTCACTTATGATAGATCGTTTGAAGCCTTATACTAATTACACTTTTTATGTGCGAGCGTACAGCAATAGAAGTGCCAGCGAGCCTTCCCAAGCTATAGTACAAATGACTGGAGAGGATGGTAAGTGTGAATTGTTTTACACACCAATATGAATACAGTTGACCGTTGAAAAAGTGTCATCCTGTCCTTTTATGTAAAAGCAGTACACAAATTCACAATCATGTAAAATTATTAAAAACAATATTTAAAAACTAATAAGAAGGAGAAAAATTTGAATTTGACTTAATTTTTTAACCACAATATTTTGCAACTTGTGTTCTTTTGTAGCATCTGACTTTAAAGTTATAATTTGCAATGAATCATTATGCAATTTCATGTATGAATAATCAGAATTAATTATGGCTTAAGTATTGTACCAAAAATGTTATAAATCACAAAATATTTGTTTGTAAATAGTTATTCATACTTATAATAACTAAAAGCCTTATGAGTGTTCTGAAAAAAAGGTGAGTCTGTAAATAGTTAATCAGCATAATTAGCTTAATTTCCTTCTAAATTAAGAATCATTCATATAAGCAAGTAAAAATTTTTGTCTTTTTTTCCTTATTTTTAATCTTATTCCTTTGAGTAAAATCTAAGTGGTGTATTATCAATATGCTTATATTTAAATATTAACAATCAATGATTCACACATTTTCAGCATTTAGAATGGTATTTTGTGTAGTAACAGTTCTGTAGGGAAATTTAAAGATAATAAATAGAATCAAGTAAAACAAATTTTTATTGGATATTAATCTATTGTTATAAAAGCTTATATAGTTGTGTTATCTACTTGCAAAAAAGAGGCTTTTGTTATACTGCATTTAAAAGTCAATAATTTTGTGGAGATTTTTAAATATTTTCACATTAAGAATTTTTTTAAAAAAAATAAATGCTATATTATTATAGAAAATACTAAAAATTAATAGTAACAATTCAATTATTTTAGGGAAAATTTTTATCACTCTTATGTGGACTAACCTTCATAAATAATTTAAAATAACATGCAGTAAAGCAATTTACTAAAATTAATAAAATATTTGTAACAATAATGATAAAAATCTCTAATGTTGCAAATCACCATTGTTGTGAACCACATTTAATTAAATGTTAAAAATTACATTTTAATGGGGATAGAATTTATTGCCAAAAATTCAAAATGCATATATATCTGTTATTTATAAATTGGAATTTTATTTTATAAAAAATAAATATGCGTTCTTACTTTACTTCATTGATCATTTCAAATATGACAAAATTTTTGTGCAAATGATGAAAGTCAATAATTGATTGTAAAATTTTTATTAGCTCCAAAATACATATATGCATGTTTTCAAGTTCAAAATTTATGAAATTAAAAAGTTCCTCTCAATAACAAAATTTCTGTTTTTCTGCAGAGAATAATCAATGAAAATTATAAACAGTAAAAAGTGAAAAAAAAGTCTAATTTTTGTCAAAAATTTAGAATTGTGGTAGAATTTTATAACTGCCAATGTATTGCAAACAACATCTACTTTTTTTCATATTCTTTGTCTGTTAATAATAGTGTATAGAATCATATCTAAGTATGTTCTAGTAACATAGATCAGAATATTTAAAAATTAATTTACTTTCTCTAGTCAGTGATGGCAACCTGAAGTTATTAACCCCCTTCCTTCTTAATTTTGTTAAAATCATGGATGCAGCTTTTGCCCCGAATTACTCGTATCTGTGATATTTCTGGGTTAGATTGTTTAAAAATAATCCATAAGAAAGACTAGAATAGTCTATTTCCTATGCCTGAATAAACATTTATTTCCTCATTTTACAGACCAGATGGCAGTACTGCACCATTTTAATGCAATTGGAGACAGTTTAATTTATACTAGATTTTATCACTATTTAAATTTTTTTTAATAAAAAAATAAGCTTTTTTAATGGCCATTTTCTTAATTATATTATCATCAAGAGTTCAAAGAAATGTTCTGAACTGCTAATACATATTTTATAGTTTTCATTTTTTTCATCTTTTCATTTTCAATTAAAGTGAATTATCACTTATTGCCCTTGAAATCCTTACAAAGGATACTTGTAGAATGCCCTTTATTATTTAAATAATTGTATCATTTTCTTAAGTTTTACAACTCACTTCCATGTGATCTAAATTTAATTTATATTATGATTACTTTTGTTGTTGATTTGTAATAAGTAATAAAAGTTAATAAATCATTTTAAAGCTGTATAGGAGCTGTAAGAATTGGAAGTTTGTAATACAGCATTGCAATTTTAAATTTCAGTAGAATGACACTGGTTTGAAGCCATTTCCCACTCACTACCATTTTGTGTTGCTCCAAATATTGTTTAGGTAAAATTTTAAATGTAGAAATGTAATATTTTAATATCTGTTCATTTGAAAAATGTGAATATAGTTATAATAGAAATAAAAAAGCTTTAATTAAGATTTAAAAATTTTCTTCAGTAGTACAGCCTAATTTTTTTTTTTAAATTAGAAGTATTATTTTAATTGTAAAAGCAATGAATTTTAATTAAATTAGAAATAATCTATGAAAATTAAGGTTACTGGAACAGAAGTTATTTTTAAACTTCAATAATTGATTACAAAAATTAATTTGCAAATAAATAGCATTAAAAAATGTTTTAACTTTTGACAGTTTTCTTTTGTTAAATTTATTGATTTTTTTCTAATTGTAATTCAAGCTAAAAAAAAATCTGAATATACAAACCCATTTTGCTGTCTTTAGCAATTGTTTTTCCGATTTGCAATAAAGCAAATTTTGAATAATTCTTCATTAATTTGTAGAATTCCTGTTCTTTCCTTTGCTGATATTTGGTAACTTTTGTTGAATTTACAAGATCATGTAATTTACTTTAGTAAAGTTCATATATTGTAAAACTATCTTTCTCTTATTGATTCCAAATAAAGCATTTTTGGAAAGAAATACAATTGGATTATAATTTAGTATACTTCACTCTTAACAGCTTTCATGGAATTCTTACATTTTACAATCAATTTGCATGCACTTAAGATTTTGCTATTCAGACAAGCAATATGGTTGCTATTCTAAAATACCTAGAGGATAGTAATGGAAAGTAAGTGATATTTTTCAAATATTTTGTGCAATTTTCTGAAAATTTTACATTAGTCAATCCATTAGCTACTGAAAAAATTCTTGCTGAACGTAAGTTATGTTACTTAGTTTAAACAAAATGAAGTGGAAAACTATTAGTTCTTATCTATTAAAAATAAATTAATCATCAAAATACATTAAATATATTCGATATCAATATGCATTTTATTAATGTCCTTCAATTTTTATTTTGTTATTCAAAGGTGAATCTAAGGTTAAATTTAAAAACAATTTCTGAGTTTTTAATTGGTCTGTTAAAAATAAGAAGGCCAAATCATTTCTGCTTAAAAATTTTACTAAAATATTCTTGGAATTAGGTATTTTTTTCGATCCAGAATTTATTTTTACAAAATTCATTACTGATTGGAAAATAAATGGCATAATTCAAACTCTGAAATTAAAGTTTTTTCTATAATTTATTTATTATTTTTCATATTAGATTTGAAAACTTTGACTTGTTTAATTTATATAACAATTTATTTATTAACTTTAATTAATGTTTTGTATTTTAAATGTATTCATAATGTATATTCAAATTTTTATCGCCAAAGTCAGCTTATATTTTTCTTTTGATATAATTGCAAAATTTGCAATATGTCAATGGTACCAAGACCAAAATTATAAAAATTCTAAAAGTTATCAAAATTAAATACTAACTTGAGCTTATTTTCAAAACAATAAGGAAATTATTCTTGAATTGTTTAAATTTTTTCTGTAAATTGATATAGAAAATAAAATAATTTTAATGCTATCATTCTGATAAAAGCTTCTTTGGTTTTATATTTAATTACTTTTAAGTAATATAATTAAAGAAATTTTTATAATGTGCTATTAATTATTACACAAAATTTAGATTAATGATTAAAATCTTTTTTACACAGCTACAGAAATACTTATAAGCTACAGAAAGTCTTTCATAATTTTAAAATCAGTTTTGATTTTAATCTTTGGAGCACTAATCAAGACTATCCCAATCAGATTACATGATCTGGTTTTATCCTAGGCAATATTCCTTTAATCTATCTTATGTATAGTTTTTACATCTCCATTAATGTAATCAAACCATCTAAATCGTGGCCTTTCTTTCTTTATAAGTTAACTCAAATTTTTCAAATGTAAGTTTTTTATTTAATTTGTGTCTTCAATTATGAATAAATTATTCGGGCATTGAATCCTCTGGCTTTTTATAATCTTGCAAAGCTAAGTCGACTCAGTTTCTACTAGATTTCATGACTAAACTTTGATCCCTATATTCTGTTATAAAACTGCACTAAATATTTTTATTATAATTTTATGCTCAAGATATCAATAGCTAGTTTTCAATTGATTCAGTTTTTTCCCAGCACTCAAAACCAGTCACAACTAGTTTATGCTAAGATTTTGTACTAACTAATTTTTGAATTATGACAGGTAATTTGAGATTTAAATTGATTTTTGAGACCATTGTTATATATATATTTACCAGAGTCAATTATTAATTTCATTACATAACTTGTTATTAAGAATGACAATACCTCCTTTTTTTTTTACATTTTAAAAATTTAAGTTAATCACAATTCATGGTTGTGTATAATTTTTAATATAGTTTCTTGAATTTAGTCTTATCTTCATTTATCATTAGCATTATTATCTATGCTTCCAATAAATTAAATACTTCAATGACTGACTTTTAGCTCCTTTCATTAAAGAGGTAGCATCAGTGAATGCCAAGATTTCAATCTCCCTTGAAGATTAGTTCCTTTAGCTATATGATCAGAAGCTCTGAGTCTTTTCTAGGGCTGGATAAAAGAGTAAGCAAGACAAAGAATAAACTTGCCATAAGCCCCAGTATAAAAAAAATTCGGGCAAACTATTACCAAGTGCAACTTTACATTTTATACCCCCCCCCCTTTTTTTTTTTTTTTTTGTTAAATTGATAAGTTTGCCCAATATTTAAAGTTCGTTTATTGCTTCATAAAGTTTCTGCTAGATAATGATGTAATAAACGATTTTAAAATTAAAATTTAGTAATAATTGATATCTATGTTTTTGAATTTTTCGTTTTTTAAAAAATCTGCCCCTAAACACCTACTTGATCTTCCACTAAAATATCTGCCAATATCTCTTTCTGTATATGATAATAATCTCTTATTAACAACATTCTAAAAAGTTTTAGATTCATATTTAAGAGAGTAAATCCATGATTGTTGCAGTAGTCCTATCTATTACATATTTTTTTTTTTTAATTGATAGAGATGGAGCCATTTAAGTGTAATAGTATTACTGTTTAATTTTTATCAAAATAAAAATTAAAAATGTAGAAGTTTGTAGAGAATAAGTTAAACTAGTATATATATGGCAAATCAATACAGTCAGAAATATAATATCTAAGTAAAATAAAAACATTTATTAAAATTTCAAAAAGTAAAATTATAGTTTTTTTTTAATTAATACTTTGATGTAAAATACTTATTAATTACGAATAAAGTTTTAAATTTCCTTATGAATTCAGTAGTTTCACTATTTGCTATCATTTATTCTTTGTATTAATAATTTTTGCTAAAAAGAGTGTGTCTGATTTTTCCTGTATGTATATGAGAAAATATGAATTAAAATCATATTTACATTTAACTATTCATTTTTATGTATTTTATCAGTAATATCTTTTTCTTTCCTCTCCAAGTAATTTGCACCAGGATACCCATTACATATAAAATAATTTTAACCGAGATTTTTGAGTGTAAACTTTGCAAATCAATATAAAAATATTTTTGACAAAACAATGTTAATTTTTGTTTTTCAAAATCAAATTCCTATTAACATAAATATATAATTACATCATAAACTTTATTTAACTTACTAGAAGAAAATAAAAATTCTAAATTCAAATTTTCAAAAAAATGTATTAAGGAAGCATTTTTATTTTTTAAATAAAAAAAATTAATGTTGCATTAATCTCATCTTTTGTAAGATTTTAAATAAGCAGATTTCATCATAAATGAGTTCTAAATGGTATTGGCAATATTTATAACAAATTGTGTTGAACAAGGCTTTTTTTATAAATTAAGAAAATATCAGTAATTTTTAAACTGAGTTCTTTCTCAGTAGTGTTTCAAATAATAGAAAAGCCACTGATTTTGAAAAACACTGATGACCTAGATAATATTTTGTTCCACATTCTACCCACATGTTAAATTCTCTATAAAAAAAGGTTTGCTTTCTCAATCAGTATATAATTTATTTTTTATTTATCTATTTTGGAATTCTTTGTACTACCTTGTGCATTTTACTTGATACATTGATGCCACCTAATACTTACATGCAATTGATTTTGTTTGAAAATGATGATTTCAGCTTTCTAATTGCTTAGAAAATAGCTACTATATTGTTTTGATACTGTATAACAAATAGTTTAACTATTATTTATCTTGAAGCTATTGCATTTTCCTGAAGAAAAGTAAGGGCCATAAGGAGATATTTGAAAATCCGCTATTTGTTGCCTTTTTTCTGTATTTGTTTCTCACAAGAGATGAAATATAAAAATACAACTGGTTTAGAAGGAAAACACAGTGTTTTAATCATTAACAGCTTTTATTTGTGCAGTTCTCACTTCAAGATTGCTTGTGGGAATTTAGAATTCATTTTAGATTGTATATCCCTATCAAAAAATAAGCGTTTTTGTCTAAAAAATGATTTAGAAGCACTAAAATCACAAAGAGCACCACACATGATAAAGAACTTCACTTGCCTGTGTTTTATAATATTTTACTTCTTATTGTTCAACTGTGCCTCGTATGTGTGCCTCAACTAAGTTCTTCTAGTTTGACAAGCTCAGAGTACCCTAAATTATAGTGAACCTCTGTGTTATTACTTAGAGTGGTTCATTTTCTACATATCTGAATCCAAATTATTTCTTTACTACTTTCTGTTCTTATTGTTTTTCATATGATAATAAGTGATAATGTATCAAAAGTCAATTAAATTTACTTCAGAGCCATTTCATCATGTTTTTCCCTTCATTTTGTTGAAACTATATGGAAAAAGAATCTTTTTTAGAATTAATATCATTTTAGAAATAATGACAGCTCCTATCAAATTCATCTTATTTAATGTTCAAATTTTATATTCTTATTCACTCACACAGTGAACTTCATATTTATTAAATATCTTTATCTATATAATGTTATCAAAATAAGATCATTTTTTGTTTTACTTACATCTACTGTTAGCTGTTTCTTAAATATAGAAGACTGAACTTAATTTTGTTTCAATCAAATGTTCTGTTACTTTAATTGACAAGTATTTTACTTTAAAATGTTGTTTTTCTTAGAACAGGGTAATATATATTGGGTAATTTTTCTAACTATTATATATTGTAGATTGAAAGATATAAATTTATTTTAAAAACACAATGGTATTATGAGATTATCAAAAATATTTTCTTGTATCATTACAAAATTTGCCTTAAAATGACTTCTAATATCCAACCTGTCTAAGAGTGCGAAATTTAAACCCTAAAAAAATTATCACTTTTTTTCTTACCTACCCAAAGCTCTGTTTTTAAAAACTTTTAAATTTCAATTTATATTTTAATTATATAGTGAGTATAAAGGCAAAATTTTAATGTTAAAGTTTCTGTGAATGGTTATGGCTCATTCTCTTAATTTTATAATTTAAAAAATAATCCTAATAATAATTTTATCTAAGTGAGTATTCATTATATTGAGAAAAGACAGCTTTGTTACAGTTACTTGACTATGCAATTTTACCAATAATAAAAACTATGAATGAATAATTACCTAAAAACCTTTTACATTATGCTTATGAGTTAGATTTACAGAAAAATAAATTAATCCGAAACTAAAATAAAATCAATTTCTGATTTTATTTGGTTCATGTTACCAAATCAAAATAAAATCAACTTTAGAATTAAAATTTCTATCTAAATAATTAGATTAAAACAAAATGTAATTTGATTTAAAATTTTTTGAAATATAGTATAATATTTAAAAATAATTTTTACAAGCTTTATTACATACATATAAATAATAAAAATATGTATTTTTATTTACATAAAATTATATATTTTTGTTTATACTAAATCAATGAAAATAATTACTAGGACCAAACTATTCGTACATATTTAAATAATAATTTTGAAAAATGTGATTAATGTGGCTAAATAGATGAATAAACAATTAAAAGTCATTTAATTATTTATATTAGAATTGATAAATGAACCTATCATTTTAATAAAAAACACATTTATTTCTTGGTCAATAATTATGAAATATTTCACTTTGATTTTAGCTATATTTCATCTAATGAAAATTTTCTATTCTACTGTTTGATAATATTTTAATGCTTCCAAAGCTAAAAAAGGAGTTTAATAAATTCAAAAATAACATTTAAAAAAATCATTATCATGATAATTTTAGAAAAATTAATGTATTTTGTATTCATAATTTTCTAAAGTTAGTATTAATTTATTGTTTCTGTCTTGAAAACCAATATTAATTAAATCTTTATTTAATAGGATTGTTAATTATAAAAGAGTCTTTCTGTTTTAGTATTCTTTAATAAATAAATGTTTTTTTTATCAAACTAAAAGTATTATTTTTAATTTAAATTTTGATTTGTTTTAATGATTTAAATTATGAACTTAATCACGTTTAGTTTCATTAAATTATATTAAAATTTTATATAATACTTTGTAGTAATGAATATTTCACTGATGAATGTAATGAATATTTCACTGATGATAAAGATTTGTTTTTTCCCTTCATTTTGATGTATAATCAGTGATTACTTATATATTTATCTTTATTATACGAATAATAAAGTATTATATTTATGTAAAAGAATGTAAATAATTATTAAAGCTATTTTAATAATGCATAAATCCATCAGAAGTTTAAAAAACTTGTAACTAAATTAAATGTCAATTTTTTTTTACTAAATTAGTTTAAAAATAAGTATTTGTATGAAAAATTAAAAGGAATGTTATTAATCACATTCTTCCAAGTTACAAATTTAAATTAAAATAAGAAAATAAGAAAAATATGAAAACTTCTTTGTTACAAATTAAAGAAAGAATTTTGTTAATCGTTTGTATATTATGCAGTCTTCATGTATACAAAAATTTTCAAATGATTTTTTAGTATAATAATATATTTTATAAAATGTGTTTTATTTATTTTTGTTTCATTATCAGTTGAAACTTATTGCTTAAATGTGTTAAAATATTTGCTATTACTTTTAAAATAACTTTTTGCTATTAATAGGTAACCTATAAGGCTACCTATTATTTATAGGCGATATAGAATTTTTAAATTAAATAGTTTTACTGCCATGTTTATACTTTTGCATTGGAAGTTAAAATTTTGTTAGATTTGATCAGTAATTATTAAATTTAATTTAGAAATTAAAGTTGATAATTTCTGAAATTTAATGCAAAGCAATAAAAACATATGTATAAGTCTTTCTTTGGTTTTTTGTTTTTAATTTTCTATTTTCATTAAAACTAAGATTTTATTATATAATCTATTTTGTTCTAAATTTGTAATTTGTTGATACTGTGTATTTAAAACAAATTCTGGAAGCATCGATCTCACAAAAATATTGAATCAAATTTTAAGTTTTTTTATGTTATGAAAATGTTCTCTCTCTCTTTTTCATCCCTATTTAACTTTTTTTTGTTTATTTATTTTGATAATAATGAAGATTTTGAAAAAACCTTGTGCACTTATTAAATTTTTTAAATAATTATTTTCTTTGACTTCAGTAAAATGTAATTATTTGAAAAATGATAACATTTTGATTTTTACATCTTCATTGAAATTTGAAGTTGTGGAATTTAACATTACAGTTAGAAAAAAAAATCAAAATGAGTATTTAATAAAATTTAAATATCAAATGCAGTTTTTTTCCGGACATTATCTGCATTTTTTGTTAATCTTTCTTAACTTTGACATGGCACATTCATACTCTTCTGATGTTTTAGAACTTTTCATTTAATTAATTAATTTTTTTATCTCAGTTTGTTTTCCAAATTTGTGTTTAAAATTTTTTTTTAATTAAGCAATTTCCAACTATATTTTTTATTGAGAATTCTATGTGAACAATTGTATTACTATATTTTAGTTATTTATCATTTCAAACTCTTAACTGTGATCACATTCCATTAAATTAAAATTGTTCAAAATCTTCTTTATAGTATGTGAGGTGGGGTTTCTCCTCTTTACAATTTTGAAATTTTTGGCAATAATGTTCATTCCATTTAAATTTTTATTGTTTTAAGATTTATTTAAAGTTATCGTACTTTTATATCGTGTTGCAACTTCATATTGTTTATTTCAAGCATTTTTAAAAAGGAAAAATCATTCGTTACAGTTTTTCTCAAATTTTTTACTGTATGAGTGAGGTTTTTGAGAAAAGATAACTTCCTTTTTTAGTATTTATAAAATGTATTTTTTAATAGCAAATTTATCATCGAAAAATAATGACTTATAATTTTAAACCTAATGTCAATAAAAATTTGTTTAGATTCAATTACAAAATTGTAAGATAAAATATTTTTTACAACCTCATCAAATTGATCAACTATTAATAAAATTTTGGCATGTATAGATGCAATGATATATTTAATTAATTACTGTTAGCTATTAGTATTTTTATATTATTCATTGTTATGCAGTTTATTGTACTTAAAATGTATTTATTGTACTTAAAATTAGGTCGTCTGGTCTAATTATGCCTTGTGTGGCTAAAAATGACCGTAGAATAACAAACCTAATTCATAATTATTGAACACATTATTGTAAAAGGAAATATGATATAAAAAATATTAAAAAATATCTTGCTTTCTAAAAATCAAATAATTTTATCTTTATATAACTTCACAGTAAAATACATTTTTTAAAAATCTCACTAGTATTATAAAATACTCATCAAGGAAAAAACAAATTGTGGCTCACCTTATGAGTTTTAATAAATCTTTGCTTAATATAAGTTCCATTAGTATTATTTTGAAAAGCAATAAGGTTATTATGAGGAGTGTCAAAATTCCTAGTTTCTAGCGTGTTTACTGTCAAAAATAATGATTTTTCTCACTGTAATATTTTTATTTTAATTCTGTTTTATTATTTTCTACATTTTAATTTTGAAAATTGCTTGTATTTGTTTCTTTACCTATACGTAACTTTTTTCCTTTACAGTACCTCTTGTTGCACCAAAAATTAAACTCAGCAATATCAGTCCAACTACTTTACATGTTCAATGGGATGAATTGCCATTAGAAAAATCTCGTGGTATTATTACTGAACATCGTATCTATTATCGCAAACATAAACAAGCCTCTTCTAGTGTTCGAACATCCAATGTTGCTACAGAATACACAATAACAGGTATGGAATTATATATATCAGTAATCATGTAATTCTATTAGACTTTAATGTGGTATTTTAAGGGAGTAAGCTTGAAAATATATCTTATAAATTTTTCTACCCTATTTTGTGAGCATTTCTATCATAATATTTTACAAATTAATTCTATTTTGTTTGTGAATTCAGCAATTACAAATATATATATATATAATATTTGTAATTACTGAATATATATATATATATATATATATAATATAAATGTATTTCTGTATTTCATGAAAATTTTTCGTAAACTTAAATTTGAATCAAAGAAAATTATGGAAATTCACAATGAATTCGATATGCATTTAGTGGAGTAAGCTATTTTTTTCATAATAAAAAGTATATTAAAATAATTTCAAGTAATGAATATTTGGGTATTTTTTACAAGATGTGTACAGATTATGATTTTGAATATGTAGGAATATATTGAACATCATAAAGTAGAACATGAATCATAGATTCACAAAAAATTACTAAGCTTCATGTCAAATAGCATGTAAGAAATTCAATAATGGTGAGGCAGCTTTTATTGAGTAAACATATGCAGTTAGTTGTGTAAAATAACAATGAGAACATTCTGAAATGGATTGCATTTGAAAAATTTAAAGTTTGGAATTTAAAAAAAGTTTTCATCATCTCCAGAAATCTTTTCTGTACATGTTGATTGTCAGAATTCTCTTAAATGGGATTGCAAATATTGGAAAGCAAATTAGCAGCAAACAAATTTGAGGACTGGAAAACAAAGTTAGCAAATTTTTCAACAGTTTTTTAGCTACCCATGCATGAATGAATTGAATTTAAAGAAAATTCTTAATTCCTTTATAATTTCAACAATAAGCTGGATTAGCGATGATTTTATCCTATTGTACAATTGCCTTACAAAATTGAAAACTACGCAGGCAACCTCCTTCCATTTAATTTGCTTGATATAATAACATTTAATACACGTTATTGAATTTATCTGATGGCAGCTTTATCTTTTAATCTATCTTATTTGAGACTAATTATAGGAAATATTTTCTATTTCTTTAATTACTTGAATTTAGCCTTTAATAAATCTTGTTTTTGCTGCTAAATATTTCTTTCTGTACATGCATGAAATAAGTTATAAAATTTATTAGCAAAATTTTTCATTCTTACTGTTAGAGCAAAACTATATTATAATTATCAAAACAATATTATTTTTAATTAATAATTCATGATAAAATGTGATAAAAAAATTTTTTTAACTGCAAATACTAAACAGAAGTGCTTAGCTTAATCTTTGATTTTTTTCAATTTTATTATGAATTTATTCAGTTTTATTATGAAAAATTGTATGATATGATCAAGCATGTACACTTAATAGAAAAGAAAACTATTTGTTTTATTCTAACAATTTATCTAATTCATCTCTGACGTACCTAATCTTATTTTAAATAGTGATTACTAGAAATTTTATAAAAAAAAAAATTGGTTTGTAAATAAATAATATGATAATTTAGGCAGAAAAAAAAATTTTCATTATGAACTATCATAATCAAAAAAAATTTTATTTAATAATATAAAATAATAAATATCCATATAGCAAACCTTTGGATTTATTTATACCTTTTTTATTTTGAATAATAAAGGATTTTTAATAATCTGAAGTAAATAAAGTTAATAATTAAAATAAATAATTAATATCTGAAATTTTAATATTATAGAAACATGAAATATTATAATGTACTTAAATTTAAATTGGAGTATAACAGTGGAAAGATTTCAAAGTGTATGCATTTTTAGAATTAGCATTAAATAAGAAGTCATGCATTGCCTAACCACATTTTATGTAAGAGTTTCAATTTCAAAACATTCCAATTATACCATCTACATGCAAATGTAGATGATTAACTATCTACATAACTATGATTCAACTTTAGTTATAGTTGTTTATAAAGATTTGGAAACCAAATTAAAACTTTTCAATCCAGATTAAAGTCTCCTGATTAAACTAAATTGAAAATATTGCTATTTATTTCCAACTCCTATGTTTCTGTAATTTTTTTTTACAGTATTTTTCAATTTAATCAAAATAAATGATTATTACAAGAGTTATCAATGTTTAACATTAGTAGGTCTTATATGGCTAATTGTGTGTGTGAGTGTGTTCTTTTTGTTGGTCTCATAGTTAACATAGTTTCTTTTATATGATAAATTTTTGTTTTAATTTTATATCATTAGGAAGAAATGTTGATAGAACTAATTTTATAATATAATTTTTTTTTTATGAATTGGTCTTTTAAGGTTTAATACCAGAACAGAAGTATGATGTCAGAGTTTTGAGCGGTACGAAAGCAGGTTTTCCAACTCTTTCTGATGAAGCTTGGCCATGGCAAACTTATGAAATGCCACCTGCTTCTAATTCAAAGGGTAAATAAATTTACATATTTCACTAAGCAGGCTCTATTTGAGCATTTTCTTTTTAACCATATTAATTTACTTTTTTTATGTGCTTGTTAAGGGATTAACAGATTTTGTTTTTAGAAATTGTATACCTAAAAATGTTTTTTTAGAATGATGATTTTTTTTATCATAAATGTTTTTCTGAAAATTACATATTTTTATATATTTTGGATGTAGGATAATATTTATTATTAGTATAAATTATAAAGAGTATGGCTTAAGACATTAGGTAATTGTTCTTTGAAACTCAATTTTTGTAAGCAGGTTGAATTTTCTTGTTTCAGTTATTCACATATTTGTTATTATTCAATTTTATCTTAATAAAGTCTTAAATTGTTACTCAGTTTCTAGAATACATTGTAGCTCATACTAGGGAATTGATGATGTTTCATTTCCTTCTTTTTATGGTATTAAAAATTTTAATTATTTTCTTAATTTTTAAATTGATATGTTTATTTGTTTAAAATTTTCAATGTTAAAACATAACTATTTAGAATGTACTATTAAAAGTACAGCTGTGATTGTCTGCAAGTTTGCTGGAGAAAAAATTAAGAATTTTAATACATTTATAATATTTGAGAAAATAATTTTGAAATTTAGAAATAGTACTATTATTCACATATAACGTTGGTATGTGAATGAAAAATATGTGAGTCATATGTATAAGTCACAATAAGTTAATTATTGTTAATATCTGTCTTGTTGAGTAAGATAAAATGAGATAGTGAGAAGTGAGATACATTCAGTTTCAATCTTTAATACTTATTGTTATGTTTATCAACATTAATTATGAATATATCATTATGTAATTAAAAGCTCCTGTAATTTAAAAATGTGTCTATTTATATACTTTCTTAACATAAACTTTTGCATTTTTTTTTTCAAAATTTAGTTATTTTGAATGACTTAAATTTTTATAAATAAATGACTGCAGTAATTCGCCAACTTGGATTTTATTTTTAAAAAGGCAATTTCTTTACTTTTAGTATATTGATCTGGATTGAATTGGTAAATAAAGTTACCGATGTATTCTATTGTAATGTGGTACTATAACATGCTGTGTAATATAGTTATTTGTGTATCTACTTTTTCAGCACCACTTCCTCCAACATTGCATCTGACTGTTATTAATAACACAGCATTAGAAGTAGAATGGAGTATGCCTTCAGAAAACCAATATCCAGTGACTGGATACTATCTTTCATACCGACAACAAAATAAGCCTATGCAAAGCCGGATTTCCCTTCCTGCTAATACAACCAAGTTTCTCCTTGCAGACTTGAGTATGCTCTCTTATTACACTGAATAAATAATACCTGCTATATTATTCAAAATTAATGTGATTTTTATTTTTCCACCTGAATTTAAAGATTTAATGATGTACATTAAAATAATTATAGCAGTAAAAAATACCAAAATGTGTGCCATCTGTTTTTATCAATCAAAACTGTGAATATAATGCTTATTATTAACAAACAACACTGAAACTAAACTTTTATTCTGTTAACATTTCATACTAGTTAGAATTTTTATTATTGAAGAGAATAAAATATAATATAGGTTTTTCCTTTTTTTTCCCCCAAATTTTAAGTTTTTAAGGTGTTTCTATTTTATTATTTTATAGATAATAGTGATTTGTAAAATTTAATCTATGATAAAGAAATAATTTTTTCCTTTATAAATCATGGCCTTAAAATTAGTTTCACTGCATGATTTTAAAAGTCTCTATTTTGTGTATCATGAAAAATTAGCTACATCATATTGGAAATATATGCATTTAGAAAAATTTTAACAATATTTTAAAATTTTGTTTTATTTTTTAAATATTTGAACTTATTACTAAATGAAAGTGAAATATATGAGACTTTTGT
The DNA here is from genome assembly GCA_030067965.1 of Latrodectus elegans. NCBI lineage: Eukaryota > Metazoa > Arthropoda > Arachnida > Araneae > Theridiidae > Latrodectus > Latrodectus elegans. The sequence continues at coordinate 19,442,776 of CM057815.1, read as the reverse complement.
AGATTTCCTAACCAATAAATGTTTACATTTTACTGTGAAAAATGATTATTTATGTGAGCAGTCAATACTTTTTAGCTTTATTAGATCGTAATTTTTATGAAGCTATCAAGTAAAGTTGGTTTTAAATATTGAATACTCTATATACATTGTAATTAAGTTAAGATAATGTAGTTATATACAAAAGAACTTGTTTTTTAAATCGAAAACTACATTTAGTTTTTATGGTGATGAGAGGATTTTGATAATTTTCGTGTGAAGTCTGCAGAGACCATAAATAACATTGTCAGCTCACTATAAAGATTCTCTTCACCTTTGTTGGTGCCATAAATTTCATACTAATTTATTTCTTTAACTATTGTCTTTGAATTCTTTGCAAATTTTTATGCATTGTTGCAGATTTATTTACATCATTTTGAACCGTTAGAATTGTAGGTCTTACACTACATGTTTTATACTAGCCTTTATTGAACAAAGTTGCACATTTGGATTTTCATGCTGCAGAAGAATATCCTAGATATCAGAAAAAAATTTTATTGCTTCAATTTTTTTAATTAAAAGAAACTAGTTAAATTTTATAATTATTTCATTTTTTGTCAAATTCTGGATAAAGCTGATATAATTCTTTGTCCATCCTTAAAATGTAGTAAATAAATGAATAATTTTCTAATTCAAATTCATTAAAAATTTGAATGTTACAATTTTTCTCCTCAAATTCTGTTATTGATGTTTCTTATTTTTTTTATAGTGCCACAGTCATGGTATGAAGTATATCTTGTAGCATTCAACAAGAAGGGGGAAAGTAGAGAATCAGTTCGTAATATCATCACATTTTCAGGTGACAATCCTGACATTGAAACTGTTGAAGGTAATTTATTGAATCATTAAAAACATTTTATTTATTTTTAAAAGAAAATTTCATTGAATTGTTAAATAAAATATGTTTATTTTAGTTGGCATAATTTTACTTTTATTAAAATGTTTGTAACATTCATAAAAATTAATGGATCAATTCGTAAGGTGCATACAATAGGGTTGAAAGAAAGGAATATAAAGTTATAAGACAAAAAAATATTTGGAATGTGTCTAATTGTAACGAATGTATATATTTAAATATTTATTACTTACTTAACTTTGGATGTTAAATTCACTAATATCTAAAAGGCCAATTTTAGAAACTTTAATTTAGATTAAAATTCTCATAAACAGTAAACTCATTTTTGGATTCAAAAAAAAGGTAAAAGAAAATCATTAATTTTATTCATTTCAATGTGTTTTTCTTTTATTTAAATTTTTCCCATCATTTAATATAGTAATTGAATTAAATATTGCTTAATCATAAAAAATAATCTGTTGCTTTTGAGTATGGTTATTAATTAAATAAATTTATTTCTTCCATTGTTTATAATTACAAAATAATTGTTAAAACTTTTCTAAAAAAATTATAAAAATAATAATTAACACCAAGAACAGTATAATTATTAAACAAATATTTTAAATATATAAATTCTTCTAAGAAATATTAAGCTAATGGTTTAGCCTCTTTTGAAATAAATTATGTTTACTTTTTTTAATTAAAAGTTTGTAGTTACTAATGTTTCCACCAAATCATTGTGTTCAATAGCATTTTTGAAAACACTTCATGCTTCTATTTGAATATACTTTAACTTTTATTTTACTTAAATTTAATATGCATAATAATTTTTCCTAACAAAATTCCCTTAAAAACATTGTTGTCATTCTATATGAGTTTTGACATGGTAACACGTGTAAGAAATGTATGCTTACATTATTAGATTCTTTGAGTTTGTTACTTGAAAAATTTTAAACTATCTAGTACTTCACTTTTAATTTTTATTTATAAATTTATAAAAAAATTATATTTTTACAATAATGTATTCCAATTAATTATTTAAAATCAGATTCAATTTTGCCACTTTATATTTTTAAGGTTTGATAGATAAAAATAAGTTTATGTTGTTCTTTTAAAAAACACAATTTTTTGTTTTGAATACTTATTTCTTAATAATTACTTTTTCCGAAATTTTCTATCAAAATGAATCCAATTTTCTTAAACATTATATACATAATTGATGTAATAGTTCAGTTATGTATATAATGTCCACTTATTTAAATATCTTAGTTTTATTTGGAAAATTAAATCTACTGTTGTTTTAAATTTGCTTTGAAATGTTTAAAATTATATTTTGTTTTATGTACTTGAATTCCAGTTAACATTACTGTACATAAAAATTGTAACATCAAAAAATGAAAGCAGACAAATTTAACTGGCTCTGCCCAAATTTTGAAATAAGTAAATGTCAAAGAATTGTAAGTTTTCAAACACACTATTTTAAGAAATTAGTGAGTAAGCAAATAGATCTTTTTCCAGAGTGACCAAAAAGATTATTATGATAAGGAAAGTGATGATCATTCTTGTGAAACCTTCATTTTCATTTAGCTGTTTTTATTCAGAAACTTTAAGAGAGTGTTATAGAATGCTATTTTTTCTCTCTTATTGTATCAGGATTCTTCTACTTATTTTCCCCTCCAATCAGTACTTTTTCACTCCATTTCCTGTGGAGTGTAAGTACTCTTACATTTTTCAAATACTCATTTAGTGATATTATGTTCATTTACTGTAAAAGTTTCCACGTTTCATCTTACAAATATGGAATTCTCTACTTTCAGTGGTGGAACCTCCTCATCAACTGGAAGCTGAGCCTTTAAGTTCATCCAGTATTCGTCTCATTTGGAAGACACCTGAAACAAGTAGAAATATTAGCTATTACACTGTTCGCTATCATCCAGTCTTTTCCAGCGGCCTAGTCAATGAATCATATATTTATTACATACGAAGGTAATGAGCATTTAATGTTATTGTCAGCTTAGGCTATTATTTTTTAGAATAAATTACATAGATTTGAAGTCTATGAAAAAAAAGACTTTTTTTTCAAAATAAATTACTTTATCAGAAATGAAAATTTTGATTATTTTAGTACATAAGATTATCAAACTTTAAAGTCATTAACATAATTATCTGCTTTTTACTTTGAGTAGTATGGTTTTTTACTTGATTTTTTAATAAATAAAACTGATATTTTTTGTGTTACAAAATATATTTTATGTTTGCCTTTAATAAGAGTAATTGACCATAAATTTTAAATTTGTGTTAGTATGTAAATAGAAACATTTGAATTATCTCATATCAGTTAAATGTTATTAATAATTGCAATATTTTTGTTTGAACAAAAATATTGAAGATAATATGTATGTGCTGAAATGTTGAAAGAAAATTGTTATTGCTTCTTCTGATATTTACAGCTTGAAAATGTTTACTTTAAATCCATTGGGTTATTGCAGAGTAAAAAAAAAATACTAATGTCTTAAACTAGCACATTTGAATCCTATCAAAATTTCAGATAAGCTTACAGACTTTCTCATAATTTTTTTTGTTTTCACATAAGCTTTTGGGTCATGAAAAAAGATTTTGATTCATGTTGGGAATAGAAAATATGCAGTCACCATTTTGTTTCTGAACTAAATTATTATTATTATATTTTCTCTTCTTCATATATTATTTTTAATATTTTCCAATTAAAATTAAAAGAATTTGTGGTTATGTTATGATATATTAACAAAAAAATTCTGACAATCTATAATTATATTTTCAATCTTCGAAGATATAAAAATTTATCCATTGGTGTTTAAATTAAATGTGTCATTTCCCAAATAGATATTTTCTTTCTGGTTTTAAAATTATAGAAAATAAGAGAAAAATGTGTAGTAAATGTTCTTAAAAAGTTAATTTGCCTAAGTCAAATTTTATTAATTTTGCTTCTATTCATTTTTACCAATAATTATTATTGTTTAAAAATTAAAAGAATTGCATCCAAATTATTTAAAAGAATTTTAATTTTAAATATTTATTCTTTGCTTTCACTAGTAAATATAAATGTTTGCAAACAAAGTGTATTAAATAATGTTGTCATGTTCTGTTAAGAGTTTAGAAGATTAAAATTGGTCAGATTTTTATCAATATATGCTTACGGTCAATACAATTTCAGGCTTAAGATATTCAAAAGTGCTGAAAAATCGTATAAAAATTGATCATTTTATGTTAAATTTTATGATCATTTTGTATCATTATAATATTCTCACTTTATAATAAAAATAAAATGTACTAGTCTTTATGCATCTTATATAATTCATGTAATTTGCGTGTTATATTGAATTTAATTTGTTGTATAAGTCATTTTTCATAAAACTACTTTAGCACTTTAATGCTTTCTTTCAGTCCGTCTTGTGAATAAATTTCCTGTTTTTGAAGATTTTGACATTGAAATTTCAATTTTAAAATTATGTTTGAAAAGAAATTTTCAATGGAATCTAAAATTTCTTTTGAATCAGTATGTAACAATATTTCAATTAAAGGGACAATTGGAGACAAGTTTTATTTGAAAGGTCTTCAGTGAGTCATTGTCATTGTCATTGCAGAATCTCAGTACTACTGTGATGAGATTAGTTGTGACATCACTCTTAGAAATTTTGAAACTTCTTCTTGTACTTGAAATATTGAATACTTATAAACAAAAAGTTTATAATTGTGCTAATAAAGCAATTGTCATTGTAGTTTGAATGAAAACACTCTCATACTTTTGTTCTAAAAATTATTGGGCTCAAGTAGATATTAGCTAATTATAAATTAGTTTCTTTCAGTTTGAATTTGAAGAAAAATGTATGCAATATGTATTAAAAACTTGTATTGTGGCTAAAAGCATGGGCTCTTTTGTAAGCAAAATGAATACTTCTATTCATTTAATAAGAATGAATCTACAAATAAAAGGGATGTAAAACAATAAATAATATTAAAAGTTTTGATATTGAAAATAAATTGATTATTGCAATTTAAGTCTGAAAAGAGAAAATTTGTCAACTATAAAAATATATATTCTAAACTAAAAGAAATGGAAATGGAAAATGAATACTTCTATTCATTTAATAAGGATGAAACTACAAATAAAAGGGATGTAAAACAATAAATAATATTAAAGGTTTTGGTATTAAAAATAAATTAATAATTGCAATTTAAGTCTGAAAAGAGACCCATATAAAAATAATTTAAATGTAATAAAAATTTGAGCCTCTTTCTCTAGCAAAAAAGAATCCTCCTTTGTGTGTATAAGTTTATTATAACAGCCTTTACGCTTTTTCATTTCTTCCATTTTTATGAATTTTTGAAGTAATCTTGAATTTATGAGGCACCTTGTGTAGTTGTGCCCTGAAAACTAATTTATCTCTACAAAAAATTATAACATTTAAAAAAATAATAAAACTAGTTTATTGTATAAATAGCTATATTGTTAAACTTCATAAAATGATCAAATAAATATTTTAATTGGAAATTTTTTGACCTTTCAATTTTGTTAAGTTGCTCAACTTTAAGAATAACATTTTTGTTATGAAAAATAAAAGTAGTTTGCTGATTATATTTATTTTGAATATCTTGCTAGAATTATTTTTTTATTTTTAAAAACTTAAATATCTTATATTTGTGCTTAAGAGAACTTTAAAAATAAATAAATACTTAGTAATTTAAAATAGATTTTTTTATTATTTTTGAAAAAAAATCATATTAAGATTTGATTATTCTATTAGAAAGTTTTAAACATATTTGTGTGTGAGTAATTAAATACTACTTCTATTATTTTTGTTGAAATAATGTAAAATTATTCATTTTAAAATGTTTTTAAATCCAAAATTTATGATAAATAATTTTATGTACATTATATGAAAATATACTTTCAATGAATATGTCTCTTGATTTCATTTATGATTGTTAAAAATAGTTTGTAAAGTTTGAGAAAAATACTTACTTTATTAAAAAAATTCCATTTATAATAAATAATTGTCATGTCTTTCAATTTCAGTACAAACAATGAAGTTGTAATTGTCGATTTGCAACCTTTCACTTTGTATGGATTTTCTGTTCGCTCACATGACGTTGATAAACGTCAAGGTCCATTCAGTCCTATTGTCGAGGTCCGGACAAAAGAAGCTTGTAAGTTTGTTTTCAATTTTATACCATAAAAATAAATACCCTTTATTTTAATAAGAGGTTAATAATATTTTTTATTGGTAATGAGTAATGTTCACATTTGTAACTCTATATTAAAAAAAACTCTAAGAAGACATAATGTTTAAAATTATTCTGTGTTGATTAAAACTCAAAATTTCAAGATCGTTTGAGGATTTACCCTTTTTTAACAAATTTATTTTATCTACATGATTTGATTAAGGCTATAATGAAATGGATAAAATTTGCATTTTTAACTTGAGTGACATATTTTTGTGTTTGCAGTGCCATCTGTTCCACAAGATCTTACATGGGCTCCTATTGATGCTAACTCTATTCGTTTAAACTGGCAGACTCCAAAATTCACTAATGGTATCATCACAGCTTATTATATACTATATAGTACAAAAAATGATAACAAGCTTTCTTCTTGGAAAATCAAAGAGGAAAAGGGTAAATATAATTTTCAGTTTTTAGTGAATTTAAGCAAGATTAAATTGCAAACATAATATATGATGTTAAATAAATCACCTTAATGTGATTTGATTCTTGAGACACATTACTGCTTATAGCTTTTCTTGTTTTCAAACTTAATTGAAGCATTGATATTTTATTAATGATAAATATTCTAATAAAATTATGGTACCTTTTTTGCCATGTATTTGCTTAGATGTTTGACTGATACCCATTGATGTAAAATAATATTTAATAAGTAATTAAGTGCTGCAAAAATTTTATTAAAAGTGCTTGTGAATTCCCTTTAACATATTTTTGTAATCTCTTTCATTAATACTTTTCCTTATTGCTAAATTTTGTATTAATCAGGCTTAATTGATAGAAATGTTCTCTATATTTGATTATTGGGGATTTTAATTTGACTATTTGTTGTCTCTAGAAATAATTGTTTTTATTGTACTAAATTGTAATCACTTATTTAACAGTGAATTACATATATCTTGAAAATCATTATTCTAATTTTCTATTTAAATTAATGCATGTAAAAGATATTTTTGATTAGTATTGAAAACGTTTTTAAGCATAATAATTATTTTAAAAGGTTATTCATTAATATCTCATAAAATTTGAATTAATTAGTCAAATCAGTTAGAAACTATTTTCCTTCAGAAGAAATCTTTCAGCCTATTTTTGCTGTTGGGGTATTTTACTTTGCAAAAAGTACTTTTCTTAAATTGTAAATCATTTCATTGCTATCTTAAAAATTTTAAGATAAAGTTTTATAAAATGTAAGTATCTATTATAGATGTTCACTTATATTATAACTTAATAAATTTTGTTAAAATAAAATAAAATTTTATGTTTAATACTGTAAAAGCATGATGTCCTTATGCTGGAAGTATCACTTTCAGACTGATGTTTAAGGAACCCTTAAATGTGATTATAATATTGAGAAGTTCTTAAATATTTCTTGAGAATAATAAAAAAATGTATTCTTATTGTTATCAAAACTAATAATATTTTTCTATTTTTGAAAGCTTTTCAAAATGTATTTAATTTGAAACATGCTTGTTAAATTGTATTAACTTTTTGCTTAGTTTCTGCTTTGAAAATTTTGCCTACATATTATGTTATGTATTTTGCTTATTTTTATTAATCAACTATTTCATTAAATTTCACAAAAAGTTGTAAAGGTAATTAAAGAAATATTTAAAAATTTATTACATGTTATGATATCATTGAAAAATTAATTTAAATCTAGTTAAAAATTTAAAAATTCATGAAAATTATCTCAAAAATATTTTTTAAATAAAAAATTATTACTTAAAAATCTTTCGAATGAACTTGTGCTTTATTTTATTTCTACATAAGATGTGAATTTTCAAAATAAAAATATTCATTTATTTTGAAATAAGTTAATAGCATAAAAAAGTAAAATAATCTTTATATTGCAGCATAAAATGAGACTGCTTGTTAGTAAAATATAAAATATAGAATTGCTGCATATAAATGTTACATCTTGTCCTTTATTATTTATTTCTTTGTTCTTAAATCTGTTGAAAAGACAACTTTATAAATACTGTCCAGTACTTGAAAAATAGTGTGGATTTTTAATATGCTATATACTCAATTGGTTAAAAAAATCTTGGGAGGAAAAAAACTATTTTTGATAATATTGTTTATTTACAAATAACTGTATGTATTTAATTTTCACTAGTTAAAATTGCACAAAATAAACTAATTGCTTCTTATTGTTCAACATAAAATATTCTATGTGATCATTCTTGTTTTCATTTCAGTAAATTTTTAAATTATAATTAAATTTTAAAGTTCTTCACATTTTTGTTTCTTACTTAGTTATTGTTTTAATTATTTCTCACTAAAAATTAAAAGTATTGCATTTTGTGCAGCTTTAAATTAGTGATTATTTTACTTTTTTAATCCATATTCTTAAAAGTATGTCATTCCATTACAGTAATAATTTAATTTGCCCACAGATCACACAAATGCCGCAATTGGAATTATTTTCCATTGTTTTCTTTTACCTAATATATATATATATTTTTAGATCAGTTTTAAAGTAAAATGTATATTCACAAAAAGTTTGCACATTTTGCGAAGTGTTGTAATCAAACTGACCAATTTAATAATTTTTGCAGGTACAGAATTGACGTCCCTTCTGACTGGCCTTGCAAGTAACACTCTTTACTACTTACGAATGAGAGCCAAGAATGGTGCTGGTTTAAGCCCTCCAACTCATGTAGAGAGAATTAATATCCCTGTTAGACATAACAACACAAAATCTCCTAGTCCAGAATGTATGTATACATTTTCTATTACACGTCAAATTATTTTATTTGCTCAGACACAGTAAATTTCTTAATTAAATATATTTTATTAAGATATACTCTTTTCTGATATTTGGTTCTCTCTCATATTAAGATGCACTCTTTTCTGACTTCTGAATTTGTATAACTTAATAAGTTTAATTTGTTACATTAGGTGCAGTTTAATTTGTACATTAAAATGGTACATTTTCCTAGGCATATAAATATTTATTACAAATCTTAATTTATTAATTGCCATTTGTTGCACTTATTGTTTGTTAAAAATTTTCAAACAGCTCCTTTTTTTTAATTAGAAATTCTTTTAAATACAGAAATTTGCTGCAAATTGATTTTGTGTTTTGGCGTAAAAAAAGCCCTAGTTGTTTCAGATGATTCATAGAAATTCCAGATTTTTCTTTTCTTATATTGTCAACTCAAACATTTGAATTTGAATAAAAACTTGAAAATGAGAATATTCTGAGAGGATGTAAAAATGGTTTATCAAAGAATAATAAAAAATTTATATTCAGACTTGTGAATCATTTCAAAACCGTTATTTCATATGATAAAGGTAAATAAGGATCTTATTTATCAAATCAATGTTGGTGTAAGTTAGAGAATTTGCCAATTTAGAAAATTTCCCCTTGATATTGTAAATTTGAAAGATATGGGTTTTTAGTTGGAATATAATTTGAAAATAAGTGTTATAATTTCACTTTTTCTGCAGTGAATTCTGGTCTGGTTATCAAGCACCTTCTTTATTGTCTGAGTTTAATTCCAGTTGATGTTCCCTTAACCCAAAATTTCATTTTGTGGTAGTTTCAAGAATAGTAAGATGATAAGTGGGAAAGTCAGACAATTAACTGAAACTAGAACTTTAGTTTTTGTCATCTACCAAGAGTGAAGATATGAAAACAGGATAAAGTATTCATATCAAAGAGAGAAGGGTTGGTTGGATTTATTTTTGTTTAACAGGGATAGTGGAAGTCCTCTTCGAGGTCAATGTAAATATGTATATATTGTAAAATGGGAAAATGTCTAAATTAATGTTAATGTGAAATAAAAGTGTCGTTGAAATAGGATGTGTTTTGTGTTATATAACTATCCTGGTGATAAAATCAAGAGAACATCACAATATGAATGCAAGATAAATATGTTTTCAAATCCTATGAAAATATATTCTGGAACTTAAACAAATTAAATTTTTTACCCATCTCGTGTTACATTCTTTAAAGTATATGTATTAATTTTACTATACCCCTTTATTTCTCTCATTCATAAAATCACAATTTTTCAATATTTTTCTTAACATTAGGAATGAATTTTACTATAGTTACAGGATTTATGCAAATATTTGAATTTTTTGGAAATGAATTGTTTTCCTTGAGGCTCTAGAAACTTACAATTTTAAGTTGATTTTTGGAAAATACAGAATATTTTACAAAAATGTATAATTTCTTTTGATATTTATTTTATTTGGTTGGAAAATTTGTGAAAAAATTATTATTTGTTAATTTCTATTTTTGAAATTTAAAATGAAGTGAATTGAAAATAATTAAAATGTATTTTTGTGCGATATTTTATATAATTAGCTGTTGATTCCAAAATAGTAAAATCTATTTAAATTGTTTTCACAGTGAGAGATAAAAAAAATGGATAAAAAATATCTATTGCAGTATTTTAGGTTGTTAAACGTTTTATGTTAGTTCATCTAAATTTTTTATACTGTTGAAAATTTTGTAATTTTTGGAAGGAATTGCCTAATTTTATGGCTTAGTTGTAAAATGCTTAGTTACTAAGACCTTACAAGTAAACAGTAAAATTATGTAGATTGTTAAATTAATCTGAAATTATTAAAAAAAAAAGGAAAAAACCTATACTATGTTAATTTAAGGAAAATTTATTTTATTTATTATTATTATTTTTTAATTTTCAAATTTTTTCCCATTCACTTTTTTATTTAATTTGATTCTAACCATGAGGTTTTTTAAATAATCAATGGAAGTGACTTAGAAATTATGGATTATTTAAATTAAATATATACTTTTTGAAATATTCAATTTCTCATAAATACTGGAAGTTCAGTGAATTGGCACACACATCCATGGTGTTTAAATTCTTGAAATTTCATTCTTTTAGAAATATTTCATAATATAAATTGTTAAGCATTATTTTGCCAACATTATTTGTATTTATAGTAACATTAATTTTTGTATATTTATTAATTTCAAAATGTAACCAAGTTTTTTCATTCGTAGATAACAATTTTTCTGTTAATTATTGTTTTATGCTCATCAATATATAAGGTTTGAAAAATAATAGTTTTTAATTTTGTGAGGTATGAAATTCAATTCAAGGAATTGTAAAACAGTTGTTTTCTTACAAAATATTTAATGAAATTAATTTTAATTGTTGAATTAGCTACTAGTATATTGCCAACTCATGCTGTTAATTTTTGTCAAAGAATTATGCTTATAAATTTTACCTGATCATGAATGCTATTACAAAGTTACTTGTTTTGTTGGTTTAATATATGTTTTATTGGAAAGTACAAAATTGTTTCAATAAATCTTATTTTTTGTTGGCTGAAACATTCTGAAGTATTTCATTCATTAAAAAGAAATAGTTGAGGAACTAGGCAAGAAAAAATGATAATGTGGACATGTGGATGCTTTATTTTACCTACCGAGTTTTCTGCAAAAGTTCTCTTTAAATGTATTTATTTTTAAGTATGAAGATAAAGAGTGTTTAGGAGCCATGCAACTTTTGGGTGTATATAATATGCATTAAAGTTTATATAATGAATATTTTGTCTTCTGTTAGATCCCATGAATCAGAAAATGAAATGAGGGGAAAAAATGGCTTGTGTTAATAAATGAATTAGGAAGCATTTAATTTGAACTTATTTGAAATTACTGATGAATGAAAATAAACAATAGATTGAGTCCAAAATGCAGAAATATTTTCAGTTGTAGTGTTAATGTTTAAACTATAGTTATAACAAATGCTATTTGTTTACATTTTCTAAATTCAATTTGAAATTAACATGCAAATGTAGCTTAATAAGTGTAAGTCTACAAAGCTATATGCCTAAAAAATGATGCATGATTCCTGTTACAAATATCACCAAGCTAATTTTTGATTTAAGCTCTTTTATTGAAACCATCGTTGAAACAAACTTAAGAAGAAAATAAAAAAAAAATTTAAGCAATGAAATGATGTACATCAATAAACTTTGCATAACATTGAATTGCTGTTAAAAACCAGAGTTTGTTTAATACTTTCATATTTGTAGTTTTATTACAATTATGGTAATTTTTTAAATTTTATTTCTTAAAGGATTTTTTTTTTTTTTTTTTTTTTTTTTTTTTACTTTTGAGTAGGTATTATGTGTAATATTTTTTATATTTACTAAATTTAAAAAGTGAGTTAATATAACATTTAATTGCTTTAAGGTTAAAAAATGATTTGCCTTTATCACAAGTAATAAATTTATCAAAGTTCCCATAAATATAATAATTCTTTAACGTTTTTTCTGTTTTTATGTTATTCTTTCAGCTATTGAAACTGAGCCTTCTGATCCTCTTCTGGGAATAATCATTGGTGTGTGTATTGGCTTAGTATGTATCATCATATGTGCTATAATCATTTGCCGAAAAAGGTATGTGAAAAATTATCTGCAAATATCTCTATCTTTTATTAGTATAACCATGTTTTTGTTACGCATGAAACTGGGTACAAAATTGTTTTTCTATTAACTCAAAATAATGTGCTATCAGTACAAGAAAATACATAAGATATAATGAGAATATATAATTACTTGATATATAATTACAAACTTAAAGGCTTTGATATGCTAATATAAGTTTGGGAAAATGTATCCTTTTTTTTCTTGAAAAGCTTTTACAAAGATAAAGTATTCTCTTCTAGCTAAAAATTGCACAGAAATATTTAGCAAGTTTTGTTTCATATATAATGAGTGTCCAATTTTTTTCATGTATCAATATGACTCAATTATATATTTTTAATTTTTTTTAAAATACTTTCATAATTATATCAAATAGGGCTAAATGAAAAACAAAGGTAATTATTTGCTCTCACTGCCAAAATTCAGTATTTCTAAAATTTACCTTTGCATTGTTCTTTTACCTTCAAGATGTTTTACATTTAAATATTTTTTATTTTCATCTTTTTATGGTAATAACAAATATGATAAATTAAAAGGATTATCGGGGGTGGAAGACTATCTCACACACTTCCATAGTTTCAATTTTAACACACTCAAGCAGTTTTGAAATTCATTACAATTGGTGAAAGAATTTTTGTTATGCAAGATTAAAATTTGTGTATAATTATGGCTAGAATCAGGGACAATAAAGTTAAACTTCTTAATTTATTTAATTATAAAATTGGAAAAAACTAAACTGAAGCAAGCAAGATAAAAATATTTACAATGATTTCTTGAATATGTTAAATATTTAAAATTAATTAAATCTCTTTCAGCTATTGCCTGTAAATTGAGATCTTAGTTAATGTGTCACATAATGAATTGACTTCAGAATTGCACTGTTAATTCCATTAACTATCAGTTTCCAAAATTGTAAATTTCATTTAGAACGTTTGTATAAAAAAATTTAAACTTCATTATTATTAATGTTTAAATTCTAGTTTACCCTTTTCATTCAGTAATACCCATTAAACTCCAACAATCCTGAGCCGAGCTAGCAGCCGAATGGTTAGCACTCTTGCCTTCGGTTTAACAGTTCGTGGGTTCAAATCCCACTTTGGGCATGGATGTTTGTAGTGGTTCGAAATATACTTTAAACCATAGGTCCCGGTCTAATTATCCCTAATGTGCAAAAAATGACCATTGAGCAACAAACTAACCAAACCTAACTATCCTAATTTTTTTTTTTTTTTTTTTTTTTACACAAAAAAATGTTGCTTCCTTGCCATAATTATCATTTGTGTTTATATGTTTTTAAAGTTTATTGTTGATCATGTCAAACATAATACTTTTCATATTCAAATATTAACAAAAAGTAAACTATTAATTTGAGTTTTTTTAAACATGTGTTATTGTGCTTCAAAACGAAACTAATATTTTGTTGGACATTTTGCAAATCTGGATTTCATAATGTGGTGATACATACTGTGGTCATTTTTCCTCATGTGCAAAAAATGACCATTGAGCAACAAACAAACCAAACCTAACAATCCTGTTTTTTTTTTTTTTTTTTTTTTTTACAAAAAAATGTTGCTTACTTGCCATAATTATCATTTGTGTTTATATGTTTTTAAAGTTTATTGTTGATCATGTCAAACATAATACTTTTCATGTGAAAATATTAACAAAAGGTAAACTATTAATATTGAGTTTTTTAAAACATGTGTTATTGTGCTTCAAAACGAAACTAATATTTTGTTGGACATTTTGCAAATCTGAATTTCATAATGAATCATTTACCTATAATTTAATCATAGTGCATTGAAAAGTAAATTTTTTTAAACTAAAAATTTTTCTTTTTCAGTTCTCACGTATCATCTTATTCATTAAATAATATTACTGATAGTTTTAGTTTTTATTTTTCTTCATTGAAATCAGATTTATTGAGACTGTTATTGTAGGCACATTTTGTATGTATGTTGTGTTTCAAATTGAAATATTATTTCTTTATTTTCCAGGTGCTGTTCATCTAACTCAGATCCTGCCTCGGAGGGAAGATTTTCGACTTGCTGTGGAAATGGCTATATTCCTCATTTAAATGGCCATATTTTGGGGAATTCACCAGCTTCAGCAAATAGAGAATCTAATATAGAGTCTCAAGAAATGGAGAATTTTACTTCATTAAATAGCTATCCCAATGGCTCTAATGAACGTCATTTGGATACAAAAGTAATCATTGTCGTTTTTTTCCTCTTGAAGCTGCTAGCTCTTTGTTACAATAACTTTTCTGTTCAATTTACTGCAGTTAACATTAATTTTCTTCTTAAGACTTAAACTTTAATAATTCCTTTAAAATAAATCAAAAGTATTGTGTAAAATTTTGTTATTTAATATTTTACAGGTAAATTTATTTCTATAATTAAATAACAAAATTAATAAATTAAATTTCAACAAATAGACAATTTAAGTAAACGTTATAAAACTTTAGACAACTTAATAAAACTTTCTTTATCACTTATTCTTATGTCTTATTTATGTTTTCCTGAAAATTAAGTTTTGATCTTTGAAGTGAAAAAAATCAACAGATATTAAGTGACATAAGACATGAATTGCAATAGAAAGTAGTAACTGTATTTGTCCTTGAAATAAAATAAAAAATTACAAATGTGGACATAAAATTAAATTTTCAGTAATCCTAAAATGACATAGTTTTTAAATTTATATTAATAAAGAGTTTACAGTCAAAGCAAACAAGAAGGTGTAAAATATAATGGATATCTCATTTGCATGCAAAGTGTGCAATATTAACCATGACTATATGCGCAGAACATCATGAGAAACATAAACATTTGAATCCCAATGATTTTCAGTTGGATTCAAGTTGAGCTAATAAGTCAGTCAATTGAAACATAATTTAATACAATTAGGATAATCTTTATTGAGTACATCTTGTTCTCATACTTATTATCGTTTATGAAAACATTAAATGGGTGTAACTTCTGTAATGTGCAATCTCTATACTGGTTTAGACTGATATTTTTATATCATATAGTCGTCATAGAATGTCAGTTATGTTTTTATGTATATATATCAGTAGGAAATCTCAGATTGTGATACTTTTGTTTCAAAAGGAATTATATTTGTGGACAGATTGAATTTTCTTTGCATCCCCTAGATTTCTACATGGTTTTCACTGTATTGCAGAGTAAATCATGATTTATCAGTGTCATGTTGGGGATACACTTCTACATCACAAACTCATCATTGTGTCATAAAGTCAATTTATATTTAGGTTTCTGTGGGTAACATTACTCGCCTCAGTGATTTGGTTCACATGTCCCCTCTGGGTAATGAAGTTTTATTTCAATTTTCAGTATGGTAAATTATTTTCTGTGTAATTGTAATTCTTGACAAAGCAGTTGTGCAAATCCTTGGCTGTTAGAACAATGAGTTGAACAACATCTATTATTGATTTTTTTAAACATTTTCTTGCATTTTTTATACTTTTCTAAGATAGTGATTTCTTATACAACCAACTTTTCTAGATATTTTTCAACATGAAGCCATGATTGGTTGTTATAAACTTGTCTCTAACTTCTAGTGATGCAAATTACTGCTCTTCCTTTTCAGACTGGCTTCCTAAAATTATCATTTACTTGTGTGCTGAATCTTTGTAAATAATTGTGATATTTTTGTATGGTAGAATCAGGGTCATTCAATTAGAACTGAAACATTTTAAATATGAACGGAATAGATTAATTTGGCATTTATTAAATGAAAGATCTTTGAAAACAGAGTAATGTGTTAAACAATCCATTAAAAGTATATTCGCTTATATTTTAAAATTATTTTTAAAAGAAATATTAATAAAAATGGGTTAAAAAAATGTCCAATAATTTATAACATCTAAATTATTATAGCATAGCATAGCTATAATAATTTAAATGTTTGGTTTATGCTCTTCTGTGTACTTTATTTTTTTCTAACATATTGCATTGTTTTCTTTTTTCTGATTATTATATTGGTTGTTCCAAAACCTTGGATATCTGTGAATCTATCGTATTTATCTTTGCAATATTAATACATACTCAATAAAGTAGAACAATTTACATTCAAACTTTTCATATACTAAAGCATGCATATACAAGTAAGGAAAATTACCAGGAAAAAAACTATTCAGTTTTAAATTAGAGAGAAGTTTCATTCTTTAAAAATATTACATGTCATGTGTGGAATTATTGTGAAGTGTTTTATTTCGTGCTGATAAAGTACATTGAATTATACTAGAAAATATGAAAACAATAATTTTCTAGAACTTATTTCTTAACTCAGTATATAATCCTTGTAATTTGTGTAAATCAGTGATTCTCAACTTCTTTTTTTTTTCTGTTCAAGTTTGAATACTGTTTATTTATCTACAGTACATTGTGTAAAATAGTTTATGGAGATAATTTTGACTGTAAAATAAAATACATTTATCACTCAAATCATAGTCAAAAAGCATTATAATTTTTATTATGTACATTTCTAAAATTTGGTGGCACAGAAAAATGGCATAGCACAGTGGTTGAGAATCACTGGTATTAAATATAAAGCAGTGAAAAGTATGACTGTAAATAGCTGATTGAAAGCAAAAGAAATTAACAAGGTAATAACATTTATTAAATACAAATTAATGACATACATAAACAGATATTGCTAAGTTCAGGGATCTTGTTGCTTATGAAATTTATAAATTGAGATGAAATTGCTCTGTAGGGTCGAGAAATTGATGTGACTCAAAATGTTTAGAAAAGGACAACACACACACAAAATTTCTATATAAAGTGAAACATTTTCACTGATTCAAACATTCAATTATGTCCTTCTGTTACATTTTATTTTCCTTCCATTGCTAATAATGCTGAAGAATTAAATCAATATATTAATATTTCTATTTGATTATGATTTATTCATTGAAATACAATTATCGCAAAGACCAGGAAAGATTTGACACATTTGTCATCAAAGTTAATATTTGTGTAAAATATATTTGTTAAAATTTTTCTGCAAAAAAACTTATTAAGTTCATTTTTTTTTTAATTTATCAATTTTGAAGAAAATATAGTAAACCTTATATACAAGCAAATCAGTGTTATGTTTATAAGATTCCCTGTTTTTAAGTTTGAAGAGCAAATTTTAAAATATAGAGTTGAACAAAATGGATTGTTTACACTTGATTTGTATATGCTTATTAAATGTTTTTAAGTTAAGAATTAATTTTAATTAACAATTTGCTTAAATTTGTGAGCTCAAGTAAGTTAGTAACATGTTTGTTTTGAAAAAATATATATAGGGTGGCTACCCTACAAAACTGTGTAATGGGAAAGCCAATGGTATGCCAAGAATTAGTCATTCATCATTAAGGAGCGATCAAGGTAGTAGGGTGAGTAGGACATTCATATTTTAATTGATAACTTTAATGATTTTTTTAATGTTTACAGTATTTTTATTAATAAACTGCCTAAAAACTTGATGACAGTCATCAATCTTAACTTACTATTAAAACAAAATATTAAGGAAGTTAATATAGTAGTAAAAGAGTTAATATAGTAGTAAAAGAGTTAATATAGTATAATGTAGTTTAAAATATTTAATACCCTGATTTTTTTTATGAACTGTATTTTTTTAAAGGACTTTTGAAAGCTGTTTAAAATGTCAAATTGTTTTTATAAAACAGTCAAGCATAAGTTTTGATATTGTTTTTAATTTTTTGCAGCATCTTCTTAATAAATAGAAATGTCAAAATTATAGAATTAGAAACTTTTACAGAATTTTAGAACAAGAATTGCATAATTTTAGGCATTTGATTTAGGTGTCAATAAATCCCATGAAATTTCAAAACAAATTCCTTTTATTCTCACAAATTCCAAGTGCTTCATTTATTTTTACCTGAAACCAGTTAATTATACTACATTTTGTGCTTCTGATTCAGTGTCACTGCATTTCTGGAAAAAGCACAAAATCAATTTTTAATGTTAGCAAACAAAATTAAGTATGCCTCCATATGAACTGTTTATGAACTCTTGAATTTTCGTAAGCATTAAGTAATTGTTTTCAGGTATATCTCCTTACTGGTGTGAATTACTGTTCCAATTTATTATTTAGTTTGTGGTGGGTGGTTGATATATTAATGTTACCCTTAGTGCTTCATTTTAAAAATGGAATAAATTAGCAGATATCACTGATCATGTAACATTGCATGGTTTATTTTAGAATACTGCAATTAGAATCCTTTTTATAGATAGCATTTTAAACCATAGTTACATCCTTTATTACTAAAAGCAGTGGTCTGTTATGTATAATTAAATCTGCATACTGTGGAGGTGACATAATGCTTTGTGAATAATTATAAATCTGAGTGTTGCCATAGTTAATGTACTGCTACCAAATTAAAAATTGTGGATAATCCTAGATATTATCATTTGTTTATATATTTCATTAGAAAACATTCTCTATGTTTTTATATATTTTAAGAAACATTCCTAACTCCTGAAATTTGAATGTCCTTTTAAAAATCAATGTAATTTTTTTTTAATGAAGAATAGCAATTTTTATATTAAATATTGCGATACTCAGGCACATATTGTGTGATATTCACAATAGACTAGACTTATTGCTCATAAAAATTCAGTTTTTTCTAAATACTATTTTTTATTGCTGTAGGTGAGTCAATATATTTTTAATATATTAGATTTAGAGAGAGAGATTAAATCCATTACAAAAAAAAAGAAGCTGTAAGATAGTAATTATAATATGTTTTAAAATCAGTTTTAAAAAAAATTTTTACTATCTCATAACAAATTATTTGTTTTTATAGTAAATGTTAGATGGTAAGATATAGTTTTTAAGCATATTTTAAAATAAGCTGTAAAATGTCTTGCTTGTAAGTGAGTATCCTAGTATATAGTATTTTAATATTTATTTTTTATTAAATATTATATTTTCCAGAATTAATAAAAGCTTTATGTATTGCTTTCTGAAATTATTCATAAGGATAATAATACTGGTCTGCATTACCATTTTGTTGTAGACAAAGTCATAATTAATTTTCAAAAACAATAAATTTCTTAATGTTCATTATTCATACCAACAGCTTTTAGCATAAAATCAAGCTAAGGGAATAAAATGCTTAGAGATTTAGTTATTTATTTTTGTTTATATTGTGTGATTGATACTAATATAACACAGTTTCTCAAGACACTAGAATAACATACATTTCTGTGTAAAACTTTTATCCCTTATTTATTACAATATAAACAGTTCGTTTGCATTTATTTGTTTTATTTTGACAGCCTTGTCAAATTTTTGACTTGTAAAATCTTTGTAGATTCTTCATGTATTTATTCTGTATACTTAATTAATTTATTGATATGATGACCCCACTTTAAACATAACCAATTATTCAGCCTTTGATGGAGTCAGAAATTTATGTATGAGAAGTCCTCTCTCTACAGTACAACCTGTTTGATTACAAACAATTTATAGGAAAAATTTTTGTCTCACAGTTTTCTTAATTTATGAACTAAATATTATTCTAATATTTTTAATACAAGTAGTCTCTTGTATTAAAAATATAACAAGTATTTCTTTGCAATCATGTGTTTGATTGAATTTTTAATATTTCTTTACTGTTTATATGAATATATTTGAAGTTCAAGTTTTATATGTTTATTAAGATATGATCTGAAACATATTTAAAACATAATATTTTAAATATCCAGCAATATGTATATCTGTCTATTTGAAGATATTTTAATTTACTTAGAAAAAGCCTCATTTAGGAGAGTGCAATCTTTTCATATTTAAAAATAAATTATTGGGAATTATTGAAAAATTATTAAATGAATGAGATTTTGTTTTGCACACATATTTGAAATTCTTTTAAAACTAAAATTATTACAAAAGTTCTATTGCTTGAATTATGTTTCCTTGCACCTGTGGCGAAAACGATCAGCATAATACATAAAAAGCTATATTTTTAAACAATGATCAATTAATTGAAAAGTTTACATATTTAAAAAACATATATTCAACTTTCATATGTACACATCGATCATAATTTTACTTTTTTTCATTTCAACATTTTACTTGAATTCAAACATTTTACTTTTTAATTAAAAGCTGTAAAAAATTTTGAAATAGGAATCTTAAAGAAATAATAAGTAACATGGTTAAAAAATTAATGTTATAAAAACAATTTATAATTTAAATGATTTCATAAGCTTACCAGTTTGGTACTTCAAATAATTTTTTTTACTGTCTTGCAGCTTTGAAATGTTTGTCAATAATTTCAAGTGCTTGAAAAAAAAATTTTTATTTTCTATCTTAAAAAGACATATTATTTAATAAAAGTTTAATTTAAAAAAATTTAGATGTTTTCACTATTATAATATTTTAAATATTAAACAATATATGTGAAATGGTTTTTAGTAATAAGAATTCCATATTAATCATGATTTCTATATTCTAATTTCAGTATTTTTTCTAATTTTAAGGATTGTTAAGATGGATTTAGTTCCCCTGAAATTTAAAATAAGTTATTATTTTTATTTAGAAAAATAAAGTAAAAAAATTTAACAGGATTTTTATACATATTCATGTTCTTTTTTTTCTATGAATTGTAAAATTTATATTTTTAGGATTGAAAGCATTATAAATCCTTGTGCGACAATAATTTCATTATAATGCTCTATTGATGAAAACACCATCACTAATAAAATTAAGTTTACCAGGATATTAATTTTTTCTTCCCTAAATGTTATAGATTTAGTATTAATAATTGATAATAATTATATATCATTAAACTAGTCATAATTTATAATTTAAAATGGAGGAAATTTATAATAGTTAAAATTAACTATTGTAAATATGAATAATTTGTAGCATTTTATTTGTAATCTGAATCATTTTTATTTTGATTTAGCCTGCCAGCCATGATGCCCACCCACCCACAAAGCAGCTTATGCGGTATACACCTAGTGATCGCAGGATCTCTGAGAATGGGTGGGGAGATGAGCATGGAGACATCACCTCCTCCACTGTCCTACTGGACGACGAAGAGTCTAAGAGGCTGACTGCTGACTTCAGCAATGGCACTCCAGAGGCATTGAAAGGCGACTCTTCTTTTAATGGTGCTAACAACAAAAATAAAGCTGAAAGTTCCTGCAATACTGAATCTACTGATTCTTTTAATAAACTTGTTCCCCTCCGCACAGTGCCACCAAACTCCTCCCCCGCTCCTCGTCAATCTCCGTCAGACTGTCTCTCACATGCAGAGAACGACCAAAACTGTGTGCCATCCATTGACTCAGAAAGTAGCAGTCCTCTCTATAAGAGTGACATTGCTGGGAAAAATAGCTGCAGGGTGAATACCGATGAGCAATCCTCCCTCCCATTTTCAGTTAATGCATTTCTTTCGCCCCTTGCCGGTCCACGATTTTCTCAGTCATCTAATTCAAACTCAACACCTGAGCCAACCTAAAAGAGATCTGAGTTTCTCAATTCAAATTTGTTTTTAAAGTGCAAAATGAAAAAAAAAGAACTTAAATTCCTAGGAAGAAGTGACACCTTCTCTAGGAATTTTATAGATTGTCAGAAGCGGGTATTTTTTATGGACTGTTTTATAGTTATGTTACAAATGTTTATGCAACTCGAAAGCATTCACCGTTATTTTTCACTTGTACCATAGAATACGTATTTAAATTTTTATCATTTTAAAAGGAAATTCATTCTAAAATATGCATTTCATTTTTCAAGGAAGATTCTATAACGCAAGTGAAAACAAATAGTGTGCTGCTGGAGTTGAACTGGAGTGCACTGTTATAACTAGTACAAATTGACAATTTTAAGCAGAAAATCTGTCAACTTTACCATTGTATAAGTCTTTGAATTAAACATTCCATCACACAGTAGAAATTGCTTCTCAAGCACCATCTCAGCATTGTATATATCAAAATGAAATCATCATTTTTTTCATTTTCAATACCTCAGAAAGTTATTTTGCACTGCCTATTTGATAGGAAACCTCTTAATTAAAGTACTTTTTATTTCTTTTATATTGTTATTTTAATTCGCTTCTAGCAGATTACTTATAATTCTATACTAATGTGCAAAGATTTCAATTCTTATAATGTTTTGTTTATGAAACCTTGCATAAATTTTCTTCTTTCCATACCAAAAGAAAACATGCTTATCATATCATTATTTTTATTTGTTGCATTTGAACCTACTATTTGATAAGGGCAATTTAATTCTGATGTGATGATCATAAAAATGTTTCAGTTTTATATTCTAATTCAATATACAATGTAGTGGATTATGCAATTTTTTAATGCATATAAATTAATGAAAAATATGATTTAAAATTAAGCTCATAAGTATTATAAAAACATTAGTTAAATATTTTTAACTATTATTAATGAATACCTTTCAAGAATAAAATGTACAAATTTTATAAACCATCCAATGTTAGGTTGGTAGCCGAATGGTTAGCTCTCTTGCATTCAGTCCAACAGTTTTTGGTTGCCACCTTGGACTTGGCATGGAGGTTTATAGTAATTAATGATTCTCTTTAGGTCCTAATCTACTTAGCCCTTATGTGCAAAAAACTTTCATTGAACAACAAGGAGACCAACTATAGCACCCAATTTTGCTGTTGTAAAAGTTGATGAATATAAAAAAAATTATATGAAAATTAAAAGTGAAGTTCTTATCAAATGGCCAGAATGCTTGAAATAAATAATTGATAGCATTTTATGAATAAATTCAATAGTTTATATCAAAAATATAAAATTTGTTGCTATGCTTTAATTTAAGTTGTTAAATTTTATGTATTTGCATTTATTACTTACTAGTTATGTTTATAACACCTTAAAAATAATTACCCTGATTTTTTTTTTTTATCATTTTAATTATTTTGGGAAATTACATTATTCCATTTATAAATAAGTTAAATTTGCATATATTGTATCCAATTAATAACCTTTATAAATTTGTTAAATTTATTTTTAAAAAATGTTGTTAAGTATAATTTTTTTTCTTGCTCTAATTTATAATATGATTTATTCAACTCAAGCCAATTCTTTTTTTGGCCTTAGACATAAAAAAATTCTGAGTAAATTAAATTAAATCATTCTTAGTTAATATGAATTTTAAAATTTCTGTATTTTTATTTATGTATTTTGGAAAATAATAAAATGTAAACTAAAGTTACTTCATTATTATATCACTTTTGGCATATTTAAAACTTGATTTGCTTCAATTTGAATGATTTTTACTAAACAAAATTTTTAATTTCATATTATATCAATCAAGCAGGAAAAATCGATCAATTGGTTAAAAGAATATGTGAAAATTTTAACAGAATCCTTTTAATCTAATCTTTTACTTCCATCATTATGTTTTCTATTTGCCAAGATTGATGTAATAGAGAAATATTAAACTGAATTGTATATCATATTTTTATTTCCCAAGTTAATAACTTCAGGAATTTTATAAAGATTACTATATAAGAAAATTTGTAAATTTTAAATCTTGTGTTTATTCCTATATTAAATGAAGGATGCTCATTCTTGTTATATCAGTTACGTCTTGTCATATAAATTATGTATTGTAAGCTTTCAGTTCTATTGTTATGATTTTGTTGTGAATTCTGTTTGTGGTTTTTATGTTTAATTTGAATAGTATATAATGGTGCAACTTCAGTTTTTCACCAACAGGGGAATCAGCATTGGATTTGGATAAGTTTAAAAAAAAAAATTTGAGCTGTAAGGATTTTATATTAAAAAACTGTTTATATTTGTAATTCGGCAATTTTTCATGCAAATTATTTAATCACAGATAATTTGAATCCAATGCTGAGGACAATGTTTTTGGGTCCTGTTACACTTAGATGCTTCTACCTCATTTTTCTTTATATATTAAGTGTATGTTGTATATAATATTTTGTTGTTTTATTGTTTTGTGCTGTCATTACTATATTATAATTCTCTAAATTATGCTGACCTTTTTATTACTTGTGTTGATTTTTCATACTTTTGCACTTGATTGGTTTAAAAAAGGAGAGAATTGTGGGTGTTTGCTGAAAGTTGTATTAAAACACACAAATAGATAGTTAAAATGACGATTTTTAAGCTTTTTGTTCATTATGTTCCATTTCCATCTCTTTGAAGATAATTGGTATGTAGAATATTGTGTATTTATATCATGAAACCAATTTTTATAGCATGTTCAATAATTAGATCTGTTTCTTAACTCCATCCTTTGCTTCCTTAGAAGAGCATTCCATATTTTACAATATGTTTCAGTATTTTCTCATCTGATATTAATTCATATTTGTTGATTTACTACCTCTTGAAATATGTTTTTTTTTTTTTAACTCTTATATAAATGAAATAGTTCTTCAAAAATTTCTAATTACAGAAAATAATTTGTTTTCAATAAGTATGTTTCCAAAATGCGGTATAATAGTTTATTGAACAATTTGAATTATCAGTATTTCAAATGAAAATTCTGTTTTTTTAACTATTAATGTTTTTTATTTGAAAGTAATTAATAGGGTTTTAATTTAATTAATTTACTGACATTGAAGTCCTCTTTAATATAGTGCTTATTAGTTACTTTTAAGCATTTTTCCTTTTTGATAAGAATAATTTTTATTGTGAGAAATTTACATCATTTAAAAAAATAAATTGTGCTAAAGAGCATAAAGTTATTAACAAAGTTTGTTTTAATATATCTGAGAATTAAATTTAATCTCTGTTCATCTTATAATGATAAGGTATTAGATTATGCATTTATGTTATGTGAGAAAAATATGATATGTTAAATATTAAACGTATTTTCTTTATCTTCTGTTATTGAAAAAAAGTAATGAATATCATCAAAGTAAAATAATATTAATACAAAATTTTGAGTTGAAGTTTTAAAGTCTTTAAAATTTAAATTTAATATTAAATATTTCTAATACCATATAACTCTTCTTTCTGTTATTTTAATTAAAAGAGAAGATTATTAAAAAATTTACTCTTCAGTTTAAAAATATTTAATGATAGGGTTTAGGTAAATAATCAATTATGTGATTATTTATGTGCTTGAATGTGATTTTTTTTTATTTAATAATATAGAAGTTTTGTTTTGTATTGTATATGATTTATTCATGAGTTTTAAATTTGTTGTGCTGTTAAACCTTTTTATAAATTGAATGCTTAACGAAATAATGATTTTACTTCATATCTTGAGAAACATTTTAAAACATGCAATTCTGAAAAAAAAAATTTGCTCATTTACTTCTTTATTACAAACTCTGGTTTGATAAATCGGCATATCCTCCTAATGATTGATTAAAATTTTTTGTTTTCTTAATAATTTTGATAAAACCATGAAATTGTTTAATTTCATGTAAATACTTTTTTTTTTTTTTATCAATGTGGGTTTTAAAATATTTGATTGGTATAAATTTTTCTTAAGTTTGTTAAGAAGAGAAAAAAAATAGTTTTTATTTGTGTTTTTTCTATTATTGGAATTAAAGCTTCAAGTTATTGTTAGTAAAATATTTTCAGCATTAGCTCTTTCTTCAACTCAAATGATAATTTTAAAATTAAGTCTTTTTCTCTCACATAGCATGAAGGCATTAAGTCGAAAAAAGTTTCCTATTATTAAAAAGTAATTAAATATGAAAGTAAAATGTTGAATTGAATGTTTTTGATTGATTCAAAATTTAATGAGTGACCATTTGTGCTCTGTATAAGGCTTCAAAATTTTCGACTTTTCCTATTTATTACTGTTTTGAATATCATAATAAATTTACTTCTTTAATTTAAGTGGAGCATAAGATCGGAATATATTGAAAAAGTTGACTGATTGATAAAATAATGTGGGATTATTAAATATTCTTTCTACTTACTTAAAGATATAAATAAATAAATTAACTGTCTGAAATGTTCAGACAGGATTTGTATTTTAATGACAAAATTTGGCTCGTTTTAAGGTTTATTTCCTGTTACTAAGAAGAACATAATTTTTACTTTTAAAATAAGAAAAAAATTGCAATAAGAATAATTTTATTAAAAAATACCTTTGTCTTAGCTCAATATTTCATTAATGCAAGACTAGTGATTAAGCTTTTTCTATATTTGTTTCCACTATAATGTAAAGTATAATGTAAAATTAAATGTATATCTTCATATGAGACAAGTAATTCTTTAATTTAGTGTTAAAAATATTTTCTCACAGTCAGCTTTTTGTATCAGGAATTCCCCAGATACATAGGATGGTGTTGGTTATTTCATCAGTAATGTCTCAGTATGTCATGTTAACATTTTTAGTTTGCCAAATTGGGCATTCTGAGCTTTTCTTCATCAAACATGAGTTGTGACTTGAATGTTCATCTTCCATTATCATCCCAAATGAATCTCTCAGATTACTTTGTGCCTTCTTGCTAATTCATTGTAGCTATTTAAAAAAAGGGGGGAAGTAATTTTTTTTATATAAAGTAATATCTTTTTAGTCAAATTTTCTTTCATTTCCTTTCTCTTAATATTATTTTTAGAATTCAACACAAAAAGTACAAATCTTGAGTGAATAAGATTGAGTATGGTTCCTATCAAAAGAGTTTCTTTTTATTAGATGGCTTTCATAAAACCATTTGTGTGATGCTTATGCATGCATGCAATTTACTATAATTTTTTTACTTTTTATATAATAAGTGTTTCCTTACCTTATGCATTAGTTTGTAAAAATAGTTAATTTGATAAACGTCTTTATAGAAAGTGTTATGATTATAAAAAGAACCATAATGGAAGTATAATATGCAATTTTAAAAAATAACTGCTCCTACACATTAATTTACCAGGCTTTATTGAAAATTGGTTTTTGTTCATATGCAAATTTATAATATTCCTATATTCATTTTTAATCTACATTATATTATCTATTTTTTTTAACTAAAAGTTAATTTTAAGTAACATAGATTGTTTATTTGTGTTTATAAAAAAGTATTTCTTTTTGATAAATGAAAACAACGTACTTACTTATTGGGATTCTCTTTAAAAACTTGTGAAATCGAAATCATTGTTATAATGATATCTCAAGGTTTTACAGAGCATTGAATTAACCCATTTAGGTGCATTAATTTGCTTTTCGGCATTTATTGACAATTTAACAAGAGTCCATGATTATCCGAAGACATTGAATTTGCTTAAAACTAATGTTTTCCCCAAATATTTATATATTATTATTAAAATGTTAGCAATGGATCTCAAAAGAGTTATGTTTCAAAAGAAAAACGTTCTGAATTAAAAAAATAAAGAATATTTCTTATGTTTATTTTAGAGTGTTTTGATGTAATAACATTCATTTAAATACTTTAATTATAATGTTATATTACCTGGCATGATATCGATAAGGACCAGCTTTCATCTTCTTCATTCCAAAAATTTCTCATTAAAGTGCTTTTAATTAGTGCATCTGAGTATCCTGCAAAGAGAGAGAGAACAGCCACATGCAGTGTGAGCTTGCCTTATTCAGTACCTAATTGACATTATTGTAAAGATGTTTACCTTTTGCAACAGAGTAGTGACGTGCTCTTTGAACTCACTAGCTAAGTCACAACTGTAACTTAAATCTGAATATCTGTGTCACTTGCGCAGAAGGAGTAGGGTCTTCATTTTCTTCCCTATTTAAAATATGTATTTTGTGCTTCTAAAATATAAATAACCTTACTGAGGTCAAATGTATAGCTATTTTACTACTGCATAATAGTTATAGTTAAAAACTCAAAAAAAGTACAAATGCATTTTTTCATTGCCGTCATTTTCCATCTTGAACTAAAAAGGTTTCCCTTAATTGCAGAAAAAAAAATTATTCCTCCTCTGTTAGTTTCATGTTAAAAGAAGTAAATATGTTTTTTATATGCATATAACAATAAAGAATAACCACATTTGAGATAAGCTCAATTTTTCTTGTGTTCTCACTGATTCCATTGCCGATTGCTGAATATTAATATAATTTTTTTAAAAACACATCTTACATCTATAAAATTGAAAATAATCATCTACTTTCTTTTAATTGAATTGGTTCAGGAAAAAGTGGAAAGAGGTTAAACTGGAAAACTATGAAGAAAAAAAATCCACATGATATTAAGTTGAAAATCACATATACCTTGTTTCCAATATGTGAATTGATTTATTATGTTTATGATTTCTTCTTTTCAGAGAGAAAGACTTCTAGTGGAAGTAATCATTTTAAGGAATATAGTATATATTAATATCATATTTTTTAAATACACCTTCCCATCTTATCTTTTTAAGTGAAAAGTTCTCTGAATTTAAAATAATAATTTTTTCCAGTCTTTTTTTTTTTTTTTTTTTTTTTTTTTTTAATATTTGTATAATTTTACTTAAGCCTTTTATTAAATCTACTTAGAAGTTTCATCTTTAATTAGCACTCATTTTGCAAAATATTGTAATTAAGAAAACTCCCTGCCTTAGTTTACAAAATTGTTTTCTGCAATAATATTCTTTATTACTTTTAAATCTGCTTTTTTGACAAACTTAATTCAAATTTTTAAATACATTTATAAGTTTCATATTCCAATTTATGTTTCATTATTTGTTCATAAATTTAAAAAGAATTTTATGTTGTTACTTTTACAACCTTTAGTTCTTTCTTAAAACCATTGTTACTTGAAATGAACATATTAAACTATAAATGCTTAGATATAAACTCACATTTGAAATATGGTTCTATTATTTTTTTTATTGTGATATTTAAAAAAGAAACCTTAAATAAGACATACATTTAACTATGAAAGTAAGCTTAAATCTTATAATAATTAGTAAAACCTTTTTTTGTTCTTTCTAAATTGATGAAAATTAAACTTTAGTTATTTATTACATTGCGTGAATAGGAAAATTCCTTACTCTACCTACCTCGTGTGATTTTCCTTTGTACATGTGGTTGTGCATCAATAATACATTTATGACTTGTGAGGAAGGTTTCACAGAAGCTCATATCTCAGGGAGAATTTTAATTTGAGCTTCCAATTCCCTACTCAAAATCTAGGCGATTTTCATTATTTTGATTCATCTGTAACATTTGCATTTAATTTCGTGTATGGTTAATGCTCTCCTTGATTGAATATCTGATCAGAACATAGAGAATTTGGGACAACTTGAGTCCGAAATTTACTCTATTATTTCTAAATATTTTATCTCTCATTTGAAAATGCCAAAATAATTATTTATCTACATTTTGTTTAATGTGTATATTATTGTGCAAAGTGTACATAAAAAATAATACATAAACTGAGTGGTTTAATGTGAAATATTTAAAAAAAAAAAAACCATTCTTTTGTGTAAGAAATAATATATGAAGAAGTATTAATCACAAATGTTTACTGTCTGAGCGGGGGGGGGGGGAACCGAATACAGTGCATGTATGGAAATATTTGAGCATATATATATTTATACTATAAATAACATTATATGTGTATACAGATACCTGAATATAGGATTGTCCTCTACAATTGTACAAATGTTCCGCCATGGGTGCCCTCATGGAAACGACGTTTTCTTAATAGAGGCTCCAACGACGGCTTTTCCTAAAGCCTTTCCCTTGTTATCTGGTGGTATGCTCAATGTATCTTTGTTTCTCGATTTCATATTTGTGCAAAGAATTCTTTCTTAATGTACATGCATTGTAAATATATATATGATAACTATCAGATGTATTTTGTTTGTTTCTTCACGCTGTGTCCATTAGTTACTATTAGAATATTAGCTTGTAAAATGGTTTAAGAATAGTTTTTGTAGTGTTGTGCATGCTTTTCTTCTAGTGGCAAAAGAACTAGTTAACAATTGTGGGCATACACATGTATATAAATACTGCTATCCAGTTTATATTGCAGTCATATGTAATCTCACCTGCCAATGAATATATTGCAACTCTCTTTATATGAACTGTCTCTTTCCCATAGGAGTTACAGTTATCCGTAAACTTCAAAACAAATTTGGAAAAAGGGTCCACAACATAGATGTTTACTGACAGCTAAAACACTGTAATTTGGTTTTTAATCAAATAAAATTGAATTCAGTATATTCATCTGTTTGTTAAATATGACTGCATGCCTCCGGTGTAAAAGAAAAAAAAAATTGTGCAATTCGTTTGCCCACAACTGTTAGTTTGAAATGCATTATCAGATTACAGTATCTACATGATATTATATTTTAGATTGCATTGTTTCTGGTATACTTTGAATATCTCAGATTATCTGATGAAATTTTTAAATTTAATATTCTGGAGGAATTTTTTACAATAGAAAAGTATATATTGGTTTCTATTTTTGACCTCAACAGAATACTTATTGTCATGTAAATGATAATTTATTATTTACACTCAGTCAAAGTCAACAGTTTTAAAGCAGTTATTTAACTAATTAATCTTATTATGTAAATTTAAGTCTTAATTAAATTTTCTTATGTTTTCTTTTTTTTCATTCTATTTATTAAATGACATAGTAATAACTTATACATAGAACAAACATGCAGTATAGAGCTGAGATAAGTATCTTAAGTTACATATTTTTATCTTCGATATTATATATTTGAAAACAAGAAATGTAAAACAAACTATTAGCACAGGTCCTTAACTAGATCTTTGTCATTTAATAAATAAGAAGCATTTATTGTTAGCTTAACTATATTAAGTTCCAACAGTTAATTAAAGCTACTTTAAATGACAGTCACTCGGCAAATAAAGATTATTTGCACAAATCTTATCCTCATAAACAAACTCAGCTAAGTATTCTTATTTAGAAAATTATTTATTAAAAAATATTCCATATTTTGTTATATCCTTTTATAAAGATAATCTGAGGTATTGAATATTTTTTCTTTGATGAAATTATTGATCAGAACTCTTCATTTTTGTTTGTTGGATACTAATTTTATTTTGATGAGCAGCAGTCAATTTGATTAGTGAAATGGTCATCAAATCCCGGTGAAATGTTTTATTTGTCATATTTTAAGTTTTTTTTTTTTTTTTTTTATTGCTGAAGTATTTATTTCTGTTATATTTTCACACTTGGCTAGCTAATTTGATTATGTTTCATTTTGTTATTTTCTTTCAAATTTTAATTGGAAGAACAAAATTTTGTTTCTATAATATTTTAAATATTGCACTTATATACTGTATATTTCTGTGCCACACATTATTAATGAATCGAGAAAGTTCCAGTGGACTGCCATAGTGGTTTTGTTCCTGTTTTTCCCCCCAAACTTTGTAATTTCCTTAATTTCTATGAATCACTTCATTAGTGTTATGCACTTAATAGTTATGTTTAATTATTTCTCACATGTACATTATTTAAATAAGTGAATGTGCAGTGTTCTGTTGAAATGAATAATAAAGCTGCTAGCTCTAGTGTGTTTCATATATATTACTTATTACATTTTTCCAATGCAGATTTTTTTTTATATGGACACTGATGTTTCAGTTTATATGGGTACCATACTTTTTATGTACTACCTTATAAAAGTTATGTACTACCTCATACCTTTTTTTTTTGTATATGTATTATTTAGTTAAAATTCATCATGGCTGTTTGGTGTTTTAAAACTTATTCTCAGGTTTTTCACTGTTTTTACCAATATGTTCAAGTTCTAAAGCAGCTTAGAATTAATTATGTAACTTTGTGTATATTTTTTAATATTGTATAAAAATTAACCTGATGGAAAATAAATGTTTTGTGTACAAGTTTCTTTTGTTTATTATTGATGTTCATAAAATTATGATTTCTATAATAATTACCTAGTTGTGTGATGAATTCAAGAAAATTAAATTATCAGAATTTATTTTTCATGTATGTAATTTGCATTAAAGACATGTGCTTCCTCATATATATATATATATGATATATATGTATATATATATATATATAATATATAAACGCACACACTAAGACAGTTTTAATTACTTTGATACAATATAAGTGGAAATATTTGTCAAACATTTTGAATTTTAATATTAAGATTATGTAATCTAGCTTATATGACATATTGATTTAAAATATTTAATTTTTCCTTTACTAAAAGTTACATCATCAGTAATAATAAATAAACATCATATATAATTAAAGTATTCAGCCGCCTATGTAAATTAGAATATCTGCTGTCTTGATCTATGTCATTCCTTCTATATTTAAATACTATGTAGGAAATATTAGTCGCATGTAAGATGACAGAAATCTGACTTCGAGAAAGACGAAATTGTCAGCTATCGTAGAAATAACCATACTTTAAGGGACATATCTGGTGAGTTAAGCATCCCAAAATGGATGGTAGCTTTTGTAATTAAAAAGTGGGAGATGATGGTGATTATTGTAATGGGCCTGAACACGGCAGACCACAAAACCAAAATGTGAGACCAACGAGGGCTGTCTAAAAAAATTCTGAAAAACCGTACCAAACAGATTGCTATAAACTCCAGGAATTCAAACAAGCTTCCGGCTACTGTTTCCATTAGCAGGAAAGTACATTTGCTTGTCTTCCATAGTTGTGCCCCTATGTCTACAAAATTCAACTGGGGTAATGCATGGCATGTAAAAAATAGATCGTAAATGAGTGGAAACTGATTCTTTGTTATGAGGAAACCAGACTCAAACTCTAATAGTCGGGTCGCAGTTTGGTGGTGGTGGAATTAAGGACTGGGACCCTTGATCCTAATTCATGGTAGGCTCTTACTCCACCATTCTAGGAAGTAATGTAGTAGTTTTATGGTTGGATCATTGTTACTTCCAGAATGTGCAGACCATTGTGCATCGGCAATGAAGTTCACGCTATGGTGTGCAGACCATAGAAGTGAACTTGATTGGATTAGTCTGTCCAGAGCCCAGACTTTAATCCAGTAGAACACTTCTGGGATTAGTTGGATTTTCAAATCAAGCGGTGCAGCTTCCACCACCTTAAGGAATCAGTTAAAAAAATGTCCATGTCTTCTTCAAGCCATATTGAAGAAGGTATTCCTATCCATCATCTAAACACTTGTAAAAAGCGTGCCCTAAAACAGAGATAGCGAACTTTCTTTTGATGTCCGTGCCACATCGTAAAAATTCTTTTTTAAATAGGTAACGTGCCACAATAAAATTTCATTCGAAATGTTAGCATGGTGAAACTATATGTAAGTATAATTAAATAAATATAAAATCAATTCTTTAAACAATTTTTCATTAATCAATGTTTTACAAAAGCAATTTGCTAGGTACAAAATTCACGTTAAAAACAATTGTTTTTAATGTGATTTTTGTTGCTGTTCTCAAGATGATAAAGATTTAATATTTGGTTCATATTTAGTTAATTTCTGCAATAAGCATACAAACTCGACTCATCCGTCATTCTATTCCTATCTATTTTGTATAAAATTCTAAAAATAGAGATTCATATGCTCACGTTGATGAAAATATTGATAAAATCGTCTTTGCTAATATTTTTAAATAATTAAACGTGTCAGGAATTCAATTCCATGCAGTTAGAATTTCATCTTCTGCAATTTTATTTATTTTATCCAATAATTGATTACTTTCAATAATTTCTTAAATCAACAAATTTTTGCTTCCATATGGTATTTGACTGAAATTCAACTATTTTCTTAAAATTTAACCACTGAAAGATTTTAAAAATTTAATTTTTCAAATGGAATGATATATCAGGATATAAAATAAATTTTAGTTTCTTCAAATTCTTTAAACTGCGTAAATCTTGCAGAAAATTCCAGAATCAGGGACTGAATTACCATTAAAAATCCTTTCGTTAACGACTATTTGGCTTTTCGTGGCATTCATTTTCAAAAAAAATTTTTTTTATTCTGAAAATATTTATATGAATTTGAAAGAATATCACGAAAAATCTTTAATTTCATTTCGAAAGCTTTGGTTAAGTCAAACATTATAATGACTGTTCTATTAACACCTTATAGTTTTATATTTAATGAATTTAAGTGAGAGCTTAAATCAGTAAAAAAATATAACTTTACTAGCTATTCTACATCCAATAATTGATTGTATTGGTCAATATTGTTCTCATTATTTAAAAATAATCTTATTTCCTTCAAGCAATCAACAAATCTTTGCAAAACATTTCCGCGGTTTAACCAGCTTACATTATAGTATAAGAGTAAGCTATTGTATGGCGCGATTCGTTTAACAATTCTTGAAATTTTCTTATATGTGTATTACATCAGCATGTGCTGATGTAAAATAGGCTTATTTTGTAATTGTAGGCTTATTTTACAAAATATCATCAAACACATTTTTAAACCAGTTTTGGCACATAATGGTGAATAATACAATGAAAACCAAGAATTTTATGTCCAATATATTTTGTAAATAAATTTATAAATCCATTTTACCGTTCCGTTATGCCGAGGGCACCATCAGTTATAACTGACACAATTTTAGTAGGACATATTTCTCTTTTTTCCAATGCATCTATAACTGCATTATAAATGACT
This sequence comes from Latrodectus elegans, assembly GCA_030067965.1. Lineage (NCBI taxonomy): Eukaryota > Metazoa > Arthropoda > Arachnida > Araneae > Theridiidae > Latrodectus > Latrodectus elegans. Next base: position 19,407,708 of record CM057815.1, on the reverse strand, counting down.
AATCCTCTTTCGTAGTTATTTTTAATATTGAAAAACTTATAAACTCTTCTTTAATATTGTTTTGAGTAAAATAACGTACAAAAATTGCTAAGAAGCAGAGCCTGTTACGTCGGTAGATTCGTCAAGGCAAATGGATATAAAATCGTAAGACTTTATATGAATTTTTGTTGAAAATTTACATTTTCCGCCATACCCAAAATTCTCTCTTTCACTGTATTCCTATCTGTCGGCATGTCTTTAATTCTTTGGATAATTTTTTCTTTGTTTTCGAAATCATAGAATAAGAATGGTGCACATTGCAGCCAAGCATCCTTTAAAAATTTACCTTCATTAAAACGTTTCCCATATTGAGCCACAGTTTTCAAAACTTGATAACTAGCACCAGTGGTGTTTGAGTTCCAATATATTTCATTAAAGAAGTAGTTTAAGCACTTTTATTTTTAAGGCACGTGCCATCTACTCCGTTTGCTCTTCTACACTGAGATCGAGAAGAAATTTATGGTTGGTTTTACAATGCCGCTTTACTGAAGATGTTCTACAGACTACAGTTTTAGAACATAAATTACAAATCGCTTAACTGTCCTTTTCAATCATCGGTCCACCAAGCTTGAAATTCTCTGTTATTACATGTTTCGGATAATTTCGATTTCTTCATTAAACTAGCCATAACAAGAAATTCTAAAAAATATATAGTTTGATAATATTGTTGCAAATAAATAATTTACTCTGCATTCGTTTGCAAGAACATATTTCGCCCCATATTAAAGTACTAAAAATATTACCAACACAAGAAAATAATATATTAATTCACAAGGTATTTTAATAATTATTTCTGTATTTTATACTGATTTAATGATAAAATAATTTCTCATAATATTAAAATATTTTAATGTGTTCACAAATAAGCAAAATAAATTATAAGTTTAATAACTTTTAATACATTAAGGTTGTTATAAAGGTTAAGACTTCAGTCGTGACGTAATAATGTTCTTGCCAACGAATACAGAATATAAAATATGAAATAAAATGTAAAAATATTTACTTAAAAATAACACTAGATGTATTTACAATGAGCGGTTATATTTTTTAAAAAGTCACTGAAGTTTCAAAGACGACAGATAACTAAAATCGACTAATGCAGACTATGTCGTCTGCTTCGGGCACTGCAACGGCAACAACATGCAATAACATTACAAGGCGAAACTGGATTTGCAAAAATTTTTTTATCTAAAGCGCATCGTTATATGCTTCCAGAGAATTCATGCGATATATTTTAATAATAAAATGCATAATTTGACGGTTCTAGTTAACATAGTAAGATAGGTATACAGTACTACAAATTTGTATAATAAATTATAAATTTAGTGTAGATAAATAATTTTTAATTCATTTCGATCAAAAAAGATAACTTATAAAAAATAATTTTGTTTTTGTGGGTGTTATCAAAATTTTCAAACGTGCCATTTGTGACACGCGTGCCATGGGTTCGGCATCCCTGCCAATAAAGGATTAAGGTTATAATCGAATCATGGAAGTCCTACCAACTATTGAACATGAATTTGTATTTATTTTTTATCATTGGTATCCAAATAATTACTGCTATATATATATGTATATGTGTGTGTGTGTGTGTGTGCGCGCGCGCACGCTTATGCAAAAAATTCGTCAACCTTATCAATAACAATTGATGAAATCACTAATTTCTTTTCAGAGCTTGGTGTTAAGTACATAAGAATTTTTATTGTACCCCTAAAATTAAAAATTGAAAAATTTGCTTTCTGATCAAACATCATCCTTAGATTTGTTTTTAAAAATTCATAGTAGTCATCAGTAGTCAGATGTTACTGCCAATTTTAAGAAAATTTTTTGGAAACTGTTTCGTATTTCCTCAATCTCATAGCTGTTATGAATACACAGCAAATTTTTATCATTTTTTTTTTCTTCCAAGACATCTTTCAGCGATTCTGATTCAATAGAATGGACAGAGTCCAACCAAAGCAATACATGTGGGTTAATTGGCACACCAAAATTGAATAGAATCGTATGTCATATCTAATAGAAAATTTTGTTATGTAGCAAAAATTTTGTTATGTAGCTCGATTTAACATAAGTAGCACCTGAGGCAAAACAAATTTTGCCTCTGTCCCTAATTATGTTAAATCGAGTCCTGGGAATGGAAGTAAATTTGAATTATTTTTGCTAATTACTCTTGAATTATCTAATAAGATATCAAATTCAATTCTCATTATATTAATTTATCAGAATTTTAAAAGTAATTCTCGGAAATTTGAAGCTATAAGCAGAACCTGCTAATTGAAGCACAAATTTATTTTGGAGTAAAAGTTAATAAAACACATAAGACACTGGCATCCAATTCAATTATTCAGTGATGGAAAGTTCTTACTTTTTGAGCAAAGTTTTTCTGATATAAATTTAACTCGACTTTTAAAGGTTTCGAAAGCATCTGTTTCCCACTTTGTTTTTGTTATTCATCGTTTATTTCGATTTGGTATTTAACACATTTCCCAATCACAAATCTCTTCTGATCCATAAAGATTAGCACATATACGGATAGTTAATTGTTGTAATTTGTTTTTAATTTCTTTCTCATGCTTGCATTTAATTATTGCTGGTTGCAGCTTTGTAAAAACAATCTGCGAATTCATCTGTTATTTTTATGCTTTTTTCAATAGAATAAATGTGTTAAATAGAACGCCGCACAATTCTTTTTCTTTGACTCTTATCTTAAACACACGTAACATAAAAAAAATAATTTGACTCTTCGTAATGGACAAAATAACGGCCTTAAGCCTGTTATAAAGCATTTTAATATCCATCACGTAAGCTCTACATTATTTTCAGAGATTGTGGGCTGAGTTCACGTGTCTTAAAGGAAGAAACCCAGAATATCCCCTGGTATCCACCCCAACGGACATACATGCTGGAGGCAGAAGTGTAACATTTATCTCCCTATCCTCACAGTGGCTGGGATCGAAACTGGAATGCTTTGAAGAGCGCTATTTCACCTCTAAGCCACAATGAGACTGTAGAAAATATTGATATATATTTGGTACATATGATTAATCCTATTTAGTTGCGCATATATACCAAAACTATACCAATTTGCAAAGCATTAATAAATATAGCATCAACCTTGTAAATATTAGGCACACAGTAAATTCAGAATGTTTAAATTCCAAAAAAAGAAAAGATAGGATAAAAAAAAAAAAAAAGTATTTTTAACAAACAATTATGAATTTTTCAAGAAATGTAAATATATCAATTAATAAAAACTGAATAATTTTATTGCTAGCAATAAGTATGTTTATATCACCCATTAGGTCAGCAAAAAGTTTTATGTATTAACTGAAAGTTTTTTTCATTATTTTATGGATTATCCCCAATGTATGGACAGTAGTAAGCAGAGCAAACCGGTAGGCGGAAGTGCCATGCTCCTTTGGCGATCACAAGGGTTGCGTGAAAGGATGTGACGTTATATAACGTGACCATTGAGTAGAGTTAAGTTGTCGGTTTCGTTTTCTTAATGTTTTGCTTGAGTTGAGTTGTTTTGTTTATTTTTATGTATCCCACCACATTTTAGGAGCAGTTTTAACCGCGAAATAGCGTGAGCGCCGGTGAAGTAGCTAGAAGACGATACCATGCCCACCTTGTCTTTCAAGAGAAACGGTACTTTCTTATTGAGGACACAGTAAAAGCAATTATTACTTTCGTTTAAAGTACACACATCGAAATAAAAGTGATCTAAATTATTTACTATTTTTAAAAAAGTTATTTTTATTGATAGTTAAGTGCTTATTTGGCATTTTTTCTATTTATTAATATGTATTTCAATAAAGAAATTTTAGGCGTGTTATTCACCTTATTGACTGAGATAAACACTTGAAAATTATGAAGTAAATTAAATATTATATTTATAATCATGAAAGAGTGTCTATTTTTCTTTTCGTTATTGTTACTCAGTGGCAAAGTTTCCTACCCATGTTATTTCCTGTGATTTTATCCATGCATGCAATATTCTGCTATCTGGTTATAATTTTTCTTTTCATAAGAAATAATTATACTTCTGTATATTAATTTATTTATATCTATATAGTAAAAGTATTTTGATGTATTTTTAGTATATTAGAAAAAAAAATTTATATTATCAATTATTTGTAAATAAGTTTCGTTAAATAAGCAAAAAAAAAAAAAAAAAAAAAAAAAATTAATTTAAAGTCAACTGTAAAAAACCTAGAAACTAAATATTTTTTTAATCTAAAATTGAATTTCAATAAATCTTGATTTATTATATTAAATAAGATTTATATAAGATTAAAATATCTTCTCAAGAAGTATGATATTTTAATATTAATGTAATGTTAAACTAAGTACTTTTGTTTTTAAAAATTGGAAATTTTTTCTCTAGCAAAATAATTAAATGTATTCCTAAACTTATAAAATTAATCTCCTTCAAATTAATTTTTTACAGATGAGTTTTTAATATAATGAAATATAAAAAATTAATTTTAATTAAAATTTAAAACATTAGTTTAATATTTAAATTTGCCTCTATTTTTTTTTTTTTTTAAAGTATGCACACTGCATTTGTAAAGTTAAGAATATGGTAATGTTTAATATTAAACATAATGTGAAGAAACTTGTAGAATGTGAAATATGTAAAAATTTTATTCAAACATTTCCACAATACAGTTATTTGTATATTTTTTATGTTATTGCATATTGGTATAGTTGCAGTATTTGGCAATAAAGTTTTTCTTGATTCCATTTGAATTAATAAACAACCTATATATAAAAAAAAAATTTTCCCAGAAATTATCAAATCAAATAATATTAATTTGGCCTTAATTAATAACCATCATTAAATTATTCAGCCATTATGTTGTCTTAAACTATCATATTATGAGTTATGTTTTAAAATTTATAAACTTTATATTTCTTTCATGCTCAGTATACAATAAATCTTAAAATATGTGATTTAAGAATTTAATTGACTGAAACCATGAAAACTCTTTTCCATTTTTTAATAAACAAATACATTAATAAAATTAATTTACACAATTATCAGTACATTACAGATTCTGCTAAAATGTTTACATTAACACATTTACATAAATTTCAATATTAAGAGAATTTATAATGTATATACAAACCTAAATATAAAGACATACATTTAACATCATGCATTGAAAATTACAAATTTAAACATTATTATTAAACTTTAAAAAGAACTGATTTGTAATAAAATACATTGATCTGGAAACATTTAGGATTTATATAAAAATAAGCATCTCTTAAATACAAATGTTGTAAAATTAAAATATGTAGTAATCAGTAAACATTGAAATTGACATATTCTCCTGAAATCTTCACACTATAAATATTTGCATAAATTGCAATACTGGAAGAACTTATAAAATATACAAACCTAAATATTAAGATAAATTTTTCATGCACTGCAAATTACAAATTTAATCATTATTATTAAACTTTAAAAAGAATTAATTCATAATAAAATATATTGATCTTGAAATATCAATAGTATTTATACAAAAATGTTCATATCTTAAATACAAATTTTGTATAATTAAAATATATAGTTATCAGTAAACATAGAAATTGACGCATTCTGTTGAAATCTTCACACAATGAACACATAAATTATAATATTGGAAGAACTTATAGTATATACAGATTTAAATATTAACAAACTTAAAATATATACATGCATATATATATATGTGTGTGTGTGTGTGTATTGTTATTGACCTTGAAAAAAAGAATTTATTTGGTGTATAAATGTCTCATTGATCTTGAGACATCGATAGCATTTTCACAAAAATATGCATTTCTTACATACAAATATAGTTTCATTATTGCATTAATCAAAAGTGTGACATAATTTTCAAGTGGATTTGCATCAAACGTGTGCTCTTTTAAGGAAGAAAATATAATTTTTCCCTCTAAACGTTTTAAAACATTTATTTCTAATTTTTAACAGAATGTTTTGGCAATAAATTCCCACTATTTATATATATAAGCGAAACTGGTGCCTAAATGCTTTTTCACATATTATAAATACATCATTGGACGGATAAATTAAACCACCTTGGCTTTTATAAGCAATTAAAGATTTCTCTTATGCAGATTAGAATTTTCATCTGTAAGTGCTCCAACACAAATTTTACATTTTAAATTAGATTTTTTTTTTGCGACAAATCCAGATATATAAAAACAATATGTTCTGAGCATATATATAAAGCTTGTGGTGAAAAAATATAATCGTGATCACTTGGGTCTGAACATTCTTGATTTTCTGTTGTGCCTCTAGGAAGAAGATAATTTTGAGTTGTTTCGTTAATCACATTAACAGAATTTTTTTAACAATTTACACTTAAAATTGCTATTTTAGACTGAGCAATACAATTACCATTGTCAGTAGACAATTCCGACCGAACTAGAAGCTTTTTATACGCACTAGAAAACTGCGAATCAGTAGGGTAACTATTACATCGATCTTATGATCGAATACATGCAAAAACCGTTCAAGATGATCGTGGCCCATTTTGTATGTTAGAAGATACTTTAGTATTGGGAAACTGTTCAAACATAATTCAGTAAACAAGGTTCTTAAGCTGTTTATGCATATAATAAAGCCTAAGAAACCAGTTTTTCTGTTGCTTTCTAAAAGCAAACCTCCATTTACTCCAGTTTTTAGTCCAGAAATATATTTTTCTGCACTTCCTAAGAAATTCAGAGTATTTTACCCAAACTTTTGGACTAAGCGCTTTCTTTAGACCAAACTGATGAATATTTCTTGAATTGAGAACATAAAAAAAGATCATTAAACATCTTTATAAAAATAACTGTTTCTTCTGAGCCGTTGAATTCAGATAATTGTAATTCAATATCACAAAATTTAATAGCATCAGCTATTGACTTACTCAGTAGCTGTATTGCTAAACTTATTTTCATTTTCTTTTTGAAAAATTTTACATGAGAAAGTCTTAACTTATTTGCTAAATGAAGACCTTCTCCTTCCTGTAAATTATTAAGTGCTTTTATATATTTCCCATCAATATATTCATTTTTTCTTTGTCACAATGCATTTTTTTTCCACCAAAAGTGTTTCTGAGAAGTTTTAACATAGGACTAGGATCCAAAACAACAACAATTCTCTTCTTTGCTGTAGGATATTCAAAACTGATGTCAAAATCAGAAGATTCAAAATTACATCTTTGATTTGCAGCCTTAAAAAAAATTGCTGCCAAACCATCAAATGTCAATGACACTACATTAGCATTATATGTATCAAGTAGAATTAAACATTGTCGTAACAGATTAGCACACTGGTGAGAATTTAAACCATCAATTAAAAAATACCCAATCGGAATTTTAAAATGTTGATTGATATAAACAACCATAAACACTAGAGCTTCTTTATCTAGTTGTTGTTGATCATCATCGATTTCAATACCCATGTTAGCATATCCATATATTTTTCCATGATGAAACTCGACAAGCTGTTTTATAGCCATTTCATCAATAAGTAATGAAAACAATAGAGGGTATTTAGTATTTCTAACTTGCTCAGACAATGCATTTAATGCTTCTGTAGGGAAACCTGGATTTCCATCAATATCTCATATCACTTTGTAATGGTTATTGGGTGTGGTAAACATGACTGAAAAGATTTTCCCACATAGTTTTAGGCTTTAGGAGAGTAAAAATGTAGAGTTAGAGCAAATGCTCTAAGTTCAGGAGAATACGTGTTTGGTAGTGGTTCATTTCTGATTTTGCTTAATTGTCGGGAAAGAAGTTCATTAGGGCCAGTTTTCTGAAGAACTTCAATAAAGTCTCCATGAAATAGCCTTCTTTTACTCAATTCATTAATAACTACATTTAGATTTGTAATCTTCTTCTTATATCACCTTATTTTCTGATGAAGAGTCTTAATTTTTTTTTATTTAAATTAACCTCTTTATTAGCTTTATCTAAAGATCTTTTACATCTGGCATTTGTACATAGATTTTCATTTATTTCTGACATAAAACTTGAGGTGGATGGCTGGCATAATAGTTCCTCAAATCCACTTGTAATATTCTGCTCAGTTGGAGGTTTTCTTCCAATAGATAGTTTCTAAAAAAGTTACATGTATTTAGAAAATGATAATTACAAATTTAAGGAATTTCAAATTTATATATATTCAAATATATATACACACAGATATATGATATGCTATTAAACTGCAACTAAAATAAGTCATACAAATTTAATTGCAATTGATTTATTAGCTGTTATAAAAAATTTTTTTTTGAAATTTATTAAATGTCTCTTACCACTAATATATTTCATTAAGAATAATTTTCTGCAATAATTAATAAACATTTTCATCCTATAAATTAAGTAATGCATATTTTTTGGAGCAAATAAATCTATTTTCCATAATACTTGGTCAGACAATAATACCTATGAATATATATATATATATATATAACCTTTATCGAGGTATACATATAAACTTAAAATTTTAGAATGAAACTAGTAATGAGAAGGATTCATTTATAATGCCAAAATCTTTGTGCCTGTTTATGTAAAAATAATAAATCTATAAAATAAATACAAATATCTAAAATTTATTGTGTGCGTGTGTGTTTTTTATACTAACCTAGCTCTTATGAATATCTAAGCCATCAATGTTTTTTTTTTCTTTTTTTTTAATTAAAACGAAATTCTTCCAGCATTAATTTTTAAATGTGCATTATATTTAGGAAAAAAAATTTATATTTGGGGGATAAAAAGATGTGTGTCAACTCACATTTTGATAGTAAAGTGGAAATTCAGGGAATATTCTAGGTACAGCATCTTTTTTCAATAGAACTCGAGTCATCGATCTGTCAAAGAAATGTTTTTCGAAATGTAAAGAGCAAAATTTCGTATAAGGTGTTGGTGAGAAATCTTTTCTCCTAATTGCATATACCCAAAGTGCTTCTCTTTCTTCTTCCACGGGAAACCTAACAATACAAAAATAAGTTAATGAATAAATAAAACATCAATGTCTGATTTCAAGTCATATATTTTGCAATAAAATCAGTTTTTATTTTTGCCACGCTTGCTTTTAGGCATATAAAACTGAACAATATGATGCACATGCAACAGGATTAGAAACATTAACTTTAGTGAGTAAAAATGTTCTAAAGATTAATGAAATTACCTATGAAAAGTTACTCCAGGAATTTTTTTTGAAGGTCTACTTTTACATCCATAAGCACAGCAAGCAGCCATAATTATTTAAAATTAGATAATTCCAAATAACAACAAATTCAACAAGAAGCTTTATAGTAAACAATAGGTCTTAGTGTAATGTTTTGGAAGACAGAGGGGATATGACATATGCGTCAATCGCTGACCAATTATGCGACTCCACTTATGTTCCTTCTTCCATGTTTTTCCTCGTGCTTTGTAAAGTTTTTGTTTTTGCGAATGGCAACAACAATGGGTTTTGTGAGACGAAATATGCGCATGCATGTTGGGACAATGTCGCATACATGTCGGATCTTGCTTTACGTGATCTGATTGGTTGTTAGTGATATCATTAACGTATTGAATAGTCCTTTTATTCGATCGAATTTTTCTGTTGGTCAAATAAAATTGTACTACTAGGGTTTGGCAACACTAGTGAAGCTGACTTGTACTTTATCAGGAAAAATTAGTTCAGTGTATACCATTGCTGTATTTTTCTCGCGTGTGGAAGCTAAGAGAAAAAAGTAAATAATGAAACGTTTTCCCAGAGATTTGTGTAACATAGAACCTCGAATGAGAAAGAAAGCTACTCTGGATAAAAAAAAATTATGATAAAAAAAGCCGAACGTGAGATGAAGTCTGTTAAAACAAAACAAGCCGAACGTGAGATGAAGTCTGTTAAAACAAAACAAGCCGAACGTGAGATGAAGTCTGTTAAAACAAAACAAGCCGAACGTGAGATGAAGTCTGTTAAAACAAAAAAAGCCGAACATATGGTTTCTCTTGGAGGAGATTACTTCGCCTATGTAGCACGCTTCAAAAGCTGTACCTATGCCCATATTCGGAAGTTTATTACAGACGCTGAAAAGTTTTTTTATTTTATGCAGTTTCAGCCTTAAGCTTTCATCCTACATAAGAAACCGGAATTTTTTCCTGTCTTTTCCATCACATATACGAGTATATATATATATATATATATATATATATATATATATATATATATATATATATATATATATATATATATATATATATATAAAATATATCTATATATATATATAATATATATATATATATATATATATAAAGAAGGTAAGTCTCACTTTTTTATTTATCATCATGGATTTACCAAGACTGGTTCACCTTCTACATGCCTCATCAGCGGCCCTACGGGTTCAGGCAAGTCAGTTTTTGTTAAAAAAATAAATAAATAATAGATAATCGCATTTTTTGCGCATACCAGAAAAAAATATTTATTGTTATGGTGCATTTCAGCCTCTATTTAATACTATGAAAGGTGTTTTTTGAAGAGGGTTTACCTTCTTATTTGAATAATGTTCGAAATGCTCTCATTATTGTGGATGATCTAATGTCTGAATAAGCGGGGATTCACGCCTGAGTAATTTATTCACAAAAGGTAGCCATCATAGAAATCTTACTTTCACTTTTGCAGTACAGAATCTATTTCATCAAGGAAAAGAAATGCGTACCATCAATTTAAATTCTCACTATTTAGTGCTTTTCAAGAACCCTAGAGACATAAGTCAGGTGACTCACCTGGCAAGGCAGATGTTTTCAGGCCAAAACAGATCTTTGCAGTAAATATTCCGTGACGCTACAAGTCCCCGTTTTGGCAATCTCTTTCTGCACTTTCATCCAATGACAGACGAGCATTAGCGCAAGCGCACTGGTATTTTTTATTGAAGATAAACATTTTGTATATGAGCCGCGTTAGTCATTTTGATCGAACCCACAAAGAGGTAAGCATGTCAGCAATCGAATAGATTTTCAGGGTTTTCAAATGGGCCCACATTCTTTTGTGATCAAAGAGTTGGCGTTTACGATGTACATTACAATTATCACGGACGCTGGTCTTTTCAACCACCACATTCTTATGGAAACATTTTCGCCTCGAAAACAGAAAACCTATTCATGGATTGTCCGTAATGTCCACGGTATGTCCTGGATAAGTGGAGATTTACTGAATCCTACACTCAGACATATTTATTATTTTCTTGTTTGCATCGTACAGTACGATCTATATCAAAGGATTAAAGAAAGTTCAATTTTACAAAAATTTTCTCCATAAAATATTATAGATTTGGATGTTATCAAGTGCTCTAAAATTCACGTACGAGTACTTACAGTGAAATGTTCGTTGCATGACCCTCAGTGTAATTACTGTGGTTTAAATAAAGCCGCAGCATTTCCCAGTTTTATATCTAATTCTCGAATTCAACAGGAATCTTGATCTTCCATTGAAATTGTAGCATCTATAAATACCTCAGTTCACTGATTAGAAAATTCATTATGAATTATCATGTCGTATACTTCGCACTTCCCATTAGAAAAGCTAAATTTGTTGCAAAAATCTAAATTCAAAAGACAAATGCTTCAAAAGTGTCCGAACTCTATTATCAAGGCTGTAAGTGAATGTGTCTTGAATGTTTTAAAAGGAACTGTAGCCATTTCGAAACGTCAAAAGAACAGGTTAGCTCCTTCACGAGGACATAACGTCGGCTGGGAGACAAAAAACTTCCTCTTTTCAAGAAAAGAAGACTTTTTTTTTTTTTCAAAAAGGTGAGGGTTTCCTGTCACTCATTATACCCGCAGCCGTATCTTTACTAGGCTCTCTTTTCCATTGATGACACTAAAAACTTAATTCTAATGCCTATGGATCGGGCGCAACAGTTTCCAGAAGACCATATATCTGAATTGGATCAGCAAATGAAGACCATTCTGTCAAAGAAAATTTTCCGATTGTGAAAAAAGAAACGCTTTACCAACAAGTTTTTCAGAAATTTGTAAAGTTCCCTGATCTGTGTTAATCAAGTTCAACCAATTAACCAAGAGTCTGAAATTTCTGTCAATGTTTAACCCGACATTGCAGAAGATATTATGGAATCGGTCCCTGTGAAGCACAAGAAAGTAGGCAAAGACATTATTTTGTTTTTGAAAAAACATCCTGATGTGTTTTCGTGGACTCCTGAAAAAGAAATGGTTGTAAATGAAAATATTCTGTCCCATACCAATGTAAAAGATCTGATTTCACATTTGATCAGGAATAAGATATTAAAACCTTTAGGTTTTGATCAATTTCAAAATGCTCTTAATGAAAATAATTTTCCCGAGTCTTTTGTAAAAAATACTCATTTACATGAGAAACAACAAAAATAGTATGCTTTGCCTGTAAAAAAAAAAAAAAAAAAAACTCTATTTATGAGAAACCTATGTATGGATAAGGCTCCTCTTTGTGGCATAATCTTTAATTATATTTTTAATAAATAGAGATTTTTCTTCCTTTATGTGTGTGTGTATTCATTTTTTTTTTCCTTTTCAAGTGGCAAAATAAAATAAAACCTTTTAGTAAGTAATCTTTAAATTGATACATAAGTTAATCTTCATGAGTTAACTAAAGGTTTAAGTAAGTAATCTTTCAATTGTTACTTAAAATTTTAAAAAGATTATGTAGAATTACAATCATTGTTGTTTTATTAAAATATTTGTAACATCAATTTATTTATGAAATATTAGTCACAAAATAATTAGATTTATATAAAATAAAATCATTCAATAAGTTAAAAAGTTAATCTTTAAATAACTGTCACATAAAGTTAAAAATGTTTTCTCATAAAACAAACTTGTTAATATCGACAATTTTTTTAAAAATGCATTTAAAATAAATTATTTCTAACATCAACTTATTTATATTTTGTTAAACACAAAATTATTAGATTGAAATAAAATAATATCATTCAAAAAGTTATTACTTGAGTAAACGAGTCTTTCATTTAAACTAATATCTACTTGTGAACACAAAGAATGCATCAATAAATTGACGGGGTCCACTTTATTTTTAGTCGTAAGGGGTTTGCTGTCACTTTTTAAAATTTTTACTTGCTACACATGCAAATAACTTTGAGATACTTCAAGGTAATTATCACCACTTCCTGAAATGTTAAATTCCACAGGACCTTCATCTGATACATTAGCTAGAGGGTGAAATTCAAGCCCCCACTGACTTCTTTCAATTAAAGTTTGTGTGGGAGGTAATATAAATAATTCTAATTCGAATTTGGCACATTCCGGAGAATTTTTAAGCGGAAAAGCCATTTTTTTAAGGATAAAAAATGTCTCGTCCTTTCAATTTCTTGACTTTGGAAGAAGTGAACCGTTTGTAAGTTTTGCGCTTCCTTTTATGAACATCTTGACCTATCATCTCACCTGCTTTCTGGAGATCTTTTCTGGCTAATACTTTTCCGCTCTCTTTAGCTCTTGATTAGACGATTTAAAATTTTGATATGCCAACACGTCACTCGCGACATGAGTTCCAGTCCACAGAGCTCCTTTTCCAAAATCTTGGAAAAGGAGCTCTGTGGACTGGAACTAAAAATTACTATATGGCACCATTTACTAAAAATGGCATCTCACTGCAAAATAGTTTCACAAAAAATCCTCCGATTCCTTATCGTCTCTGTAAAACTGAGCATTGATAATGAGATAGGCTATTTCCTGTTTGTTTGACGTAATGTTTTCGCATAGTATGTATAGGGGACCAACATTTTCTCGATGCCTCTTTGTTTATTCCTGCCAACAGAATAAAGTCTTTAAGAAGAGAACGAAGTCTTTATAGGATTTGCTGAAGACGAAAATGTAGCACAATGTTTTCATTGTCATTCGAAGGGTATCATATCTCCAGTATGCAATCTAATGTTCACCTGTATAGCTTGAAAATATTGACGGATGACATGTAAATATATGGGTCTTGGAAAATGAGCATTGACAATTACTCTATCGATTCCTTCCACGGTGACGATTTTTAAAAAGGGTGCTTTAACATCTCCCTCGATTTGGTGCTCTACTAGATCACAATACACATACATGACAAGAATAGAGACTTTTTGATCAGCCGCAAATTAACTTTGTAAAATTACTTGATATTCTCCTGTCTCAAATCCCATCAATTCGGCCATGTCCTCGTTGAGAATAAATTTAGCCACTCCTTCTGTTTTAAATTTGAATTTTTTTGTCACAGGATGGTAATTAAATTCAATTTTATTTCGATGTGAATCTATTCGAATGCCTCTCAGGATATCAGGCATGGTTTCATAACAACCAGGGGAAAGACTTCTTCCTTCTAACTTGCCCCACCTTCTATATCAAACCCAAACAAATAATTTTCTTTTCGTATGTTGTACCAGGTATGAGGATAAATAATATCGACCAATGCTACTTCCCAAGCACCGTTAGTTAGTTCAATAGATGAAGGAAGTCGTGTGGTAAATTGCGAAAAATTTTGTTATCTGGATAAAAATCCTTAGAACTGTCAGTGATCAGAGTGATGTAAAACGACATTTTTTCTTTTAAATGATTGTTTGTTCTAAAATGAAATTTAAATAACATTCTATTTACATATGTTTCATGTTTCGAACCCAAGTATTAAAACTTTCAGAATAACATTAAAATTTCACAAAACATTCCATTTTACCATTTCTCGTTCTAGTTTTCAGCACTTTTTTTACCGGATAGAAACGCGAGTCTGTAATTTTTTGAAGTTCTTGCTTGTAAAAAGTACCTTCGATCACATCTCCAGCTAAGTCTTTGAGTTTATATACTATTGGCTTTCTGTTCAAAATTTTGTGGATAATGAATATTTCTCTTGTCCAATTCTGCTCATATGCTTTCTCAAAACGCATCTTTTCCTTACTAATACGAACTGTATCCCCTACTTTGAGATCTGATTTTGGTAATTTTAGATTTAAAAGTGAATTACCGTACAGTGTTTGCCAAACCTTCGCTTCTTTATCCATATTTACTGACGCTGGCTCCATTTGAATACTACAATGCCAGGTATGATTGTAACTGTTAACCAGCTTATCGATGATATTAATATAAGGTTTGGTATTTTTTTAAGTTAAATATTTCCACATTTTTTTGTTTTCAGAGTCCGATTGAAACGTTCCACAAAGGAGGCCTTGGTTAAATTAGGTGTAATAAAGAAAAAAATGTTATTTTTGTTCAAAAGTTTTTGAAAATGTTTATTTTTGAATTCTAATCCATCTTCACTTTGTATGATACTTTTTAGTAATAACTAGGAACTACTTGGGAACTTATCTAAAAAGATTTTTTGAAAAGGGGCAACTATACTGTCCGATTTTTTAATCTTTAGTACTATACCCCAAGCATATTTAGAAAAAACGTCAATGCATGTAAGTAAGTATTTATAATCATCATTGTAGCTGGCCAGAGACTGCATATCAACTAAATCCGATTTGAACTGCTCATTCAAATCACCTACTATAACACGATTTCTTTTGAAATTGTCCTTTAAAGGTTTGTGTAACGTATACGAATTCTTTGTTTGCAGCCATTTCTTAATATCACCAGATTTGGCTTTGCCTTTTAAAGCACGATATAAAGCGTTAATACCGCTGAAACTACCGGGTATTTGAGGATCTTTGTAAGAGAGAAAGTTTTCTTTTCAGTCACAGTTATTGTCAGATGAATTGAAAAAGCTATTAAATCACACAAATATATCTCGAGGAAATGCTACATTAAATACAGCCTCAGATAAAATATACATTACAAACATTAAAATAATATAAACGAGTAAGAAAACGACCTCCTCTTTTGACAACGCCATTCTAAATGAATGGTCATTGTGAAAATTCATTGCCTTAAATACCTCATCACCCAAGAAATTTCTGCACTAAAATTCAAATCAAAGAATAAAAAAATAAAAAAAAAAATTACTTAACCATTATGTAAACATCTCCTCTGAAAAATATTTTAAATAGAAAATATAAAATAACATATCTTACACTTATGTGAGGTTTGTGAAATAAACAGAAAAGAAATAACATAGCAAACAAATTTATTCAAGAAGAAAAGCTCATTGTACAGAGTATCTTCTTCAGAAACATATATTTTCTCAATTTGTTTAAATAACGCTTTTATATTTAAGCCATCAAAAAATTCTTGTCCAAATTAAAAGTCAAAATTAGTATGTTTATTTTTTTTAAAAATGTTCTTTGCTATTTGTTGCCAGTCCAGTTGAAATAAAAACAACTCAAAATATTCATTAAAATTTTCTGCGCGACTCTGCATCATGTCTATAAAGTATGAAGTTTCAAGGATTGCACTCAGCTCTGAAATTTTTAAAGTCACAGTATTTGCTATACATTTAGTTAGAGAATTTCTGATTTCCTGATATACAGGTGTAGGTAGGTTACAAAAGTCTAATTTGGATTGTTCCATCTCAGACAAAATATATTCATGGAAATAACCTTTTATGAAACTTTTAAAAAATTGAAATATACTATAAATAAATTTCTTTTAATAGCTGTTTTAAGCGAAAATTATACAAATGGAAAAATATCTTAATATATTCAGAAATTTCTATTCGTTGATTTTTAAGGATTTCTTTGTATAACAAAACTTTATTTCACACGTCTTTGCCATTGAATATGTAAGCAGTTTAGCAAATCATTCATTTGATCTGAAATCACTGAAATTTTGTCACATAAATTTGAAAACTGAGGCCTGTTTAGAACATGATTAGACATGAACTAAAATTGCAAACTTTTGCGTTGAAATAACTTTTGAAATACAAACACTAATTCGCCATTAATTGCTTGTTGTGATACACACAACTTTTTATTCATGATGGTCAGAACATGAGAAGAACCATTAATTCGGAATTTGCTGATTTCTTTTACTAGTGAGTTCCACATGGCAGGAGACAAGGTCACTCCATCTTTAGTCGACTGTAATAAACTTCCGAATATGGGCATAGGTACAGCTTTTGAAGCATACTGCATAAGCGAAGTAATCTCCTCCAAGAGAAACCATATGTTCGGCCTGTTTAGTTTTAGCAGACTTGATCTCACGTTCGGCTTTTTCCATCATGAGTTTTCTTATCCAGAGCAGCTTTCTTTCTCATTCGAGGTTCTAAGTTAGACAAAATCTCAGGGAAAACGTTTCATTATTTACTTTTTACTCTTAGCTTCCAAACGCGAGAAAAATACAGCAATGGTATACATTGAACTAATTTTTCCGGATAAAAGTACAAGTGAGCTGCATCAGTGTTGCCAAACCCTAGTAGTACAATTTTATTTGACCAATAGAAAAATTCGATCGAATAAAAGGACAACTCAATGTGTGAATGACATCACTAACAACCAATCACATCGCTGAAAACAAGATCCGGTTTGTCTCAATATGCAAGCGCATATTTTGTCTCCCAAAACCCATTGTTGTTGCCATTCATAAAAACAGAAACTTTATAATACAAGTAGAAAAGTCCCCTTTCTTGAAAATTGTTGCCATTCCCTGGAAAAGAAACTTTTAATAAACGTTGGTTACATAAAATTATTTCTGAAATAATGTTGCCATTCCCAGGAACAGAAATTATTATCGCACGTGAGATAAATAAAATTATTTCTAAAATTATGTTGCCATTCCTAAAAATAAAAACTTTACAAACCACGTAATATAAATAAAAATTGTTGCCAATCATAGAAAGAGAAACTTTAGAAACCAGGTATGATACATAAGAATAATAGAAACAATTCAACTCGAGCCAAACACTAAGAAAATGAAACTGACAACTCCACTCCACTCAATGGTCACGTAATCCCTGTGAGCGCCCAAAGGGGCGTGGCAGTTCCGCCTACCGGTTTACTCTGCTAACTACTTTGGACCAATCCTTCCCTAGAATTATCAGAAGTTAACAGTAGATGTAGATGAATTTTCCTTCATCAAAGAATAACTATAGCCTTTAATTTTTTAGTATTAATTTTCAGAATTATGTAAACAGCCCTTATTACTAAATCCAAATAATTTCACAAGATTGAAATTTGAAAAAACCAGTCACAGGATGTCACTCATTACTTATTAAACAACCATAAGATGCGGACATAGTATGTATCTGATTTAGGTATTACGTGCGTTCACTTAACCCAATATTTCATTAAGACTACTTATACAAATAGCCATGTCAGGACGTTTAAATGAAATACTGCAATTCAGAAACAAATAACAAATTTATTTAATTTTGCGCTTAGCCATGTTCCGACCGCATCTCACGGTCGACGTACATCAACTGATTCCTTTTTGTTCGCCCTCTAGTGGCGATTTTTCATTTCTCACAGTACTGTTGAAAAATAAATAGAAAATATCTAAATAATAAATATTTTTAAGTCAATGATTTTATTTAGGGAACAACTTATTTTTTGCAACATATTCAAACATAACACCATTTAAAAACTGTGATACGTTGAAACCTCCCAAACTTTCAGCGCTTGCTGTCAGAGAGCAGAGTCAGTTCAACAGGAAAATGTGATATCATACATTGTACGCAATATTCAATAGCTCAACCCATCATGCTACGTTTCTTTATTTGTTCTGCTGGTGTATCGATAATCGAAAATGTGCAATCCATAATAACTGGTGAGGGATATATCACCCACTGCTACACGAGAACAACATTAGAAATATGTGGAAGCTACATGGACTGGTATAACACGCATTCAAAACCTCTTTGATTCTATGCCAAGGTGAGTGACAACCAACACGCAAAGCTAAGATTATTGCAAAGAATTACACTGCGATTGTGGAATTTTTTTCTTTATCCACACTTATTTGAAGTGTGGATAAAGAAAAAAAAATCAACAAGTATTATAATTTCATTCATCTGAGCTTTATATGACCTGTTATTTGCCAAATAAATTTTGCTGATATTTATGGTCTTCCTGCACGTTTAATTTTAGGTGGCCAGCAGACACACGAGATGAGTAAAATAGATGTTCTTGCATTTCAATGATTTTCTATTAAAATAATCAGTAACAGTTTCTACTTTTTAACTTGCTATATGTGAAAAATAAAAAAATTATTTTGCAAATAACTCATTGGTATAAGTATTTCAATACATGTAACTTCTGCGTAGTCAAACTGGAACAGAGATTTTCACAATTTAAGCGATTTAAAATTAAAAGAACAGCAGAAATTTCAATTATAATTGAAAAGAAACTTAAATCGTCCTTGCAGATTTAAACAAACTACAAAGTGGATGTTTTGTCTTATCTTTTTCATTTTCCTTCTGTTCCATTTTCAACTTGTTCAATTTTGAAAGCAATATATCACTAAAGATTTGAAAATTAATTGTTAAAACTTAAAACAGGTAGCTTTCATAATTTTGAAAAATTTTACAAACAGAAAAAATAGAATTAAAAAATATTTCTTCACTACTGGGTAAAAATATGAATGGATTTCTTCTATTCGCTGAAGACAATCAGATATTCGATGATGAATTTCACCTTATTTGCTGACACTCTAGGAATGCGCTTTGAAGGTAGGTAGCAACAAATTCGTTGACAAGTCGTATTTACAACGCCTTTTCAATTCGATGTGATATAAATTAATCATTATCTCTCATGTCATAAATATTTTAAACCAATTAAAATTGTAATAAAGTAGCATAAACAGGATCGCAAATGAAAACAAAGAAACTACCACTTTACGATTAAAAATTAATCTAGAAAATAGTTAGAGAAAAATTAAGTCTAAAATCATAAAGATATATACATGAACTGGAAAAATATTTTACAATGATGTGTTATAATATTGTAATTAGCTGTGAGAAGTGATTGTAAAAATATTTCATTTTAAATAAATGCATAAAATAAATTTTGTTACTATGATACAATTAAACCAAATTGTTATCACAAGAAAAGCTTAAATTCAAATGAAGAAGCTTTTTTTTTTATATTTTATTTAAAAGGAGAATTTAGAATTTAAAAAGCAGAACAATCAAATGTTAATTTTTCAAATTAAAATATGTCAACACAGTAGTGAATATATTTTTCCCTCTCTAATTCAATAGAGACTACATTTAAAATTTAAAGTTGATGCAATTACTAAAGGGCAATATAAGCAACTCTGACGCTTTGATATAAATAAATTATTAAGAAAATCTTATACATAATTTTTTTAAAATTCGTTATAACAAAACTGCAATACATTAATTTGTCAAATTTCACTATAATACACAAACCTAAGAGGTCTTTAAATATGCTGCAAATTACAATATTCATTCATTTTTTTCACTTTAAATTACACTGTATAACCATTCTTATTTCCTTAATTATTTAAAAAAAAAAAAAAACATGCTTTAAAATCTTCTTTTTGGCTGACAATTTATTTGATATATATATATATATATATATATATATATATATATATATATACACACTACTGGCCATTAAAATTGCTACATCAGGAAAAAATGCAGAAAACAAAATGGTATTTATTGGACAAATATATTATACTAAAAATAACAAGTGATTAAATTCTCAAAAAATTTGGCTGGATAGATCCTGAGAAATCAGTACCCAGAACAACCACCTCTGGCAGTAATAACAGCAGTTATACGCCTGGGCATTGAGTCAAACAGAGATTGGATTGCATGTACATGTACAGATGCCCATGCAGCTTCAACACGATGCCACAGTTCATCAACCGTAGTGACTGGCGTTTGGTGACGACCCAGTCGCTCGGCAACCATTGACAAGACGTTTTCTACTGGTGAAAGATCTGGAGAACGTGCTAGCCAGGGCAACAGCCGAACATGTTCCGTATCAAGGAAGGTCCGTACAATACCGGCAACATGCGGTCAGGCATTATACTGCTGAAACGTAGGGTTTCGCAGGGCTCGAATAAAGGGTAGAACCACTGGTCGTAACACACCAGAAATGTAACGTGCACTGTTCAAAGCATCGTCAATGCGAACAAGAGGTGACCGAGACGTGTATCCAATCGCACCCCATACCATCACGCCAGGTGATGGGCCAGTATGACGATGACGAATGCACTCTGCCAGTGTGCGTTCACCACGATGCCGCCAAACACGGATGCGACCATCATGATACTGTACACAGAACCTGGATTCATCTGAAAAGATGACGTCTCGCCATTCGTGCGCCCAGGTTCGTCGTTGATCATACCATTGAAGGCGCTCTTGTCTATGACACAGCGTCAAGGGAAGCCGCAACCATGATCTCCGAGCTGAGAGTTCATGCAAACGTCGTCGAACTGTTCGTACAGACACTTGTTGTCTTCCAAACGACCCCGTTTCTTGACTCACGGCTCGTGACGTGGTTGCACGATCCATTACGGCCATGCGGATAATATGCCTTTCTTCTCGGCTGCTAGTGACAGGTGGCCGTTGAGATCCCGCATGGCGTTCCGTATTACCGTCCTGAGCCCATCGATTCCATATTCTGCTAACAGTCATTGGATCTCGACCGACACGAGCAGCAATACTGCGATAAGATAAACCGCAATCCCGGTACGCTACAATTCGACCTTTATCAAAGTCAGAAACGTGCTGGTACGCATTTCTCCTTACACAAGGCATCACAACAACTTTTCACCAGGCAACAACGTTCAAATGCAATTTGTGTATGAGGAACCGCCTGAACAATTTCCTCATTTAAACACAATGTAGGTGTCGCTATTGGCGCCTGCTTTGCATGAATGCGCTGAAAAGCTAATCATTTGCATATCACAGCACCTTCTTCCTTTCGTATAAATTTCACATCTGTAGCATGTCGCCTTCTTGGTGTAGCAATTTTAATGGCCAGTAGTGTATATAATCAAACAAATTCTTTAAGATTTTAAAGCATGTTTTTTTTAAATAATTATATACATACATATATATAATTTATGCAGAATTTTAAAAAGCAATTTCCAATTTTCAAATAATATTATACGTAAAAATTAAAAGCATTTTTAGAATTAAAAAATAGCTTATCTTCTTTTCCATATAAATCTAAAAGGTTCTTTAGAAATAGCATAAAAATTTTAATTACATCAGTTTCAACATATTTATTACCAGAAAAAAATGGCTAAGGAACAATGGAGTACATGCTATGATTTTTATATATTAGGACAATCCAGGACTTTCAGAAATGTAACATTTATTGGAACTTAATTACAATACCTCTTCAAATTTGTCACATCTATTGTATATATAAAATTTCACTAATTAAAGTTTAAAATACTAGACAAATTTAGGGCAATAATGTTTTTAGTGAACATGAAAGAAATCCCCTGAAAATCTAAAAAATCCATTATCTTCCAAAGGAAATATTCTATAATAAAATAATAAATACAAAAAAGTATGTCTGTTTTTGAGCTTTTCTTTTAAAAAATGGGATTAATTTACTCACATACAACCATGGAATTGTTAACAGTGATTGTATTTAATTATTACCAAGCTGACATAGATGTATTTATAATAACTTAAAAGAACATAAGAAAATTTCATGCAGACGAATAAATTAAAGTCATTTTGTTACATGGATTATTCTCTGCATATCTAGTAAGTGTAAATGATTCATATATAAAAAATAGAGAAGAAACATGTAAAATACTCATTTTTTTACTAATAAAAATACAAGAATTTCAATAAAAATTTGATGATTTCAATAAAACCTATATACAGCATTCATGTGTAATGTACAATAAAATCAATTCAAAATCATGCTTTGCAACTCTCTTCTATGATGTATTCTTTTTCAATCTGAAAAACAATAACAATAATAAGTTTAAATTAACATTCAAACTAGATGCATTTCCATTGCAGATTTTTAGGTGTTATTAGGAATAAGAATTTACTAGATAATTATCATATTTTGATTTTCGAATTGTTTCCATTTATAGTGTCTTATTCATGAATAACTTATCATATCAATGCTTCACATAAAAAGCTCTTAGTTTGAACATAGACATTATCTGATATAGTTATGTTAGATATATGAAAATTTTTAATTAAAGTTGTATTGAGCAAAAAAGTTATGGTTTAAATAATTTGTCTTTAAAAACACAGAAATATAACAGAAGATATGTCAAATAAGTTGAGCAGTTTATTTGCTTCCAAACAAAGTAAAGAGGATGGTTTAAGAATTTTATGATTTTAGAATCAACCACTTAATCAATAAAAAATATGTTTACATAAAAAATCTATTTTCAAAAATAATGTCATTTTGAAAGTACATAAAAATTCTGTGATCACAGATCTTTTTAATGGTACACAATACAAAACAATTATAATCATGTTGTTCAAAAATGAGTAAATAAATTATTGGTAACTGAATTTTGTAGGTTTTATCAGATCTAGAAAATTATCAACATCTATTTATAAAGGAGATGACGTTTTATAGGAAAATTATCATGCTTGCTAATGGAAAAATTAGTAACTTCAGAAAGTTCACATAGATATGAAACCTCCAGTAACTGATAAAATAATTGTAAATGGAAAATTGCTCATAATTTAAAAACTTTAAATTTTGTTAAACTTATGCTTATTTACATTATTGAATAAAAAAAAGAAACAAGAGAGAAAATTAATAGAAGTTAATAGTTAAACTTGATGCAGTTTCAATAAATTTAAAGTGACAAAAAATGTTGACACCATTTTAAATGAATTGTTAGATAAAATACATATTTTTGATTCTATTGAGCAATACAAAAATTTTCATAAAAGGATTTATGCTAGCTAGTTTAATGATATAAATAGTTCAAAACTTGCTTAGTAGAAAACATCAAAATCATTATCTTTTACAAAAAAATAAATAAATAAATAAAAATACAATCATAATATTAAAATTGAAAAAATTCTAACTTTATGCATAAAGAATTTGAGAAAAATTTCGATTCCTCAAGATATCACAAACTACACAGAACATCTAATACATAGCTTGTTTCAGCAAATCTAATGCTAGAATTCAAATAATTCCTCTACTTTTACATTATTAAAAATGCAATGCAATTTTGCTTTTACAAGGAAACCTCTTTTAATAAAGTTACTTAAGGAAAACAATCATTTGATATCTGTGTAAACGCAGTGAATATTTTGTTTCAAAAACAAAAATTCATTTCAAATAATCTATTAACTATTCGTTTTTAACTCATTTTAATTAAACTCATATGAGTAAAAATTGCAACACTAAGAAGGACTTATATGAGTGAGCTGAAATTTTCAGGAAATGCAAAGTATAGCAATGATAAGCAAATGATTAGAATTTTAGACCTGTAGTGCATGCCTATGCTGAATAAATAGATGGCTGTAGCGAGGCTAATATGGTTATCAGTGGTTATCTGCTAGTGGTAAACTTTATCTTGGCCATTACTTTTGTCTTTTCTATAAAAGATAGCGATATTTCAACAATTTATGGAGTTAGAATTGGGGAGAATCATTGGCCTTCGTGAAGCTGGATTGTTTTATCATGCAGTAGCCACTTGTATGCAGCATAATAGCAGCATAGTGATCTGTGTTTAGAAGCAGTGATCGGACAACTAGGAAATTCAGATTGGACTCCAAAATGTGATGTCAGCAAATGATGATAGACACTTGGTTGGTATGGCACTCATGGACTGTACAGCTTCTTATAGACAACTGGCAGCACAGTGGTAAACAGCTACAGATGTGCTTCATTAATTCGTAGATGCCTGCTGCAGCGTGGACTGCACACAAGGACTCTTTAATACAGGGTACCCCTCATGCTAAACCATCGCGGCCAGCGGCTATAATGAGCCTATCAGCATAGGGACTAGCATGCTGATTAGCAGTATGTTGTGTTTTCTGATGAATCCCGCTTTAATTTGTGGTATCATGATGGCCGCAATCATGGCAGACGATATAACGGTGAACGCCACCTTCTGAAGTGCATTATTGAATGCCATCGTGGACGAACACCCGAAGTTATGTGTTCTAGGGTGCCAAAGCATATCATGGAATATCTCATTTGCTATGAACTGCAGGTTATCTGAACAGCAACCAGTACATCAGTGAAGTTCTACAGCCATAAGCTGTTCCTTACCTTCAAGGCTTGCCAAGAGCTGTATTTCAACAGAGAAATGCCTAGTCCTCATATTTCTAGGACTGTTTAACCCTTCCTTGCATTGCGGCAGGTACAGCTTCTTCCTTGGCCAGCGTATTCCCCGAATATGTCGTCGATTGAACATGTTTAGGATTTTGTTGGTCGGCGCCTCACTCGTGATCCTCGTCCTGTTGCTTCTGCAGGCAAACTTTGGGTATGCATGCAAACAATATGGAATGCTCTCCCTCAGGGACATTCAAAATTTGTTTGACCCCATGCCATGTCATATAGTAGCACTTATTGCAGTGCGTGATGGCTACACAAAATACTAATTTTGATCTTTTTGTTTTTATTTGCGTTGAAAGTTAAACCATTGATTTGTACCATTACTACTCAATTATGTATTAAATTTCATTCAATTATGACGATTCCTTCATGCTGCTGCAATTTTTACAAACATTAGTTTATTTCACATCATTTTTATTACAGCAGTAAACATAAGCTTCCATTGTACTAAAAATGCTGCTGAATAATGCATTTTTCATTAACACTGTGTTCTAGAAGTCTTGCTTAAGAATAAATTATTTAAAAATTGCCTGATATTTATTCTAAGTTTTCTAAATCAAAAATATCCTACTTTCAGTCCAGTCACATTAATGTGACCACTTTCAAAAGCCAGAATAACCACACTTTACAGAGCAGATTGCTCCAAAATATATAGGAAGAGAGTTAATAAAGTTCTGAAGGCGTTTACTGGGATATTGTACACTGCTGACTCCGGTTCCAAAGCAGCAAGTGCTAGAAAATGCGGAAGTCAGGTGAGTTTGCTAGCCAGGGGAGAACTGTGAACTCATCCTGGTGTTCTTTGAACCAAGCACATACCAAGCAAGTTATATGACACACCATTTTACTAACATTCTGAGAAAAAATGATGCACACATAGGAATGGACATGGTCTGTAAGGACACAGATATGTACTTGTAATCAATCCATTATGCCTTCCATAATGATGAGTGAACCTAGGGAATGCTAGAAAAATATTCCCCAGACAAAAATGCTCCCACCTCCATCCTGGACTATTCCAGCAATGGTTGCAAGGTGTTAAATTTAAGAGGTTACACACTGTACATAACAACGCCCACCCCTCAAATAGAACATAAAATGCAAATCATTGGAAAATGCTAACTTTTGCTACTTAGAGAACCTTCAGTTACAGTAATCATGCGCAAATTCCAGCCTTCATCACAGATGAAGAACAGTCAACATAGGTGCATGAACCAGGTTTCTGTTTCAAAGGCTCAGACATCAACGTTAGCTGAGCAGTTTGGAGACACAGTTATTAGCCCCTTGGTTCAACTGGGTGGCTTGTTGCTCAACAACCACCCAGTTGAACCAAGAGATTACATGATATAGTACAAGTAGACATGCATGCTACTACTAGCATGTCTACTTCAGCGAATGCAACTCTGTAGCCGTATTTCACCTTTGACCCAAAAATCAATGATCAAGTTCTTTTATATGTTGAATAAACTGCTCCATTTATGTATTACACAATGACTGCAAAAAGTTGCCACTTGCTTTCTGTGATCAATTATTTAACATTAATGTTGAAAACATGTGATGGACTTTGTGTTAAACAACTGAAGGTTTTGAACAGGTAATCTTAAAAAGCATGATAATAAGACCTTCTAAAGAACAATTTTATATTTTTAGTAATTACTGGGTTATTCAAAAAGTAATTTCATTTTTTTTTTGGAAATGAAAGACAGTTTTTGTATAATAAACAAATACTTTATTAAATTATATATTGGCTATTCTGGTCCAACACTTTTTGTTATCTTTCTGGTAGTAGCATAATTCCACGCTCATAAAATTTTTGGTCTTTGCTGGCAAAAAACTGATTGAGGTGGTTTTTGACCTCATTTGAATCGAAGGTTTTACTGACTAAAAAATTTTGGAGTGACCGGAACAAATAATAATTCGATGGTGCCAGGTCTGGAAAATATGGTGGGTGCAGTATTGTATCCCATTCAAGCTGTAAAAGCTGTTGGCGAGTGACCAAACTTGTGTGAGGTCTCGCGTTGTTTTGATGAAACACTAAACCTTTCCTGTTGATTAGTTCTGGCCTTTTCTGTTAAAGTGCATCATTCAGTTTGTTTAGCTGATGACAGTAGACTTCTAAATTAATCGTTGCGTTATACAGTAAAAGCTTAAAAAAAAAAAAAACATTTTTTTAAAGTTCCACTAAACAGACAGTATCACTTTTTTTTGGTGAATATCGGCTTTGGAAATGGTTTCAGACAGTTCATGTTTTTTTGCTCCATGACCTCTTGCATTTGACATTGTTGTATATTTTTTCAACCCATTTTTTGTCTCCAGTGATGATGCGCTTCAAAAACAGATCATCTTCGTGACGTTTGAGAAGCAAATCGCAGATGTCAATGCGGTAACACACATTTCTCTCTGAGAACATAAGGAACCCATACATTGAGCTTCGAGGATAATCCCGGGCCTTTCAAGTGGTCATAAACTGTTGTTATTAGTCAGTTCGCATCAACTAATGCCTTTACCGCGTCTTTATCAGCTTCAACTGGCCTTCTCGATTATGGTGCATCTTCAACATCAAAATTGCTGGATCGAAATTTAGCAAACCAGTTGTGGCACTGGCATACTGTCAACACACCTTCTCCATAAACATAGGTCAATTTCTTTCTGGCTTCAACAGCATTTTTACCCTTTCTGTAGTAAAACAGCAAGGTATGTCGAAAGAGCTACTTATCGCTCTCCATATTTAAAAGGGCACCAACCAAAAACTACCACATAGAAATAATTGGAATTTTTCACACACAAGCCTTGCTATATGAGCTCTCAAAGCATATAATAATTATAAGGCTTAAGTATGATGTTGGGTGCAAAAAAATACAATTAAATCCTCTGCTGAGAAAAAATGAAATTACTTTCCGAACAATCCAAAACATTATAGAAATTAGAAAATACACATTTCAAAATAACAAATAGCTTGTTGCCTTAACTCACGATTCAAAATACAAATGTGCAGTGTAATTTTTTTATTAGTACACATATATAATTAAGCTTTTTTCCAAATAGTTACAATTTAAAATAATTTGAAGTATAATTGATAACTCTTTGATTACATAAAATTATCTATGGCTTTTTATATCCTTTAATAACAAACAATTAGGTCCTTTATATCCTTTAATAACAAACAGTCACGTCATTTTAAATAATTAGAATAGTAAAATGCTTAATTTTAAACATAGAATGATTACAAATGACTATTTCAATTTTTAAAGCTATATTTACAAAATTAAGAAAAAACACACAATTTTAAATAAAGAAAAAGTAATATTGTAACCACCACAAAGTACATTAAAACTTGAATTATTATTCTTAAGTTATTGATTATTGTTATTTATATTTATTATTTATTCTTAAGCAGAATTTATATTTGGTAGAGGGATGAGGGAACACACACAGACACCAAATATGTAGCATATCCAGGCAGGAAATACAATTAATAGTTTTCTCAAGGAAAAATAATGGGTAAAAAATTGTATTGCTAAATGACACAAGCCATGCTAATTTCCAATGAATAGCATTCTATATCAATAATAGCAGTAGGGTTATGAGAATACAAAATAGGAAGATTTGGTCTTTTCAATTTTACAATTAGTGTAAAACGTTTCATTATTAAAAACTACACAAGAAGAAATAGTCTTCTTTTGACTTTTTGGAAAATTTGAAAAATGAAAAATTCTATTCTTTTGAGAAAATATAGAACTTTTTTTTGCAAGTTCACCACTAAGGACAAGGTATTATTAGTTGAAGAATGTTTATTTGATTATTGGTACGATGAGGAGATTATGGAAAATGTTAGCTAAAAGCTATTTGAATCCATAGCACATTCTTTATAGAAAGTCAACCAATCTTTGACCTTGCAGTTGCAAATTTCTATGGTGAACTTATGAAACCAACATAAATTATTTTACCTTTTAGATGGGTGAATGCCATATTTATATAGAAATGTTCTAAGAACAATAAGTACATATTCACTTTTAGAAAATTCAGACATATAATACCTTTGATTTTGCTGTTGTCATCTCGTCTGGAACAGACTAAATATATTCACATCAAATTATGCTGGTTACTTTTCTGCTCGTTAAGTATTTTTAGACAAAAAATTAAAAATGAAAGAGTTTCAAACTTTAGATTCAAAATGTATGAAATTGAATACCACCTTGAATTGTTAAGAACAATAATTTTCAAAGTTAGAATATTCACATGCAATCACTCTGTAATTTATTAATAAAAAAATTTTATGGAAAAATTTATATGAAAATTCTTGCATAAAATGATTATGCATTTAATTACCTTTTAGGTCTATTAGAATAAGTCTGCCTTTCTGAAGTAATAGGTTCCTGGAGAAACTTCCTCTTCAAAACTACTTCTTCAACCTAAAAATAAAAATAAAATAAAAATTGACTTAAATTTTTTGACCATAATATTGTTAATATGTTATTGATCATGTAATATGCTGTGTTACCAAAATAATGATATGAAATATCGTATGATGAGTGACCTAAATCAGATTATGGTTATGTTTCAAACACATGTGTTTTGAGAGAAAAGACTAATCAAAATTATAATCAACATTAAAAAATATTAATATGAAATCATTCAAAATAAAAAAAGAAAGATGAAATCAATAATTTTTATTTATTTCAAATAGAATTTAAATGTATAAAAGCAATATCTTCTTTCAATTCCTAAGAAAACTAAATGAGTCAGTAAAAGAACAATATATATGATTAAATTATAGAAGACATTAAAAATATTAAAAAAAAGTTGAAAAATTCCACTATTGAAGATTGTACACATGTAATTTCAATACAACAACAAAATTATATATTTTTTAAACTAAATTTAACGTTAACGATAAAGGCATACATTTTTAAATATAAAATAGTTTAATACATAAAATAATTGAAAATATTTATGTTAATTAGTATTTACAGGAAAAAAATAAATAATTTTGTTAAGTTTTGAAATTTATAACAGTGAGTGAATTTTTCTCTGCAATTTCTTTTTTCTTTAAGTAGGAGTACACTCCTTTTTGAAATTACTAAGGACAATATTTATCTCAACGATCTTAGCACAATTAATCTTAAATATTAAATTTGTATAATTAAGAATCTATGTTTTCAAAATATCTCATTTCTCAATAAAAATTCTAAAAAAAAATTTAAAAACATGTGATACATTAATTGCTAAGAATCTATTTTTTGAAAAATACTAACTTCATCAAATGTTTCAACATCTATTACTGATGAACTATCAGATAAATCTCCATCTTTACAAGATGAATCTAAAAAAATACAAACAAAAAAAAAATTAACATAAAATTACAATATTTCACATTATCAAAAGAAAACACTACACATTCATACTTTCTAAATAATTAAATTTAAAACCAAACAAGTAAAAATATATTTCAAATAGAAGTTAAATAAAAGTTTCAGGTTTCCTTGTTTCACACCTAAATACAAAAAGAAAGCATTTTCATAGTCATAGCTACAAGAAAGCATAGTCATAGCTACATCTATTCTCAATGCTGGTAAGCAATTTTTTTTTTATTATCATCAACTTTGCATCAACAAAGGTATCAAACTTTATAACTAATTATTAATCAGTGTTTAAATATTCCTAATTCTTCTAAATTTATCAACATATTTTCATTGAATAATTTAAATGAAAATGAAAAAATGAGTTTTAATATTCATAATGCTTCTAAATTTATTAACAAATTGCCACAGTAAAATTGAATAAATTGTTTAAAATTTATCAGCTCTCTTTTTACATTTAAAATGCATAAAAGATTAGAATTTAGCAAAACTTTTCAAAATTGCCTTTATATGCATAATTCTAATTAAGAATTAGTTTATTTATATAAAATTTTAGGGTCCCTAATATTATAATATAAATTGGAAGTGAAGCCATCAAATCACACAATCATACATTAATTTTTTATAAATTTATAAACATTCAATTAGAAAAGTAAAGTTTAACTTTATTTGGCAATTTTTCATTAAACAGTGTTCCTAAAGAAATGAAATTTTAGTAGCTGTAATTCATGTTAGATATCTGCCATATTACTTTAAAGTTGTAGCTGTAATTCATGTAAGATAACTGCCATATTACTTTAAAATTTGAGGTGTAAACTTTGCAATTACTAAATATTAACACCAAGAAAAACAAAGAATATGTATTATTTCTTTCCTTAATGATGGCTATATGATAATGAAATTCTTAAAAAAATGCAGCTTAGATGGTAATATTTGGAAGAATTTCAAATCAAAAACTAAAGGCTAGTATTATCAAGAGTTAGTCTGAAGATTGTCGAAACTTAGATATCTACAATGTATTTTTGATTATATGGACAAAAAGATAGATTGTAATGTTTAGAAGAGAACATTATTTTAGTTCTTTATAATGTGTTGGGGCTCCTCTAAATTGTAGGAGTCAGTGCATAAATTCCACTTCACCCTTCAAATGGCTAGCCCTGTAACTCAGAAGTATATAATACAATAAAAAAATTCTTCAACAGTTGCAAGTAACTAAAATTACATTTTCTGCAGCATTTTAAAGCTAATACTGTTTATTCCCCACCTATTTCAAACTTCTGAAAAGAATACCCATAATTTAGTTAAGACTACATAATACTATAAAATATATAAAAGATATTTTTAGAAGCAATATTTCTTAGAATTAATAAGTTTTATTATCTTAAATAAATTTATTGTTTCAGTCAACACAGCATGTTTTGATACTAAACATGTTTGACCGTGTCAACATGATGGCCATAAGTTTCAACTGTCATATCAAATTCTAAGGATGTTCCACATTTGTCCTCCAGGTATTCTAGGAAATGATTGAACATTAATAATTTAAGGCTGTCATTGTAATCAGCCAGAGTTCTAGGATTATCACACTTAACAAGATGTTTCAAATATTTCTAAAGTCAGGACAAAGGTAAAGAACATCAGAGATTACTTAAAAAGGCCACTAGTAGTAATTTCTTAATAGAAGTGAAAAGTGAGAATATTTTAAACGCGAAGAGGAAACATAAAGTGTGTTAAAGATCCTCATTACATAAAAATTGTACAGGAAAGAAACAGACATGTTTGTAGTTCAGAGACATTTTATGTTGCAGCTGAGTGATTAAGAACTGGATTTTGAGCACTTAATTCCTCAAGAAAGATGGGTTGAAAATGATGTAATAAAAGTATATCACACATCATTACTTTTGGTGAATACAGTATAATTTGTAAAATTGAATGTGAATTTCCTAGTTCAGAAGATATGATTCTTCACCAAACAATTCAAATGAAAATGAACTTCATCTATCTTAGAAAAGCAAGAAACTGAAGTGAGAAACAGTCAAATCTCAAAATCATGTAGAATTAATATCTGCACAGTTTGATTTATTTATTAAAAGTATAAAAAATAGTTTAGTTAAAAAAATTATGTTTATGTACAAACTACACGGGTAATGAAAAATACAACTGACACTTAAAAAATTCATTATTTGATCATGTGTTTGAAAATTAAAAAATATATTTGGAAAACTTAAAACTAAATTAATTGTCAATGCCATACCAATGTGATAAATTTGCCATGCTTAAATTAAGTGAGAAACTCTTTTAATTAAAATATAATGCCAGATTAATATAGAATTTTATTAAATACCTAATTGTAACAAAATTACATACACCAAAAATAAAAATTTTTATATTTGTATTTTTGAATATTAAGTTGAAATTTGTAGGAAACATTTGACAACATTGAAGACAGAATGGAAAAAGTTAGACAATGCATTTTCTATGTAATTTTTACTTCAAATTATATGAATATTTTTTGAGACAAATATTTATTATTCAAAAATGTTTTAACTTTAGAGATATCCATATAATTGAAGATTACAATGTCAAAATAGTTCAGAATAAGCTACAAACCCTGCATATCTGACGAAACAGTGTTCAGTATTTGAGAAAAATTTATTTAAAAGTTTTTATAACTTATGGAATTTCAAAATTTATTTCATTCTTAATTAATATTACTATTTTGGATAATGCTCAAAATAAATTACATTTTTCATAATAAAAGTACAATAAAAATATAACTTCAGATAAATAAAAATTCAAATATGGTGCAAACACAATTATTTTTCAACTTTTTCTTATGTTATCAAAAATTAAGGTAAAAATGTTTAATGAATACATTTAAATAGATATAATTAACAAATTTAAGTTATAAATGAATAGTTAATAGCAAACTTATAAATTTGAAACTAGCATAATAGTATACTTGTTTTGTTTTTGAGAGGTAGTCTTACAAAAGATAGATGGAGTAAAATGTCCATTCATATACATAAGAATAAATCTGAAATGTCTTTTTTTTTGTTTGAAATAAAAACAAATAAAAATTTAAAGATTATTAAAATGTGGAAAATCTTGAAGTTAAGGAAAATTCTGGATACTTTTGTTCTTTCTTTAACTTACAATATATAACCATAATAAGTCATTTCCCCAATAATCTTTTAACAGAATTTCCTAAAACACATTTAGTCAATTTTAAAAAAATTGGTTATGAAAATTTTGTTGATTAAAACAGTTTTAACATTTTCAGATTATAACAATTTTGTTTAACTTATTTAAGATTAAAATTTTTTATCAAATATGATTTTAAAATAAAAACTTAAAGCATAACACAAAGAAATATAAGAATTAGAAAATAATAAAAAAATAGTATATTATTATTATTAAAAAATTTTTAAGGCATCACTAACTATATTAATTAAAAAAAATACTCAGTAACATTTTTTAGAAAAATGCTTTGCTATTTGTTTGTCGCAATTCAGTATTTACATAATTTTTTTTTACCTGTATTATAAAATAACTCCATCATAATTTATAATACAGGTAAAAGAGCTTGGAAATCAATAAAAAAAATACTGTCTATTATATTAGGATTCAAAAATATTGAAGTTATATTCCCAGATAAAGAAATTATATGACAATAGACATGTGATAACTTTGGATTGTTTATATTTTATAATTTACCTTTTTAATTTATATTCAGTTAAATACTTTGTTATTATGATAATCTCTAAAACAAAATTTTGATGTTATGCATGTAGACTACTTTCAGTAAATAAACTAATATACTTCTTGAAATGAGCATATTTTCATCATTCATCACTTATAATTTATTTCTGAATTTCCATTTTAATGCCATTTTCTTATCTGATATATCATTTATTATAAAATAAAGAATTAAGATTCAGCTAATATAATACACATATGGAGATGACACAAGTAATTTATCTTAGTGTCATATTTCTGTGCAATTATTTACAATCATTTTTCTAGAGTGCAAAATTCATACTATTTGCAATCTTTCTTTTGGGAATAATAGCATTTAAAATAAATACGACTGATTATCATTAATCTCAAAGGTAATGAATAATAAAATAAACGTTAAATTCTTAAAATACTTTATTACGTTCGTAAAAAAATCTAAATAATAACATTCCCTTACTACCATGCAATGAATATTGCTGTGAATGATGAACTTAAAATAGTAATTCACATCTTTAAGAAATAGCAGAGATTGTTTTTACAAACAAGAAATTAACTTAAGAAATAAAAAGAGTTACAAAAAATTAAAAAAAAAAAAAGAAAGGGAGTTTAAAATCCATACCAATATGATTTTCTTTCTTCAAAGCTGATTCACTGGATTTGGTGCTAAAGTTAACAGAACTCACTGTAGAACAGTCTGAATATCGTGAATCAACAGGTCTGGATAGAGCTTCTTTACCTGAGAAGCTTCCTGCACAAAGATCTGGTCTCAAATTACTGAATTTTGGCAGCTTGGTTACTAAAGTATTTTTATCTTTACTTTCATAACTAGTTTTTCTTGAAGAGTTTCTATTGTGAGGAATACTAGGATTGCATTCATCAGATGGAGAAATGTCAGAATTATCTGAACCCTCCTCAATAATTATTTCTGGAGTTCTACATTTCTCACTCTCAGCAGATTGAAGGGAAATTTTTTTTAAACCACACATGGAACCAGACTGACTTATAATGCATGAATTGTGATTATTTACAGATGAATTGCTTTTCTTCAAATTATTAATCCTTTCACGGTGCAATTTCGCATAACGGAATGCACCACCAGAAGTTCTTGAAAAAGGTTCTTTATTTAAAATCAAGCAATTGGAAGCATTTGCTTCGCCTAATAGTTCCTCTCGTCCTTCTTGTACCCCTACCATAATATCCATCGAATCCAATTTAGTAACTTTTCTCCCGATATATCCATTCCTTGACAATTGATATGGTTTAGCCAATGGAGATGGTTTTTTCAAAGATTTTTTTACTTCTGTAAATGCAAAATTAAAATCTTGGATACATTCAAACATTTTCTGATTGCATTTTTCTTCAGAGTAAGATTCCTCCTAGAAAGAATAAATAATTTAAATTCTTCTGATTTATCAAAGGTTTATTTATTTATTTATTTTTTTAAACTAATTTCCAAAAAATATGAAAATAAATTATCTTTAAATTAATTCACATGTAATAAAATTTACTAATAATTATTGTAATAGAAAACAAAACTATTTTAAATACAGCTTTTGATAGTTTAGCATGTTTTGTAATCCATCACAAGTTAATCTTGAATAAAGTTTTATCTTTCTGAATTCTTATAATAATTGTCAGTTTATATCCATAGTCATACATTGTTTTCTAAAATACATATTGTTTCCACTGTTATTTTGAATGAATCATGTTGGATATTCTCTTCAAATTATTCATACTTGATAACTTGTCAAATTCAGAAATCCACACCTAGTGATTCAACAGTCTATATCAAAGAAAACCAAGCTTATACATAATGCTAATTTCAATGATATTTAAAAGTTTTCTATTCATATGATAATATTTATGATTGCTTTTAAAACGATTTACTAATAGTTAAATGTTTTGATAAAATAACAATTAATTAGAAATTACGTTTCAAAGATCGAAATGTCAATGTGAATTCATATCTATTAAAATGGCTAAATATCAAATAAACTAACTCTGATTCACATATAAAAGAAACTAAATAAAGCTATTTTTAACCATAATCTATTTTTTAACATAATTAATTTACTGTTCATTGTTCAGTCATAGGAGGAAAATGAACACGCTAAATAAATAGCAATAAATTACTAACACATGAAATTTAGACTCCTTTTTATAACTCAAAATGAAATGATAAATGGTTTTGAAAATCATAACTAAAAACGTAAAAGCCCATTAAAAGGAATACATTCTACCAAGCAAAACAATAAAAGTAACATTTGCTTATTTCTCATCAATTCTAACATTTTTGTAGAAAAATATCTCCCAGTTTCCTGTTAACAATTAACTTTACATTATAATAATTTTGATAACTAACAAAAAATTAAAATATTTTTTTTAAAAAACACTGCTGAGTGTTACAGAAATAAAATTTTCTAATAATAAGTATGAGATTTTAATGTAGTTAAAAATGGATCATCAGATCCAAACCTTTTTACTTACAACTATGTCTCACCATTTTATTTCCAAATATCAGTTAAAACTGTTTATAAAAGAGTAGTTTTGTCAATACTTTACAAACAAATTCTACATGTTGCCAGATTCAAAAAAGAAATTTTTACATGAATTTAACATAACTTTAAATTTTGAAAATCTGCTAAATAATTATTGTATTTTCCTGAATATAATCTGCAGATAATGTGTTAAAACAGATATGAATTTCGCTTTGTGTAGTATATGTGGGCATGGATAATCTGATGAAAAATATTCTTTAAGTGAAAAACTTACATCAAAAATTTGAAAAATACTGTTTATTATTTTATAAAATGGATAACTGGTGGCACTGTAAGATTTCACGACTTAGTTTACAAACTTCAGCTATAATTAGTTTCATCCAATTACACTCAAGGATGAATTCATTTGTGAACATAATTGGAATTTTATTCCTGAATGAACTTGAATTTGTTTATATGTATTTTGTCTTGATCTGAGTAGTTTTTTCATGAAAATATCCATACATCATCAGTATAAGCATAAAAGTGGTAAGTTATATGGCAAAGTTTAAACTAAAAGTTAAGGAGAAAGCTAACAAAACAGAAATAGGGAAGCCGCAAGATGTTTAGCATCAATAAGTTAAATATTGCAGGAAAAATGTTGAACTCTGAAAACTATGAACAACAAAAAAGAGCTAATCACAGTGAAAAGCCTCAGTGGTCTGAAATGGAGCAAGAATTACAACAGTGGATATTGAGTGAGAGAGTAAATAGGAAAGCAGACTCGACAATAAATATTAAAACGATATTTATCGTTACGATTGTTATAAGTATTATATTTTGTTTCATGAAATAAGTTGAGCAGCTTATTTGACAAGATTGAAAACTTTTCTGGTGAGTTAACGTGGTGCTAACACAATATGAAGAGCAACAATCTAGCAGTCGGTCAAAAATTATTTGAAGACTGGCCAAAGAAATATGATAACTTCAAAATATTCTGTAAAGCCATTCAAAGAAAAATTTTTACACAAAATTTGCATTTTAATATCGATGAAGTTTCACTATCCCATGATACACCACCTACTAGGATTATCCATATTCAGGGAATAAACAGTGTCCATATAAATACTACAGAAAATGAAAGAACTTCATCAGCAGTTTAGGCTGAACTGCATATGATTTGAAAATTACTGCTGATGCTAATATTTAAAAGATTGATGGAATTTTGATGAAAAAAAATTTTTTTAAGGCATTGAAATTAAGAGTAAATGAGAAAAGTTTGTAGAATGAAAGAATTATGATGTCACAGTTACACAGAATCTGGCAAAAATGTTAAAATTCCTTTTATCATTCCCTTGAGCTTTTTAACTATGGACTCTATGAAAGTTCCTCTACATGAGAATGCTAAGCATGCTTTGAACTCCACATCTGCAAAAATTACTATTATCCTGGAAAGTTCACAAAAATACTATAATATTTAGATGTTGGGATTAATC
This sequence comes from Latrodectus elegans, assembly GCA_030067965.1. Taxonomy (NCBI): domain Eukaryota; kingdom Metazoa; phylum Arthropoda; class Arachnida; order Araneae; family Theridiidae; genus Latrodectus; species Latrodectus elegans. The sequence continues at coordinate 19,369,432 of CM057815.1, read as the reverse complement.
GATCATTTAAATCAAATGTTAGAAAAAATTATCAGAGCATTGGATATCCAAAGGGGAGAAGAATTTTACCATAACTGGAAAACTAACATGTTGCATATTGAAACATCTCCAACTGGTCTTGAGCGCATGGAGCAATGTCTTGGAAGCTACAATAAAAAACGCATTTAAAAAATGCAATTTTGCAAATGAAAATGACTCTCTCTCCAACAATAAAGAATTATCTAGTGACACAGATAATATATTAAGTGAAAATGTAATGAGTTTATTTATTTACAAATCTGATTAATCAAATTTTGAAAATTTTAAATTATTTTAGCAATCATTCAAGATAGCATTTACTTTTTTATTTTAAAGAGCATTATTATAATTGTGCTTATATGGAGCTTAACCTAGGTAAATTCTTATTTTCTCACCCCTAAGCACGCACACACACAACAGATTAATAATAATAATAATAAATTTCAGGGGTCAGAATTGTCCTGACATTCCTGGTTTTTTTTTTTAAAAAAAAACATTCTTAAACGTCCCTATTTTTCAAAATAAATCATGAAATTCCTATTCTTTTTATAAAAAGTTTCAATTATTAATTTAATTGATATTTTTATAAATTTATATAAGTTTACTTACTTTGTAAATGATGTAAGATTCTTCAATGCTTATACGCATGTGTTAAAATGTGTATATCACTGCATTTTACACATTTTAATTATTAAATTAATATATCTTTAATAGAAAATTTAGAATTAATTTCTTTGTTTAAAAAATTATATATCTTTAGATATGCTAAGGAAAACAAAATTTTCAGATAAATGATTGGAATAGTGAAACGGAAATAACTCATTGTGACATAGTGCCAAAGTGTTGATCATAGTTACAGTTAGTAGTTCTTTGTGTGACAACAGTGACATACGCACTAATGTAAGATAAACAAAAAATAAGCCCAATATGAAAAGAAAAATGTATCCAACAGTATGCTATTGGAAAATAATTCATTTCATTTAAATATCAATGAAACAAATATATATTTTTTATTTCAAGTAACTAATTTATCAGCAGTATATATTTTGTATTACTCATAAAAATAGCTGTGGATAATACAATATTTTTTTAACTCGAGAAAATGACTTATGCAGTAAAAAATGCAAGATACAGGAAAATATGGTACTTTTATTATATGCCCCTAGATGTTACTTTTCATTTGATGTGATTGCTCAAAATTATAATTTAAGTTCATTTTACATATAGAACTTTTAAAATTAAATTTTTATCATTTATAACATTTGAGTTCTGGTAAACAAATGACACAATTACATGATTCACAAGAATTAAATAAAAACAAAAAATATAGTTTTATTTCCTTTCTTTCAATAAAAAACTCAAACTGGTATAGTTCAAATAATGTTGTAAGTACTTTAATTTCATAAGAAAATAGGCTCTTAAAAAGAAAATTTGCTAATAATGATTAATTTGTTCATTACAAAAATGACAAGAAATTAAAAGAAACATTGATCTCTTCTATGCTAACAGACCAAATGAGAATTACTTTTAAATGTGCTATACAAACAGTAAAGTTTTCAAAGCACAACTTTTTCTGTAATATATAAAAATTCAAATTCTTAAAAATTTAAAACAATTGTGAACTTTTTAATAAGGTTTAATGGTTTGGAACATTTTTCAGTACCTACCTCTAATTTATTATTTTTTTTTTGTTGCCTTTTAACACTTGAATTAAAAAAATATATATATCAGAAAAATTATGTCTTTATAGGATTAAAAGATTAAAGTGATCCATGTTAAATAGATCAAGATTAATAATTAAAAGGTTAGAGTGATTCAGATAACTAAGTTAGCTAATAGGAATTCAATTAAACAAAAATAAAAAATTACTTTAAAAAATTTAAAATTATGTAAGATACATAAAAAAAAACGTTCACTTCATTGAAAAACAAATAATAAAGGTGCCGAAATGAAATGTTTATTTTAAATTTTGTAAACCAATGAAATTTTTTTATTTAAAGAATGCATTTCTTATATTCACTATGCTTACACTTTAATGGAATAAAAAAATATTCAAATTAAAGTATTTCAATCTTTTTAAAAATTGAAACACTTAAAAACAAACACACTTATAAAAGCATTTATTTATATCAACAATAAATACATAATTCATGATGTGAAATTAATTAAATACCTGAATTACTTAGTAATTTACAGTAATAGGCTTTTTTGAACTAAAGGAAAGAAATTTGGAGCAACATATAGCATGCAAATTATTTTGATTTTTATATTTATAGTTATCCAAACTTAAAATAATAAAACAAATATCTGCTCTTCAGGAATATCTAACTTTATCTCTGATAATAATCAAATTTTACAAAAGCTATAAAAAAATATGAACAAAATTTTTAAAGTGTCAGTATTTAAAATCATATAAACATAATAAATTGTGACATTTTTTTTAGAATCTGCCTTTGACTTAGATCGGAAAGTTAGAAACTATATTTAACAAAAAACTGACTTAACATAAATATGAATAATTCAGCAGCAGAAGGATAATTTTAATAAATTTATTTTTTACTTGATTTGAAATATGTTTTTAACAATTACAAATCTCTAAAAGTTGTCAAAAAACATACAATAATATTGAAATTATTTAAAATAAAGTTTTTCAAGGAATAATAAAGTAAAAAGCTGCATTTCAGTAAAAAAAAAAGCATTCTTAGACATTTACAAAAAGTAAAATTAAACATGTACAAAAATAAACATTAAACAAATCTTTGAAAAATCATTTGCAACTAAAATTCCCAATGGAAAAGAAGATTTAAATATTATTAATTTAAAACAATTATTAATTCAAGCAAGTTTAAAAATAAATTAAATAAGGATACCAAATTGGAAAATCAATTACATTTGCAACTGAAATATAATATTTCCAAATATTATAATAAATATAACAAACAAATAATATACACTAGTAACACAATATTACAAATGAACAGGATAATTTTTTAATAATGCTTAACATGTTTTATTTCACAATTTTTAGCTTGCAATTTAAGAAACTATAGTCACAATATTATAGTAAAAGAAAGGTTTATTTAAGGATCATATTTATAAATTAATTTTAAGAAACAAATTTAGTAGAAAAATATGCACAAAAATTTAAAAAAGTATTTAGAGAAGTTTTTCTTAACAAATATGAATATCATTTTGTTATTTTTAAATAATTTTCTTTATAAAAAAACTTTTTAAGAAGTAGAAGAAAAATATATGCCCCCATTAAAGGAATATGTGTATATATCTATATAAATATATTTCTTCCTAAATAGTTCAAAAATATTGACAAAGTAATTATGAAATTTATTCCAGAAGAGATAGAGAATTTCAGCTTAATATAAGTAATGGAAAGTTTTCTTTTGAACAAAATAAGTAAAAAATGAATAAAATATTTAAAAAAATTAAAATATATAAAAAACATTTTGAACCAAATTATAATTTTATAAAAGTTAAACATTATGATAAAAAAAAAGCATACATTTTACACAAATTAGCAAAACTAAAAAATATATAACTCACCGAGTCCTCAGAATATGGCCTGCTGTAAAAAAAGAACGAATTTATTATTATTCATATAGAGCCTAATGCTGATATTTCATGCTAATTATTTTTTTAATTAACAAGTCAAATAAGGGAATAACTTTTGTTTAACAAAAATAACAATAGAATTTATTAAAAATTCAAAAAGTGACCTACATTATGAAAATAGATCAACAATATTTTTCATACTAAAGAAATTTTCTAGGACTCCACACTAATATCTGATCAAAAAGTTGATAAAAAATTTGTTTCATATTAGCTATTTACTTTTTGGTTTTACAAAATGAAAGAAAAAAATAGTGTGTTTTTGAGATTAAATAAATATGCATATAAAAATATTACTTTACTATGCTTTTATCACAGTTGATTATCAATACATTAACTTCATACTGCATTCATAATTAATGGCAAGAGATAATAACATGAGAAGGGAAATGAATAAAACACTTTCAACAAGAAGCAAATTTAGGGCAAGACCAAAATTTATTTGCAGGAATATTGGAAAAGATTTAAAATCAAAATCGTCATGAAGCTTAAATCTCCTATGCTTATAATAAGCCTTTTGATCAGATCATTGAACTCTTTTATCAATTTATTTCAACCAATTCATAGAAAAAAAATACCAGTGTTAATAACTCATTACACTAATTTTCCAAAGTATATTGTATAATGACAAAAAATACATCTAACACACTTTTAAATTTGTATAGCCAAATTAAAAAACAGAAATATACTTTAAGGAAATAATTTTTCTTAATATAAAGAAATTCATTCATTATTAGAAATTTATTTAAATAATTTTCCTAATTCCATAAAATTTCTGTTTAAATTTCATATTTTGATTTTCCCAAGTTAAATAATACATACAAAGTTGTGATAAATCTTACCCTATAAATTTTTTATACGTTTTAATTTGATATGTATACTAAATTTGTTACATAAAAAAATTGACAATTAAAAAATACTTTAGGAGTTGATAACATAATTACAATACTTTTTCAATGCAATTACAATACAATACAAATCATTTCATAATTTTCAAAATTATCATGGTGAAGAAAAGAGAGTTATTGTATTTACAACTCCAAAAGAAACTAAAGCTTTAATTATTACTTAATATGAAACATTTTTGCAGAACTCCAAATCACATTGAGATAGTACTTTGAATATTTTCATATTCAAAGATTTTAACTTCACAGAAAAGAAAAATTTATTTAGAAAAGTTAAAACAATTTACTTTGAATAACTTGAAATTTTTAAAATACATTTTTTTTTCAAGTGAACTCACATTGCATATCAAATTCAAAGTTTTTTTTTTTTTTTTTTTAAAAGAGGAACCATATTACTTTCTAAGTATTAGAGCTGAAAATAACTTAATAAACTATGGAAGTGAAAAATGAGTCAGTTTTAAATTTTAAAAAAATTAATGCAAAAAAATTACATTATATGCAAAAATTATATTTTTATTTACATCAAGCAGACTTCCTAAAACTCTCACTAAAATCTAAAATATTTAAGTAGATATTTTATTTGATATGTAATCAATAAAATATATTATTCAAGAGATTTTTATAAAATTTGCAATAAATGCAAAAAAATATAGAAAAGTATGAAAAGCTTCATCATTAATACAACTTTCTAGCATTTGAAAAGCTTATATACTGAACACTTTTTTCCAAAATATTTAAAAAACTTTAATTCAGCTTACAAAAGTAATATAATGCAATTTTTAAAAGTATCTAAACATAATAGATGTAACTATATGCATGGTTACTTAAGATAGATGTATTTATTTTAGATACAGACAATATTTTAGTGAATTTTTTTCCTTTCAACAATATAAAAACTCATACTTTATAAATGTTAAAAGAAAAGCACACACCTAATTTCTTGCATATTTTAACATTAATGTTTTAAGAAAAGCAAAATTTTTCCCATTTTTCAATAGGGAAATGTTTTTTACATATTAAGATTACACTAGGCACATTAAAGGATACATTTACTTTATATTTTTATAGCATATATTACATACTAATAAAAAAAATTAATTTAATTATTATTTAATTTTTAAAGTAAATATACTATTTATTTGAAATAACATGTTTTAGAAAAAATTAGAAATATATCAATTGCATAATTTTTAAGGTCACCAAATTTAAAGTGACAATTATTTTTATTGTTTATGTTTATAAAATTCAAATGAAGTTCCTCAAATAAAAGCTATTGCAAAGCTTTCCATAAAAATTATCAAAATTTGACATTTAAAGCAGCAAAAGGCAGTACGATTGTAATCTTCAAAATGATAACCGTATAATTATATCAATATCTATTTCACAGAAAATTATAAACTAATATAAAATTAATATTATTGTTTACTACTCAATTACAATACTTTAATTTCTACAATATTGAAATAACTTACTTTTTATGTAAGCAGAAGAATAAAATAGACTTGCAATATAAAAATGAAATTTATAAATGAGATTAAATAACAAACTTGAAATGAAAGTTATAATAAAACTGAAAATTTTAGCAGTCACAAATGAAAAAAAATAATGAATATTATTCCTTAGTAAAAATCTTTATTTTTATTTTAACTTTAAAATTACGTTTTATCACATAAAATTTTTTAAAAAATAGGACGAACAAAATGTCAGTTATAAGCATTACATTGGAGCCCTGCAAAAATAAATTTTGTAAAATATAAAAATATAAACAAAATTTTACTTAAAATAAAAACCACTTAAATTTTTAAAAACAAAATAATTGGTATAATTTTCAACACAGACAATAAATGTTAAAAAGAAAAATTTAATTTTATTTTAATTGTCTCATCTTTGAAAGTTTAACAAACTCTAGAGAGGAATATATCATTACCTGGGACAAATTAAAGGTTCATCTTTTGGTGAAAGACATGGTCTCCATCTAGACATACTTTTTTCTAACAAATGTTTCTTCTGAAAGAATAAGTAAAAATAATTCTAAATAACTTTATTAAAAGTCCTCATAGAAAACATTTTATTTTTATCACTGGATTAATTTCACTTTATACAAATATAAGAGCTTGAATTTAAGCATGATTCATGCAGTACTGATATTTTCAACCAATTTTATTTATATTGTATAATTCTTAAAATTTGAATATTTCATGATAATATTCATTACATATTTTAAAAAATGGTGAAAATGTGCTTTGGGTCCCCTGCTTGGCGCATTTTAAAAAAGTCGCCAACTGGCGCGTTTTTGCGTTTTGTCTCGCGGAGTTGAATGCTCTGAGAGACACTATGAAAAAACGGCGTTTCTATGGCGACGAAACCAAAATCCATGTTTTTAACAAATTTCACTGTTGGTATGGCAACAAAAACAAATGTTTTTTTTATGAATTGTATAACAAAAAATACACGAGAATATGGAGAAAAATTATCATATTTTCTCCATATTTTGGTGTATTTTTTGACACAAGAATTGCATTTTTTTCCACAAGGAGTACATTTAGGATGAAATAGCAAGGGTTACCACGCTTGGTGCGTCTATTGCCCATTTGGCGAGAAAGGGGTACCCAAACCACAGATTAACCTAAAAAATTGATGATACATCACTTTAACTTTAATAAAATAAATCTAATAAAATAGTAGAATAAATAATTTTTTCTATGAGTACAAACATTTGTCTATGAATAAATACATAATTATTAATAATAATGTATTAATATAAATATATTTAAAATGTACACAAAATAAAAAATTTGTCAAAGTAAATTAACCTCTTCCGGTATTATGACAAGTGTAGCTCGTCATCGGTGTTTCAGGCCATACCACACAATGACGAGCTACACTCGTCATGCGACTAAAGTTACTGTTGAATGTGATAATTAAATTAAGTTTAAAATTTCTAGTGTAAAAAGGGATACTAATTAAGAATATGTAAGAATTATAAAATGAAACAAGGTTTTTTAATAAAAGAAAATTAAATGGTTATTTCATGCACAGTGTTTCATTATTAAATCTTACCGGAAGAGGTTAAAAATAAGTGCAATCGTAAATTAAATGAAATGAAGAATGGACAGCAAAAATTTTTTTAAGATAGAAACTTTCTATTTTCTTCTCATTTTTAAAAATTATTTTTTAATCATTGAATGAAGACTACACATGGAGTACACATATTTAACTCACCTTTTTTATTTTAAAATGAATACAAAACAATATGATTCATGACAATCAAAATTTTGTTCACAAGCAATTTTATTTCTTGGTTGACAATAATTAAAAATTTATACAATAAATAATTACTTTTAAGACATGTAAACTAATCTTTAGTTGTATTTTAAATATATGTTTATTCACTTTACTGTACCAAGAATTTCAATTTTAACAATATTTATAAGTAAGAAAAAATATTAAGTTCAGTTAATATATAAATAAATAATCTTTAAAAGTACACATGGTAAATGACAAAATGAATATCAGTAATTTAGCACTCACTTTTAATAAAAAATCTTGTTACTTCCTATTTACAAAGTATATTCCTTACCTTTTATTAAAATGTGTTGGTATAACATAAATAAATTTTTATGAAATGAGCTTCATATATTAATTCATCAAATTATTTTATCGAAACCAAACACTTATTAAAAGTAAAAGCTATTTGAATTTTTTGGTTACTAAAAAACTTATTTATAGTTATTATATAATTAAGATTTTATATTGAAGTTGATGCAACATTTACTTATATTTTCTGAGAAAGTTATAAAAATGTATAACAAATCACAAACATAATTATTAAATAAAACAAATGCATCACTAAAATATCATAGGAAAAGTATTAAAAATTAAAAACATTTAATTTATAAGGCAAAATTAATAACTGAGTAGAGAAAAATTGCAAAATACTTTAAATTTTTGAAGATTTACAATTAATGAGCATAATTTATATTAAGATATATTTTAGCATTACTCATGACAAATATATAATTTTATATTTTTTATTAAGCTCATGATAAATATACAACCAAAACTAATTAAATATATTGTAATAAAAAATTGCAATTTATTTATTGCATCTTTTTAAAATCATAATATAAATGCAATTTAAAATGTTTTAATTTATAAAAATTTTTAATAAAATTTCTCTTACTGTTTACTTTCAAGCAGTTACTTAACTTAGTATAACTTTAAATATTAAAGTAAACTTTAAAGTGCTGTACTTAGGTGTTACTTAAAGTGCTTAACTGCTTTTCATTAAATTTTTATTTCTAAACAAATTATTCTTGCTCAAAACATGTTATCCTTATCATATAATAATCTAAGATGACATCTTTATCAATGATATTTTAAATACTAAAAAAAAATTGAAGGTATTTTATTATTATTTTTAAATAAATATCAGCTTTAAGAAGAGAATCAGTTAATCTTTAAGTGAATTTCTATAATTTTTGTACTTAATGAAAAATTTAAACAATTATTTAAAAAAAAATTATAGTTTCATACTACTGATGAAATTGACCTTTCAATTTTTTTTTTATGCACAATATATGCAATAAAAAATCAATTACACCACAGTTAATTCTTTTTTTCATGTCAACATATACACATAGTAATAATTGTTTCATTTACTAAGTTCAACAATTTTTGTCTGGTGCTCATCTATGAATTAAATATCAATTTGAGAAGTGTCTACTAATAAACAATGATCACAGGATTGACTAAAATAGCTTAATTCAATAATGTAATTAGATTCATTATATATACAATAATATTTCTAATAAGTTAAAAAAAATTATAAAGAAATGTCTGACATTTTTAAAATTGTGACGACCATCATGCCAAACTGACTTACAGATTTTCTATCAAATTCGAAAAATCAATTCTGAGATCATACAGATCTGGATATTGACTGAATCTTTTTGAAGATACTACTTTAATATCTTCTAAGTAACATGAAGTAGAAATTCATAACAACAGTTCATGGATTATGGATGAATAATGGATTTAATTAATAACATTGTATTTGAAAATTTAATTAATATGAGTTACAATTGATTTTCAAATAAAGAAAAAAATTTTTTTTAAATCATATATTTAGGAAATTGCACAAGAATTAATCATCTAAAATGAGTTTTTGCTTACAAAACATCATAAAATATCTTCAGAGGTTGATACTGGATTTAATTCTTGCATGCAAAAAAAGAAGTCACAATTTTTTAAATATTTTTCATGTTTATTTGTAATGTTTCTCATAATGCTGCATCTCTCTGCATAATTTCAGGAACAGTTAGAGCATTATACATTACAATTAATTGGATTTTAATTTATTTTGTATGTTTTAAAATTATCCTTTAAATAAATCAAAAATAATATTTTCAAACGAAAAATATTGCGATTGAATTCATTTTTGAATGTATTTTAAAATGCTAGACATTAGCTTTAATTAGTGTAAATAGTTTATGAAAACGTTTTCTTTGCCTCAAAATGACAACAAAACGCTTTTGGAAGACTTTTGAGACTGTCCTAGAAGTATATTATTTATGATGCTAAAATGAAATCATAAGCAACAATAATATACAAAGTAAGACATACTGAAACATAATACAAAAATTAGATAAAATATTGAAAAAAAAATGAATTACAGTACAAAAAGAACAAATAACTTATTTAAAAGGTATTTTTTAAAAAGTTGCAAGTTTCAAAAAGCTTGCATAAAAACTTTATTAGTAAAAACGAAATTACATTTAAAATCTATTTTCTAATTAAAATATTAGAATTTTTTCTAAAATAGTGTAATAAACTTTGCTAAATATCATGATAAAAAATTAAGCAAATAACCTAACACTAACATATATTTTGACACATTTGACATCAAAAAAAAAATTTTTTTTGACCACATTAATAAAAAGACCATTCTGAAAACTGGCACATTATTAAAAGCCTACAATTTAATTTAAATAATCCTTATCTTTCTATAATTAATATTTTTTCATCTCTCTCTCTCTCTCTCTCATCAAAATGAATATTTTAATTATCTTAGATTGTTTGACCACCCTTACTTAGATAATCAGATCTGCTATAGTTAAAATGGTAACTGCTATTATTAAAAACACAACTTTTGCACAAAAAAAGTATAAAAAGAGCACCTGCTTATTCGTGAGTTGAATATCTTGGTGATCTGAAACACTGACAGCAGAATGTGAAGTAACAGTGTTTCCTTCTTGCAAAGCTAATTTATTAGAAATGGCTCTTGAGCGATTTTTTCTAGGTTGAGATTTAGTTTTGAAATCAGTGCTATGAGTGCTACATGTTAATAAAAAAAAGTAAAGTCAGAAGTCCAATATTATGAAAGCATTTGAAAATGTACGTAGACAAAAATTCGACGATCATACATACTTAGAAAGAAAGTGCTGAAATTCATTTGTATTTTGCCTATGACACTAGAAGAGAAGATTCAATTCTTATCACAAAATTAGAAAATCAAACAGATAAGTAATAAAATAATTAGGCCATTTATACAAGTTACTTTTGCTACAGGATAAAATATTGTTTCATAATAAGTTAGTAACAATGTTATTTTATAGCAAAACTATTAATAGATAACTGATGAATCAGACAAAATGAACTAGAATTTATATTTGCACATTAAGTAAAAATGTAGCATTTTCCACTATTTGATTTCATTCTCAAAATCATTATTTCCTGGTTAAAGAAATTATTTAAGAAACAAACAAATGTTATTTATTGAGTAAATACTTGATAAAAAGAAATAAGGAACATTTTCAGGGGAAACTGAATGCATTTTCTTAAATAAAAAAGAAAAAAAGCCAAGTATAAATATTTTAAACAATAAACTATCTTAACTAAAATACAAAACAATTCATTCATAACACTTTACTTTATTTTCTGCAGGTAAAATATTCAAATGAACAAAGACAACCTAACCTTTCTTACCTTTTGGTTTAATAAAGAGTAGTACAAAATAAACTTGAAAATTAACTACAAAAAATCCAATGTCAAATGGACTACTTATCTACTTAACTGCATTCAATGAGCCACGAGGAAGAAAATAATGTAGTATAATTTATATTAAGATTCTTTAAGACTTAGTGCAAAGGAATTTAATATTGTTAGATGGATTTTTCAACAGAAAGTTAATTAATAAAGTAAATTTTATTAATCTTAGGGGAAACTATAATATTTTATATTTTTATATTAATAATAATAATATTTTATTTTAAATCAATTTATAATTAAAAAAATAAGCTCTATAGTAACAAGGAAATATGAAAATTGTTTATGTGAGATTTTTAAGCTGATTTCATTTAATTATTGTTTACAGCAATGAAGATAGTGTCTGTCTTATTAAATCTTAATTAGAGCATCTACTACATTTTAAATTTGATGCTAAATGTTAATAAATATACTTTTATTTTAAAAATAAGAAAAACAAAGTAATCAGTGAAACAATTTTGATTTGATTAACTGTTTATGCTTTAATTACATTAGAGGATATTTGTAATTTAAATGATATACCTGAAAACATGTCCATAAATGTTTAGATCTGATAATGCAAATTACTTAATTAATCAACATCAATTTTTTTTCAAAGATTTAAAATTCAAATAAACTTAATAAGGTGAAACAATGATTAAACAAGATAAGCAAATTAACCCATCTTAATATTACTCAAATTGTTATTATATTTTGTTCAAAAAGTTTCATAGTACATAGCAATGAGAATGATAAAATAGCCTAGCAATTTTTAAATATGGATTCTAGTACAACTATTTTATTACAACTAAATGATAAAAATGAATCTTACAAGTATCCAAAAGAAAAAATTAGGAAAATTGAGCACTTACTTTGAGAGATAAGGAAACAAAACAAAAAATATATCATATATTCCATGTTGTTTATCTTCAGCTAGGATTGTATTTAGAATACTTCATGCAAAAGTACAATTTTGTGATTAAAAAGCACAATAATTACAAATTAATATTTCCCATGTTACAGCAAAGTAATTTTATGTTTATTTTGTTTTAGTAAGAGCAGTTTGTTTAGATCCACATTATGAAATCTTGCTTTCCATAACACGAAAAGCAGAAGCTATACGCTAAATTAAAAAATATTTGGTACAAATTAAAATTTAAAAAATATCCATTTTAATAGTTTATAAGAAAGGATAATTTTCAATTAATGAATATAATTCAAATGATGAATATATAGAGGTTTCTTTAAACATAAAGAATTGTCAATAAAACACATAAAAATTCCCTATCCCTACTAAGATAGACATTTACCTTAAACAATTTTGATAATGAATGAAAGAATGATATAAAACATAATATTTTAGATTTTTGGTTAGAGAAATAAAATTACCAATCCACACTTGATTATGATATGGTTTACAACATTCAAACTACACAATTTAGCTTTGAAAGGGCATTTTCAAGTTTGAAATTTATTCCCCAAGATAACAAAAGTCCTCTCAGTGACACAATGTTTAGAAGAGACAATAATTAGAGGCAATGTGCATGCTAAGTAAATAAATAAACAAATGTTTTATACTACTTTAACAAAGCCAATGTCAACAGTAAGGGACTAAAGTACACATAATCAATACAATTATGAATGTAGATGTCAAATGCGATTTTGATAATGGATAACAATATCAACATCACATTTTTTTTTATAATACTTTAATAATCTTATGGCAGACTGTTGACTGTGAAATACCTTTATTTGTTTGCTGTATTAAGGTCAGACAAATTGTTTCATTACAAGCTTGATAGCTTGTTTATCATTTAGAGATAATTTTTTCTTAGATATTTCACATTTTGAATAAAAGTTTCTCACTAAAAGCAACTTTGGAATTCTTAAGGATCTCGTCAAATAACAAATTTAGAATTTTTACGGATCTCATTTATTTCATTCCAAAAATGATTTCAGAATAATTGATCCCGATAATATTCTTATCAGCAAAAGTCTTTATATAACAGTAATTTTTTAAACTTTTAGATCAGATATTTATTTTACACTTGGTATTGGGATCTTCCTTAACAAGCAAATCAAGTCCAACTATTTTTATGACATTATCATTTACATTTAATTTTAAAAGAAAAGTGATCAAATGACTGTTAGGAAATAAGTTAGCTTAAATTAAGATTTTAAAAATTCTATGATTTTGTAACACATTATATATTGCTTCTTTTACAATATGCTAATTTAACTTGCAGAATCATGTATTTAGTTCACTCCCAACAAATATATATTTCTTCTTGTTTTGTATTTTATTACAAAATAAAATTCAATCTATATATCTTTTATTATTAAAATATCATTTATAGAAAGAAATATATAAATTCATAATTAATTCTTAAACAATTCAATGCATGTTTTCCAACGAACCTTCAGCCTGAACAGTTATTAAATTTTTTTTCTAATTTCAAAAATTATTAATTTTAATTTCATGTATCAATTTGACAATTTTATACTAGATTACACTATAACTAAAATATCACTTTTAATAAAACATTTACAGAAATTGTTATAAATAGAACAAAACAACCTGAAAATAGACATTGAAATAGAGATTATAAAACAATGTGAAAATTTTAAAACTCCGTCTAAGATTTTCACATAAGTTGATAATTAAATAAAATTTTCAAGCTGTATTAGAATTCTAGGTCTAATAGACATTAGACCTAGAATGAAAATAAACTTACCTATGTACAATATTCCTTATCCAGTCTTTACTGTTAGTTTATTGCACTCTTCAAAAAATTGCAAAGCAAAAGTCTCAAAATTGAAATCGGCATTCAAGCATTTGATGATGCATTATAAACAGAACACATTAATACATAACTTTACTGATTATGTGAAATTTCTACCTCTGGTAAAGTAAATGGTCTAATTATGGATGCAAAGATACAGCAATACATAATTCTAGATTATTTAATTTTCTTGTTTAGACTTAATACAGTATGAAAAAAAAAAAATTCAACATATTGTTTTTTTTATAAAAATCAATATATAAAAAATAGAATTTAATTTTATTTAGGAATTACCAATACAGCACTAAAGTCATATTGCTAAAATTTTAGAGTAGTAAATTACATTGTTGTATCTGTGTGAAGGAAGTTCATATTAACATATAATAAAGACTAGGTAGATAATTTGTAATAAACAATTAAGCAGAACAAAAAATGTTAAAGTATTTTGATAACACAATCTAAATTGTTTCTCAAATAATTTTACAATTATTATGTAGAATTAAAATTAATTTCCTCAATTTCATCAGCAGTCTTATTTAATACAAGAGTTATGCATATTGTACATATATAAAAATATTTATACAAAGTCTTTCTTTTAAATGTTTAAGAGGACTTACACAATTATCTCCAGAAGCAATACCAGATGATGTACTTGCAATACTACCATCAATTTCACAAACTGAACTTCCGTCAGATTTGGCAGGACTTGTATTATAATCTCCAGAGTAACAAGATTCCTAATAAGAATAATTATTTATTTCCATTCTAATATACTTTATTCAGCTGAAAATTTATAAAAAAAATTATATAATACTTTTTATAGCAGTAAATATAAAAAAAACATTTTTTACTGATTTTGATATTAAAGTTAAAAATCATGCTATAACATTTTTAGAGAGTTTTAAAGAAAATAATATATTTTGACAGACATATATTTTAGAAAATTTACAAAAATAAACATAATTTTCTTTTGAATAATAAACATAAGTTGACTTTGAAAACTGAATGTTTGAATAAAAATGTTAAAATATTTTACTAAAACATCTATATCAAGAAAAAGATAAAGTAGTAATTAACAATAAAATTTGAGCCAGCATTTTGTGAAAAGTTTTGGTTTTTTTGTCACTCAATGGTCATTTTTTGCACATGAGGGCAAATAAGACTGGAACCTATTGCTTAAAGTCATCATTTTGTGAAAGCCATATAAACACATGATAAAGACCAGGTAGATAACTGTAACAAACAATGAAACACAAAAAAACATTTTAATAAAGACACTTATTAAAATATTTTAACATTTTTATTAAAAATAAAGAAATATAACAAAAATAGGTATATTAAGAAGTAATAGAATTTGAGCAAATGCAATCCTTAAAAATATTTAAAACCTAAATGTTTAAATTGTGATTTAGATTCAATCAAATTGTTGTAAATATATGTGTTATAACATTATTATCATAGTAACTGATTCATTAATATGTTTATCTTTAGCTTTTATAAATTTTGAATTTATGACAAAAGTTTTAGAAATGTGATGCATACGATTAACTTTTACTGTGGTTTAATCCTAACACTTTTATTAAGAAGTCCAAATTTTATAATATATGCCTAGGATGTGGAGAGACTTTTCCAGGGTATAGGCTACTTCTAATTTTTCAAGATGTTGCAGTCCACACTGCTGTAGTGGTGTGGTGAATTTAAAAAAGGGTATAAAATGAGTTTATTATAACTTAATAATAATTAAAGTATGAACTTTCCCATACAAACATAATACTCACAAAAATAATATCAAATGATTGATTTAAGATTAAGCATTGCAAAACAATATTAAAAAATAAATCATTTTCATCAAAAGTTAGTTTTTATAATTATAGTTAGAAGACTTTATATGCATACATTCCACAAATTTTGATTATCTTGCTATATAATTTTAATCACTTTATTTCCTTTCTTTGGAAGTGTCATATGTTGTACACACATTTAGCATTCACTACTGTAAATAAAAGTTATTTTTCCCACTTTGAATTAAAACTAAAACAGTTTTTCTTTTTCTGAACACTCATTTTCAACAATGTACTGCTTATTTAAAATATGACAGATTACTACTTTCACAACAAAAACACAAGTAACATAAAATTATCAAGTTGAATGTTTGAATAATTTTGAGTGACTGCTAGATTGTGGAGTGCAAATATATTCATTGCAGAAATGAAGCAACACATGTACTTAACATGTTGGCTATAAGATCCAATGCTTTCGCAGTATGCAATGTCAACATAAGAGCACAATCAATCCCACGGAACTACAGGAAGATCGGCTCATCAAGATTTATCTTATCCTTTAGTTAGTATGGGTTTAAAAGTTCATTTCTATACAGCTGACATTGAATAATCTCCCCCACCTCCCAAAAGAGGCAGTGAAATTTAAGGATCATCAAGAGTGCCAGTCTCCAGCTTAGCTGTCTTTTATTCTCTAATCTAACATCAATCAATGTTCCATAAATACATTTCTTCTAGTGTGAGTACCTTAGGCATTAGAAAAGGCAGACACCTCAAAATATTCTGGTGGTTACCTAGTTGATTGTGATCACTTTAATGCTCATTCCTAATATATATATATATATATATATATATATATATATATATATATATATATATATATATATATATATATATATATATATATATATATATATATATATATATATATATATATATATATATATATATATATATATATATATATATATATATATATATATATATTTTACAAAGTGATTTAAAATTGGAAATTATATTAGATACACAGAATATTCCCCAAATATTTGTATCATCCTTAATTATAAACACATATTAACTAGAAAACATCACTGGCAATTATCAATGCTATAATGGAAATGTTTGGGATCATAAATTTTAACTGCTAAATATTTGACACATAAATTAGATTTTACGATTTACTTTTGTCAAAAGTTCCAATTCTGGAGAATTCTGAAAATTAAATTCAATTTCATCTTCAGGAAAAGACAAAGCAGCATTTGCATATTCTTCATACCACTGTCTTCTTGTTTTCTCTTCTTCAGCAGTTTTAAAAGAAACGGCCACAACTGCCTAAAATAAAAAAAATGTAAGATAAATTAAACAAATTTAAGAACATAATAAAATGTTATTATGAGAGCATTACACTAAAATAAATACCAACAACTCAGTTAAATCTGTGAGTTTTTGTATTTCATGATAATTTATTACACACAATTAGTTTTCTAAAATAATGCATTACCTAACAGGATTGTAATCTGATAAAAGCCAAAACAGCTTTCTATACATTTAGCATCAACCCAGTCTTTTAAATGATTTCTTTAACAGCATTAAAGCAATACTTCTGATGTTTCATTTTCTAAAAAGCAGAGTTTGAAACACTTCTTAAAAACCTATTCCTCATAATCTCACTTCATAAAAAACATATTCCTTATTTTTTCCCTTGTTTTCTGAAAAAGGAGCCCAAAATATCAATTGATAATATTTCTAATTGTTGAAATAGAAATGATGTTTATAAAACTCTAATTAGTTTCTTGTTTGTAACTTTGTATATTTAGCAGTCAACAAAGTTGGTGACATAATCTTTGATGTACATCCACATACAAAGTCAAAATCGTTTTGCTTTTCTAAAAGTTCTTTAACTGTCATTATATTTTTGGGAAAATCATATCATGTTTTCTAAATGTTTTCTCTCTAATGTTTGGAGATTATTTCAAAAACAAGTGATAGGCAATATAACACATCATTATTATGAGGTATATATTAATTTAATCCAATTAGCATTTTCACTCATTTTAAAACATTTTGTTCATATTTTAGACTTTTGACAATTTATCAAACTTTTTAGAATATCTAGTAAAAATTTTAATGAATGTGAAACATATTTTACATATAGAATTACAATATAAATGAGTGAGATTAGGTTAGTTATTAAGGTTGACTTTCCAGATACCATTTTTGCAATAAAGGGCTGTAATCATAAAAATCGTCCGGCTATTCTTCAAATGCAATTGTAAATAGATAAAATTCAAAGAGACAGATTTTTATTGAGTCAAAAGCAAGCTCCTATTAAAATTTTAAATAATTTTTTCCTACTGAACTATTTGCAATGTCCATGAACACAGCTCATTAATAAGTTAACATCTTGAAAAGTGGAACAGAAATAATTAGAATTCAGCGCTGTTATATAGAGTTTTTATGTAACACATGTACTTACAATGGTAATCCTACTTCAGTGGAAGTGTTAAAACATTGACTAATACTTAATATAATTCTACTAGCAAAAGTATTTGAAGAAAAAACAGATTTGTTACAAATTGTATTCATTTATGAAGAAAAATTTTAAGTGCCAACTTACTTTCACAGTTATAAGCTATTTAATTATTTTTTAGAAATAAAAGCATACGTAATATGCATAAAAAAAAAAAGATTAATATAAAGAAAAACTCTGAGAGAATTTCTACCATATTTTTAAGTTTAAATTTTGAATTATATAAGTCAAGTTGAAAATATATAATATATAATACAAGTTGAAAATACAAATTTTGATTTCTAAAAATAAGTATTGAAAATAGATGGAAATTAAAGATATCATAAATGAAATTTCAATCTTTGGAAGCACTGCACAAAAAATATTTTTGATGTGACCAAATTTTAAAAGATCATCAGAATCAAAGTATCCATAGCAAAAAAGTTCACACACACATGCATAAAAAAAATATCCAATTAACTATTACATAAAATTGAACTTGTAGAATTTAATAAAAAAAATTTAGGAACTTCGCAATTTATTTTGAAAAATGAAGACATTTCAGGAAACTTTTTAAAAATGAGTAATTTTAGAAACATTAAGAAAACTCCATTAAAAGTCACCAAGTAAATGTTTATACAGAAGATGCATCTTTAATATCAAAGCAACAAATCAATTCACAATGTTGGCTCTCCCTTCCAGGTGGAAAATATTTTGGAATTTAATCAATGAGATTAATAGTCGAAATTTAATCAAAAGATTGGGTCACCTATATTGGTCTGCACTTAAATGATCACTTTTTTCAAAACAAAGTAAACTATTTTCTGAATTTGTATTGTGGGTTTGCTTATTCAAATGCTCAAAAAGTTAGTTTTCCAATGTTTGCTGTCCAATGCTTTTCTGAAAACCCAATGTTTGCTGCTATTTCTTAGCAATGAAATACAAAAATGGTAAGACTTAAGGAATCAATACTTTATTCAAAATTTCTTAATAGTTCATAACTTAAAAATAAAAAAAATTATAAATTTTTTCTGAGGTGTTAAATTAATAATTCCTTTGTTACTTCATTTAAAGTATGTGACTATGTTATAAGAGAAAAATTGAAGCAAAAAAAGAGGCTGCTAATGATCTATACATACAATATATTTCGTAAGAATATATATATTAAAATAATTTATCTATAGCAGGTAACAACACAGTAAAAATATATAAATTTATCATTTTACTGTGTTGTTAGCAAAATGTTAATCACAAAACGTTTTTAACATGAATATCTGCCAGTAATCTATAATTTCCTTTTAAAAAAATAGAAAAGCATGACTACATAGCTAAAGTTGCATAATTCTCATTATAGTTTATTAAAAAACTTTGGCTCTGGCATTAGTTTTGTCCTATTAGTAAAGCATACAATAAATAATATTAAAACAAAAAAGAACAGCAAGTTTTTCAAAAAAAAAAAAAAAAAAATTGTTAGTCCAATTTAAAACATTCAAAAAAAAAACTTTATTTTCAATAACACTGCATAAATTGCTATCAGGAAATGTGCTTAAAAATTTATTAATCTTTAAAAATCTACACAATTTTAACAATATCCATTTTGAAATGTTATTCAGAATAATATAAAGAATAGGGCTATTCACAAATTTAAAACATCACATTCAAAGCTCTAATATTTATCACTATACTTTTGCTATTCACTACTCTAATTATGTAAAACGGAACATAAACTTCTAATGGTCATAGGTAGTCTGTACTCAGTAAATATGCTAAAGCAAAAATATACATCATAAATAGTTGAAAACTGATATTAAGAATGTGGTCAGCAAAATTTACAATCAAAGTTATGGTGAACCAATTTGTATTTATAAACCAAATTCTATCAGCAGTTTATGTGATAAAGTAAGATATTAATGAATCTCTTTATCATCATACAATATAATAAAAAGATTAATTTTATAACTAAAATCTCTATAATTACAGTAAAGATCATAAAGCAAAGAATTTTTACATCAGTTTAAAATGAAATAGTAAATAATTTTAACAATCAGTTTTTTACAACAAATTGTTATGCATAAATAAGTTGTCTTAACGATTTGTTTCAATTAAACATGTTACTTATTACGTGTTTGTAAAAAGAAAGCAGAAATTTTAAGTAATACTTCACCAGAAATAAAAAAGGTACAAAACTTAAGGGACAGTTAATTGATATGTTGAATGATGACAGCAGAAATAGAGATAAAGAGAACAATCAACTAGAAAACTGAAGTATACATGAATTTTAAGAATGCAAGCATGATTTTGGATGTTTGTTCAATTAACCTTTATAAAACTTGCAAGAGAAAATTGCTATTAAAATTGCAAGAGAAATTTTTAAAATTGAATTGTTTTTATATCTATAAATTTGGTTAAGTTTTCATAAACTACAGGCATTGTGCCTGTAGTTTATAAAAACTTAATTCATGTCCTGCTATTTAGATTCGATTCTGAACCATATTAAAAATGGGTTTCAAATCCATTTATAATACGGTTTGAGTTGAAAACCGGGAAACTAAATATTCACAATCATTGCTACTAGTTTCTTATTTTTCCTAATTTAAAGAACAAAGAAGTTAGAAACTTAAAACTCCAACACATTGTTAACATTCTTCTTGCACAAATTTTACTACAGTTTTATGAGTATAAATAAAGGACACTGTACATCTAATTTGTCAACTGCTTTTATTCTTAATTGGACAACGAGTGATTTATAAAAATATGTTAAATTATATATTTATGGATTACAATACACATTTGAAATGAAAAACTACTACATATACTTATAACTAGGTGTAAAAGACTATTTTTCGTCATTAATGTAAATTACAATGATAATTACAAAACTGTTTCAATTGATACATACTAAATTAAAATTTTTATGTATTATAATAACATAAAATATTTAAGAACCACTAATATATATACAAAATATCACATTAATTAGGGTTTGTTTATCATATAATTAGTTTTATTTAGGAGTATAAGGCAGTAATGAAAAATAAGATAAATTAGATAACTGCACAAGAAACTCCAAAAATTTAAAACAGGGGAAAAATATATAATTGTAAATCATTTATTGCAAAAATGTTTTGAGAAAATTATAAACAAATATATATAGTGGATACTCAATTACAATATGAATACTGAAATAATCTATAACAAGAAAAAAAAACCAAAAAACATATAGGTCACAATTATAAAATTCTTTAAGATATAAAAATTAAAATATTCTTAAGATATAATTTGTTTTAATATATTCAGCATAAAATTAAAAGTACTTGTGTTAAAATGCTAAGCAAATTACCAATAATTCTTCTTTTTGCTGAATTGTCATACCATCTTCATATAATCCTAGCTCTGGAAAAATGAACACAGGAAAAATTACATTTTAAACTATGCAGAATCATTTTATAACATACAAAATGTGTAAAAAATTATAATGATTTTAATACCTTTAAGTTTTGCATTCAATTTAGCATCATAAGAATGTGGTGTCTCATTATCAGTCTCCTCATCATCAGACACCAATGTTTCTTCTAAATGAGAATTTGGTGGCAATATAATCACCTAAAAATGATTTATAAAAAAATAGTATAAAAAAACTATTAAAAACCAACTTCCTAATGAGAAAGAATACTAAACAGATTATTTAATATAGCCTCATAATTTTAAATCATAGTCAAATGGTGAGCTCAAACATGAATTGATAATCTTTTATTTTACAAGTTTGAGAAAAAAGAAGTTCCACAATATTTAAATTGCAAACCTGAATTCAAAAAAGGGGGTCTTTCACTCAGATGAGCAACAATCAAGTTCATTTTCCCCCCTCCAACTGAAATTCTATGGACGTAAGTCCCAAGTAGCACAAAAAAGTAAAAAAGTAAGTGGTCACTTATCAAAATACTGATGCTGCTCACCAATATTTGTATTTGATGTTCTGACTGGAATCCGAAATAAGCTACCATTAATAAAAATTACTTTATTAATGGTAGCTAATTTAGGATAAGTAAAATTTTAAAAAAAAACTTTAGCCCTTCTTAAAGATTTAAAATAACCATTAAAATAAAAAACGAGCC
This sequence comes from Latrodectus elegans, assembly GCA_030067965.1. Taxonomy (NCBI): domain Eukaryota; kingdom Metazoa; phylum Arthropoda; class Arachnida; order Araneae; family Theridiidae; genus Latrodectus; species Latrodectus elegans. The sequence continues at coordinate 19,346,677 of CM057815.1, read as the reverse complement.
AAAAAATAGTTATAAAAAATGTACTTTCTTAATATGTTGTTGAAATTATAAATTTTTGAAAAATACAATAATGTATCATATTATAATTAATTTGCACATTGGCAGCGATATTATGATTAAAAATTTAATCAACTTTTAAATTCTATGAATACTTCACTCAAAATTAAGACTACGACAAAGAAGATAATTTTCAAATTAGGAATAAAATTTAAATACAATTTATAAGATTAAATAAATGCAATGAAAATTAATATCACAAGTACTGAAATACCTTTCTGAAAAAAGAAATACAAAGTAAACTAAAAAATGTACTTTCTTAAACTTGAAAAAAATTAGCAAAACTGTTTATATCTACATGAAAATGAACAGCACTTGAATAATTTATAATAGGGGAAAGAAAGTTAAAACATTTATAAATTAAAAATTTGAAAAAAACAATCCATTATGATAATTTTTACACTCTTTTATATAAAATCTTAAAGAACAAAACTTTTTTTAAATTATGTCCTTATGAACTTGTTTTTAATAAAATGAGGATGGCAAACAATTAATAACAATAAAAAAGTAATTTTTGAAATATTTTCATAAGTATAACCTCTGAGTTACTGTTCTCATTGAAGCCTTCAGTATTTTCTTGCATTTCTATACCTTGATGAGATGAATTCAAGCTTGAAAGCTCTTATGAACTAAAATAAAATATACTAAACATTAAAATGGAAATTTCAGTACAAGCTTGATAATTATTTAATGACCAATAATTTAAAATGGGATTTAAAAGGTATTAATAGTTATCTAATTATAACTGAGAAATAGGAATAGTGGAGTACATGCATTTCTTCCTTTCTTACATTACATTTAGCATTTTTACTTCTTTAAAAAAGAAATAAACAAAACACAATCTTGAGAACAGGTGATATTGAAATCCAACATATATCTTAAAACAAAGAATTGGGTTATATAGCAAATTTTAATGCGCTGAAAATCCAAGACATAAAATTTGAAAGTAATATACTGTGATATTATAATTATTTTTAATCTAACTTCACTTTATACAATTGTTCATTTTCCTACTCCAAGGATTCATTATCTGGCTGGGCAAGATCGGCTCAGCCCTTCAGTGGGTCAATAAACTTAGCACAAAGCATGCTTGGTCACTAAACACTGGGGGTTTCACGTTAGGCTGAAAAATTTTTTTAACAAGTTTCTTTACTTAATACTGCTTTTTAATTCTTTGTCAATACTTCATTATCACACTAAAAAGTGATCATTATCACAATCAGCTCCCCTGTAGCTTCTGGCATCTAAAACATCAAAAGCACATGTCTTTTATCAATTATGATATGATCAATTTGATTTCTTGTCTTTCCATCATGGGAAATCCATGTTTCCTTATGTATATGATTGAGTTAGTATTTTTACAAGAGTTTGCACCATTACAAACTGTGTATCTTCCCAAATCAATAATGTTGCTCTTTTCATATCTTACCTCTCAAATCACTAAAGTATCCAATCAATATTTATCACATTTCTCTGTAGGGCACCAGAGCAAAACAAACTCAAAATTTTTCAAGTATCAAGTCTTAAATCCTTAATCTGCTTCAGAAGTCTGTTTCCATTCCTAATTTACCAGTCTACTCTGGATGTCTAATTAATGGCTTCTCAACTTTTGTTTTTTTTTTTCATAGAGGGATTGTTAGCTTTTTGTCCAAAACCCAACTAGGGATTTTGGAGGGCCAAGCCTCCAAATCCCTAAGAGGCAGGGGGAACTCTCTAAAATATATTTCCAGTAAATAATTATGCCCTCATTTAGAAATAATAAACATAATAAAAAATAATAAGTAATAAATTCAATGAGTTACTTACAATTCAGCTTATTTAAAAATGCATTTTAAATGAATTTTTTTATGATGAACAGCAATGTACACTCATTTGATCAGCTACATTTATTTCTCCCTGTAAAATACATTTATGTTTAGAAAATTAAATATAAAAAATAGTTTACAAAAAAACCTAAACATACCAAAAGTTATGTTAGAATATATATAAATTATATGTTTATGCAATGCAAGGTTATCATACATTTTGAACCTTTTTTAAATTGCAAAATCTTCCAAGTTCTACTGATACAATAATAATAGAAATAAAAGAGTAGCTTTAGAAAAGGAAATTTTACTTAGTTTAACAGTTTCAAGTACTAAAATTTTGTACTTTCTTCAATTTTTTTCTTGCAGATATTACTTGGCTAATTCATACTCATTCAATGATAAAGTAAACACATGAGAAACTTTATGAATAATTAGTTATTGAATATTCATAAAATTTGTCTCATGTTTTATAATTACATATAAATATATATATACATTTACAACATTCATACTTATTTTTTTACTTTTATGAAATCCTTAATATTTTCTAAATAAAATGCATTGCGATTTCAAAACAATGGAGTAAAACATTTTTTCAATATATTAAATTTCAATTTTTTTCCCTGACAAGTACAAAAATTAACAAAATATTTCATTTGAGATAATTTATACTTGCAAACAAAAATCAGAGCCATAGGTGCTATTTGGATTTTAAGTATATTTGTAAAAAATAAACAGTTAAATTAAAAAATAATGATGGGCTGTTCAAACAATTGTTATTAACAATCAAAAACTATTATGTATCAAATTTTATTTATTTATCAACTACAAAGGCCCAGAAATTTGGCTATTATGCCATTATTTCTCTAGCCTTCCAATATTTCTGAACTCTACAGTTTAACACAAGTCAAGAAGAGAGAGTAGCATAAAAAATTTGAAATTGTCTGCACAGAATATATAAGGGAAAGTCACAAAGTCTAAACCTATACAAATATGCAGGAAAGCAATCATGGCCTATAGTAATGCAAAAGAGAGCCACAGCTCAGCTTCTAGGGAAATCAAGGATGGGCTGTGTATCCTTAAGGAGCGAGGACCACAGCTTATTAGCACAATCAAATAATGCCTTTCTGCTTTATTTTCGAGGCATATCTTCATATGTTTCAAATTCAATATGATAAATTATTTTCAAATGATTCACATATAAACATACATACATTACTTATTTAAATTATATTATTTACTAAAAGTTATTTTAAATGAATAATAGTGTGACATACAAAATATAAATGTTTTAAAAATATGAAGTTAATAAAATAAAATGGTTGCATAAAATTTAACAGAAATTTTTCCTTTTCAAAGCTATTAATTCATGTTTCTAAGAAATTAGTTAAGCATGTTAGAAATTTCCATTAAAAAGAATTACCATTCTTCATTGTCACTATGCAGCATTAGAAAAATCTTTCTAGGGGATTATTCATCAAAAAAATTAACCTCCTTACTCAATGAGATAGTAGATTTTCTTAAACAAATATAAGTTAAAATCGCTAAATAGTAGAGAGGGTAAAATGCGCCAATTGTAGGTTCCAAGAATGCGATAAAGTGCGCCAGACTGGTTTACTGGTTTGGATTACATAGGTATGATGTGCTTTTCATTTTACATGCACATTTTGTATGTAACCCTTGAAACTATTACAGAATAATCTTGAAGCATTGAGTTTCGATATTCGATTTTTAGAGTTTTTGTGTTGCTTGAGAAAATTAATAAGTATGGATGAGGATATATTGACTTTACGTTTTTGCGGAGTACATATGAAGAAAGAATCATCAGGAAAACCATAATAAATGATTTTTTTAGAAGCGATAAAAATGGTATATTTGCCGAAAAGTAATGATTCGGAGATCGATGAAGTTTAGGTGAATTATTTTGTTTTTCATTACAATTTTATTCATATTTAGAAATTAAAGTTTTTATAAAAATGAATGTTTCCATAAGTAAATAAATGTTTAAGTTGTGTGTGTTAGAATGTGCCGTGCACTTAAATTTCTTTAATGTAGGGCGTAACTTCTTGTTACATTAAAATTAGAGTTTAAAAAATTGAAATTTGTTAATGTTTGAAATTTAGCTATATTGCTCAGTTGCCACTGTAGTAGGTAGCGCTACACTGATGTTTTTTTAAGGTGGGCGCCATTGCTCGGTATATTAAAAATCTAGTTTAAATAAAAAAAAGGAAATTCGTTAATGTTTGAAATTTAGCTTTATTGCCCGGTTGGCACTGTAGTAGGTAGATATTTTTTTTAAGGTGGGCGTCATTGCTCGATATATTAAAAATTTTGTTTCTATTTATTAGAATTTTAAAACTTCTACAGTATTTAGTTATAACAAAATATTCTATTTTTAATATTTGGAATTCGGAAAAACATGCAATTTCAAAGTTGAAGTTCGAATGTGATCGTTATTGGTTGACACCTATTGCACGTAATGACGTGATTTAGGTTGGCAACAGAGCTGTAGAGTGCTTAGTGTGAAGATTTTAAGTCGCGCCAATTCTGTACAGGTCTGTCGTCATTTACCAATTAGAACATAAATAAAATTCCACTACCCAAGAGAAATAAATAGAGCAAACAACAGTTTCTAACAATAGAAAACCATAAGCCAAATATGATATAGTTTCTTTGATAAAAACCATTTGTTTTCTTAAACAAGAGAGTTCAGTATATTCTTGCATTTATACAAGAGAATGATAAAGATTTATGTGGTAACATATTCATAAAAACTTATTTGTACTATTTTATTTTTAATACACCTATCAAGATATAGCAGCTTGCATGACATTTTTTATAGGTTCTTCACTTAAATAGCTTTTTAGTAACTTTAAAAAATAAATTTAAAGAATGCTTATTATTTTTGCAAATGTATGGAGCAAATATTATCATGTGTTCTAAAACTTTCATTTTACTTTTCCTAAAAATTAATTTTTTTAATTATCATTAAATATACACTGAAGAGCAATACAACAAGATATGGTGTAAACTTGGTAGAATTTGCACCAACCTTCCAGGTTGAAAGGATTCTGCACAAGTACCAAAAAGTTTTCATTCCAAAGACAAGTGTGATCCAAATAATATCATTTTTCATTTTTGTAATAACTTTTAAAAATCTATACATTTAAAAAATTTTTTAGTGAGATATTCATAATATTCTTAAACTTGATTTGCAATATTTTTTATTTGGCACAATTTTCTTTTTGTTCGAATTCCTGGATGAGTATTTCCTTAGAACATAAATAATGAAATCAATCATTTTGTTGATAGATACTTTATCATCACTCTATATTTAACACATTTATTTATGAAATTTATTTTATAAAAATGATGATTCAATTTGAAACTAAGATGTTAATTTAGTCAAAACACACCATTTTTATCAACTGTGCAAAATTTTGGAACGTCCATATCAAAAGAATTTTAATAATTTAGAAAAGAGTATGAATAAGTTTATTAGCTAATTTATTACTAAACCACTTAGTATTTTTAAAAATTAAGTTTTTTTATAATTTATTCTTTAACATTCTGTGTTACAAATCAAGAGACATTATAAGATCAAAATGTAAAATTATATTTTTAAATCATTTTTTTTTTTTTTTTTTTTTTTATATATATTTTACAATGCAAGTCATGAAATCAATGGTATATACCATTTTCTTGTCTCCTCTTAATTTTGTTTTACCGCATTTTAAATTTAACAGCCATTTTCATTTAGCAACTTGAACGTTTATGTTAACATATGTAATTAACCTGATGCCAACACATCCTGGTAAAGGAAGGTTAATCTTCTTCCTACATACAAGCATACAATAATGTTTAAATATGAAATAGCATTTTGGAATTAACTTTTTACAATAAAAGTTCAGCATACTTCCTTCTATCTATAATCATAAACCACAGCAAATAACAAAATTTGGTACTGCTCTATTAATAACATAAAATAAATAATGAGAATAAATTAAATAACGAGACAACAAAATAAATAATGACATCACAATGAAAATAATAATGAATAAAAAATAAATAATGAGATCACATTAGAAAACTTTTTCATATTTTCTGCTCAAATAGGTTAGTTTATTTCATACAAAATTTAATGACACTCCAGGCATATAAAAACACTGAGTTTTTGTTTCTTGATATTAGGTTCTATATCACTAGACTTTTAAATAATTTTAACATATTTCAAATGTTTAAACAATGACAGTTGTAGTACATGAATACTTGATAATTTATACAAACTAACACTAGATACTAGTCTACAAATTGAGGGTGCCATTCAGTTCAAAGCCAATTTGGTGCCATAATATTGTGCTAACTAAGATAATTATTTTACTTGTAATTCAACCATTGTATTTCCAACGCCATGCTGTTTCTTCAAATATGTATGAAAACATGCTTTACGGAAAAAAGATCACTAATTTATACCAAGGGGTACCCTGTGAAGTATATTTCTACCTAAATTATCTATGTAACATATTGTATTATGTTAATAAGCTTTCTGCTCACTAAATGAAATAATATTTATAGTATCTTGTAAATTTTTTATGCATATTTTTAAATGCAAAAACTTTTAGGGTAATATTCCATGTTATTGCCTTTGGAATGTAAAAAATATATTAAACATTAAAAACAGCAAAAATATAAAGGTTTATACGTTTTGGAAAAGAAACTTAAAAATGCAACAATACAATTAAAAGTTTAATACAATTTTCTTTTAATATCGGATATAATTTATTTCAAAACTTAAAAAATTAATGTCTTTACCTCAACACACTTTATTATGGTTACAATAAACTACTGGAATAAACATGATAACAAAAGAAGAAATGTTTAATATTCAGCAACAGTTAATTATCCCAAAGCTTGCTTAACGCTATTATACATACATACATAAAAATATTATAGGCGCTGATATGATTTAAGGAGAATATATAAATTGTGTTTACACATCAAATAAGTCTTCCGGTTTATAAATTTGGCTAAATGTCTAATATATTACACTCTGTTATAACAGTATTAATAATCTAACACTTTGTATTTTTAAATTGCCTAATATAATCATGATAATGATTTATATTAAGGACTAGGAATTCAAAGAGAAAACAAACATTTCAATAACATTAGAGATATAAACAAACACAACGAAACATCAAAAGTTCAAACCTTACTGCTGTTCAATTTAGATATTTTTAGACTCTTCATTTCAGCTAACAGCCAAGCCCTAGATGTACATTACTTTTCAATAAAGTAAATATCATGTGATCAAAAGAGGCTATGTATGATAATTATTATAAAATTCGCAGCTCTATAATATTTATATTTTTTAAAGAAAAATGCTGATCATATTTTTAGCCATAATAATAATTTAAAAAGCTTAATTCAAAAATAAATTATTCACTTTACACCGGATAAAATTAAAACGCTTAAAGATTAGAATAAAAATTGATAGTATGTATCACTTTTTCATTCAAAATGCCTATACAAAATGCATGCATATCTTTAAAACTTGTCTCATTTGCTACCGAAAAATACTCAGATTAAGCTAAGAACAGCTAAAAAACTCTACGCCTATGGAGTATATTCCTTTTATTTTAAAGACAATGTTTCTCATAAAATTTTAAAATGATGTATTTTGTTTAATGTTGATCACATATTACTTGACTATTGTGTAGAAATTTTTAATTCATGCATGAAAATTACAAAAAGTTACAAATGTATCATTGATCATTATTTCTTTTTTCTTCTCTTTTTAGTAGCTTATCATTATGCAACTAATATTAAACTAAACCATCATTATTTTGAAACAAGAAAATGCATCATACGAGCTGTTAAAAATAAATTGCAATAATCTTTTGAATGCAAAACTAATTTTGAACCTCATTAAGTTAATATTCTATATTTTCATTCACATATATCGTATCTATTCTTATTGATACACTGAATACTTTTGTATGACCTAATAAACAATGTGTGTAGAATATTCAGAAATTAATGAACTGTCAGCCACTAGACAACAGTAAGATTATATTATATTTTATTTAAAATATATTTTTTCTCATCCTACATTTTTTACTTCAAATCATATCTCTTGAAATGGTCAGTTCACATTACCCAATTTCGCTCTTTAGTATTAAAGAAAATAGGCATCAAATGTTTTTTTATTATTTATTTCAATCATAATCTTAGTAAAATATATTTGCTACATGTTGAATAAAATAATAATTTTAAGCCTAATTTGAATTTATGAGTAAAATGAGTGATTAGTATTGTTTAATAGTTTACTTGTACGCTGTAATCAATATTGATGTAGATTTCTGTGTGTACTTATAACAGGGAAATCATATGTATTTGATACTTCCTAATTTATGTATTTAAAAATAAAATAATGATGTTAAACTTTTTGGAATTTTTTAAAGTTTTGAATAAAGTTTTTCAGCATATATGCTTTTTTTGTGCACGATTCTTTGCTCGTATGTATATATATATATCATGCATAGTAATTACAGAGTTAAAATTGACTTGCATAATTTCGTTCTTTCTCTCTCGTATTTTTTAGTTCTGTTATAAAATTATATTACTTATTGGATAATATTATCCACTACAATTTATTTATTACTTTACTTTTACTTAGAATATTTACTCATTATACATAATTTTTCATTTTTTATGAGTTTAGATTTATAAATAAATGTAAAGGCAATAATTATTTTAATATAAATGAATTAATATTATTAAGCCATACATTTGAAAAGAGGAAGTGATTGTAATAATTAATATTTGGTGTAGTAATAGAATAAAACAGAACAACAAATGCGTTTTTATTATCTGGAAAGATTTATAGTAATTAAAAAAAAACTATAACTAATACTAAGAAATACTGTGGTGAAAAAATGTTAAAGAAAGAATAGAAAATATAATTAATAATTAAAAAATCAACTTAATTAATTTAATTTTAACATGCAAAGTTATATAATAAATGTTGAAGAAACTGAATTTCATGAAAGTGAAATATGTGTGTTCTTGATAGGAAAAAAATAGAAGTAGATCTAATGAAGAGGTAAAAAAAATCTAGGTGTCCCCAAACACAAAAAGAAAAAACTTGATTAGTTTCCTGTTAATCAGACAAAAAATATTGATTAACTAACCCCAAACTCATGTAAATTTCAGGAAAACACTTTCACTAAATTAACATCAATATGATCATTAGTATTTAAATTAAAACGATAAATATTTTTCAGAATGTTCATTTGTTAAAAAAAAAAAAAGAAGAAGAGAAAGAAGACTATAACAATGAAACAAAAATTTGTACATAAGAATAGAACTGAATAGAACTAAACCTTTAACACTCATAAATCTAAAATTTTGTTACTTAGATACTGTAAAAGATTCTTATTCTCCGGTTCCCAAAAAATGGTGCCTCAGTGAGAAATACTATAATAATTTATTTTAAAACCGAATAAAAATTAATATAAAATAGCAATAATTTATTTTACTGAAATTAATTATTTCTTGTCATTTAATTGGCAATTAACTATGATTTTGATTGATCAACATGATAACAAGCTTGAATGTACTTTTATAAACTACTTCAATAATTTCTATGAAGAGAAAAAATGGCGAACCAACACTGAATGGCCATATGTTTTTCAATTCCATTACAGTAAATTAATAGATAATAAAATGAGAAGAAATCACGAAAGTCGATAGAAAAAGGAAAGTATTTTTTACTCAAAATGCTACAACTGATTGATATTTAAACATTAAAACAGTTAACATATATATTCAAACTTCATAAAAAAATTTCTCTCATTTGATTAACTTATCGTTATCTGAAAACAAAAATGAAGCTGTATTTTTATTGGAGAAAACTAGTAAAATCTGTAAGGGCTTTTACGCCTTTACAGATTTTACTAGTTTTAATTCTAATCTTCTGTTTAATGTTATGCTTATCTTTTTGCTTCATAATGGACGTTAATGCTACAAAAACAATTTCAAGAAATATTAAAAAAAAAAAAAAAAAAAAAAAAAAAACCCAGTAAAATCAAGTAAAAAACAAGGAAAATCTTATTTTAAAATTGAGCTTTTTCTTGGATTATAAAGTCATAATTTTGAGATTTAAAATGGAATAATAAAAACTATTTTTCTTTTACCCAATACTGAGTAATTTACTTCAGCTATTTCGATCTGTTAATTCTAATTACTCCTTTTAAGCGAGAGTCTACAGCACCATTGCAAATTATCATACGGTAGATATCGTACGGTTTTCTGTGATATTTGAATCTAGTGACTTTAAATTAACAACGTAACACAAATTATTTCTTCACTTTCCATTTCTTTTTGTAGATGCATGTTTGAAATACTTAATTAAATTTTTCACTTAGGATCAGCAATAAATTGACCATTTTAAAGATGTTCTTCTACAATACATTTTTATTCCATTTCTCACATTATATTTTCTGTTTTTCTTTTTTTTTTTTATTAAATTCCACTCTTGTTTTTTTTTAATACAATTCAGATGAAGATGGTAACTCTTGGATATTTTACTGGCTTACATTGCTGGCCATGATTCCTCACTACTTATGACTGAGTGCCAATACTTGTGTCACGTTTTAAATATTTGTTTATTTTAGAGAAACGTAAGTATTTAATATAAATAACATACACATTACGCGTATGTCCTTCAAAAGAGTGATTGTATTCTAATATCTTCCCTTACCTCAATAATTTGAAAGGATTTTGTCATCATTGCAATAAGCATGTTTATGAGTACAACAATAGCAGTCACATCATATGACATAAAGAGATCTTGACCCACAGTTTCAATAAAGAAGTCTTCAATCAAATCAGTACTTTTAGAAGAACTTATACCAAAGAATGAGCAGAACAGGGTTGCAAATGTGTTTCCATCCTGATGTAAAATGTTTACATTTAGACTATCAATGTCTTACATGCTGTAAGCAGACATTGTTAAATAACTAAAAGCTAAGCAATTTTACACTTTTTATAGATCCGAAATGCTAAAAATCAATGGAATAAAAAATCAAACATTAAAATCCTATATAATGCTCGAGTAGAAATATATTATTTCTTAAAAAATATCAAGGGGGGAGAAATATTTTTAGAAATTGTTTTTGTAGCATCAACGTCCATTATAAAACAAAAAGATAAGCATAGCATTTTTCATTAACAGAAGATTAGAATTTTCTAAATTACATTTTATAATTATCTTATCCATAAATTAATTTTATAAAAATCTATAGTTATTACTATAGTTGCTTTAATTTTTCCCATTTTACATAAAAAATGAAATTATAAAAATGCAATTTTACGTTTCTTGAGCTTATTTTCAAAATTAAAACAGTAATTAAGGGATTTACTTACACATACAAACACACTTGATATCCCGGGAGACAGAGAATCTTGTGGCTTATTTCCAGTAAGTCGTGAGTATACACTGCTGGCCACCGTAAATGAATACCCTGAAGCAAGCATGCAAATAACATGAAATTTAAAGCATCCATTAATGGAGGTGAGATATGTAAATGATTAGAATATAAGCGCAGGCGCATATCACGCACGCTTGTGGTACCACTTTCGAGTGCTATTTAAGGCTTGAAGATTTCGAGGATTTCAAGTTCGACAATTGTGTTTTTCTTGTGATTTTTTCGAAAAATCGATCAATAATGCCGCGTAGAAAACCGCGATTATTTTTGATCAAATATCCGAATTCGACAGAGGAAGAGTAGTGGCCTACCGAGATTGTGGATTATTTTTCAGGAAGATCGGAAGTCATGTTGGACGAAACTAAACAACTGTAATGCGGATATGTGATCTTTGGAAGCAGGATGGTACGACGAACTGACGTCTTCGATCGCATCCATCTTCTTACACCACTTCACGTTTCTCTTTATGACAGGAAAATTGTGCTCATGGCAGTGACAGATCGCTCAGCCACATTACGAACCATAGAACAGTACATTCATTATGTAACGCATTATCCAGTGTCTGCACGAAACATTTGACGCCGTTTTCAGCAAAGTGGTCTGTCAACATGACGTCCTTTGCTTCGTCTACCCTTGACACAGAACCACAGACGTCTTCGCCGCCAATGGATGCGATGAAAGAAGGATGTGCACAGCAGATTAGAATTAAATTGTCTTTACTGACAAATCACGTTTCAGTCTACAACACCATGACGATCGCATTCAAGTCTGGAGACACCGTGAAAAGAGAATGATGAACAGCTGTGTTATGCACCGCCACACTGGTACTTCACTGGGTATTATGGTATGGGGTAGAATTGGATATCACTATCCCACTCGTCTAGTACGCATTGCCAGTACTTTAAACAGGCTGCGCTACATCTCAGAGTTGTTGGAACCAGTTGTCCTTCCTTACCTTCAGAGCTTGCACACAGTCATATTTCAACAGAATAATACGCGACCACACGTGGCACACATTGTTCAAGGACTCTTCGTCAGTCGCCAGATTGAATTGCTTCCCTGGATAAATCGCTCTCAGGATCTTTCACCAATAGAAAACTTGTGGTCAATGGTTGCTCAGTGATCGACCCAGATTACACCCCCAGCTGCCACATCAGATCAACTTTGGAAACGTGTTGAAGCTGGAAACATCAGAAAAAACTTATTCTACCAAAAACAGATGAATGGAGGCAGTTGAATGGTTTGGATAGCTGTTGCGTATAGTGGAAAGACCAATCTAGTGTTTCTAGATGGAAGCATATAAATTACATTCAAATTTTAAATTCAGAACTTTTTTGTATGATGCTCAGCTAGACGGAGAAAATTGGATATTTCAGGAAGATGAAATATTAATTCACACGACGAATGACATTAAAAATTAGTTTGAAACAAATAATGTTTAGGTTTTGCCAAGATTAGCTAAAAAGACCAGACCTAAATTTTGAGGAAAATATATGGTCAGTAATTGTTCGGGAATGTTTAGACTGGTGGCAAGCAATATGAATCTTCGAGAAGCCTTTAATAACTTCTGAGAATCCTTTAAATACGTCCCATAAATTTTTAATTATATATATATATATATGTATATATATATATATATATATATATATATATATATATATATATATATATATATATATATATATATATATATATATATATATATATATATATATATATATATATATATATATATATATATATATATATATATATATATATTGTTACAAATTTATAAATAACTATTGTATATATCTTAAAATATCTCAGACAGATCGGAAATACTCACATTTTGGGCAAACATTGCGGTATTTACACGTGTTATACGTTAAAAGCGGGTTTTTTTTAACAATTCTGTGACTTGGCGATGTTTTGGCGAGAAAACTTGGCGAGTTTGCAACATTGTCGGCGACTTGGCGAGATTTTTGGTGACTTGGCGAGAAATGGATATTTCTGGAAACATCCATCACCTAAGCTCTAGGACCAATATTTAGCGAGATAGCCTAGAATCTTCCAGAACCTTGGCGAAATTAGTAGATTTCTCCGCCAAGTCAGGTATAAATACCGCAGCCCAACATGGTTAGAAGGTTTTGTACACACAGTCTGTTTTGTGAAGACGATTAGTCGTGATTGCTAGTTTATAGAAGCTGTTCTCTGCCTGAGGTATTTGAGACCAGTGATTGGAAGCTGTTACTTATCGTATCTGACGAATTGTATCTGTATAATTGGGATTATTACAGCTGGTATTTCTAGTAGAATTTTTATGAATAAAAGTCTTGTGTTTATCGAGTAGTTGCTTTCTTCAACTCTCAACCCACACGAACCCCGAAGCTCGGTACAATATATATATATTCTTGACCAAAGGACCTGAGGAGCGAAGTAAATGTCCCTTTTAAGTGGTCAACATAACACGAAACCCTCAATGTTTCATGCACAAGCATGCGAAACCTTTAGTATCTAGTACCCAAGCAAGATTGGTATAATCATCCTTATCGACCCAATGCAGGCTGAAGGGCTGACTCGACCTTGCCCAGTTCGAACCTCGAAATCTGTGCCTTGGGAGCGCTACGTCACCGGCTTTTTTTAAATTAATATAAGTTCTTTTACCTCAATATTATAATAAAATTATAATAGTGAAAGTAAATAATTTCAGCATTTTGCGAATGTTGAATTATTATTAGGAAAGAAAGTTTCTGCTTAAAGTAAAGGACAAAAATATATACCTATTAACATTTGATCAACATGTTTGAGATTTGATCACCATGATTTAATAATTATATTAAAATTATAATAAGTTAATTATTCAATTATTAAGTGTTAAAGGTTAAATATTGCAAATTCCAGACAATTATTAAAAATCATTTATTTCAATTTTTTTTATATATATTTGGAAATAAATATTATTATTACTTATTATAAATTTTAGTTGATGATTATTACAAGTAATAAATCAACGAGTAAAATCTTGTAATGTTTAATACAAATAAAATTATTTGTTGCTTTAAAAGTGTTACGCTTTATTTTTCTTTGAGAATTATATATATATATATATATATATATATATATATATATATATATATATATATATATATATATATAAGTATTTTAATTAGTATGTATTAAAAAATAATATTATATACAAATAAAACAAATATGTTTTGAATGTTAATTTATCTTTTACCCATTTAATTATTTTTAAAATAAAATAAAGATAAAAATTTTAATTAAATAAATATAATAATATTTCATGAATCTCATTATCATAAAATAATCATTAGTTAATACTTTGATGTGCCACTAAAATATATATAATATAATTAAAATATTTCTTAATATAATTACAGAAGAATATTTCATTTATAAAATTATTTAAAGATATCAATATATTTGTAAGTTTTTTTTGCGTATTGTAATAATAAATTACTTAAAACTACGGAATCCAGGATTCGTATTGATTTTCTGTGATTAAAATAATCAAAAAATGAATTTTTCATCAAATAGTTAGATCTGAAGCAAATAAAAATAACGAATAGTAGAGTTATCTCTGATTCAATAATTTCTAATACTTCTTTTCCAACTGTCATAAATTATGAAAAAAATATTTGCTACTATGTAAGAAACTAAGGATATACATGAAACAAATTATTAAATATTGCTATCGTACAATAAATTTTAACGAAAAATACTAGGAAGAATTGTTATATGACATTTACGCACATTGTATTGCAATAATTTCTTTGTTCAGGGCTGAATATCAAACAAAAATAATCTCTGAGTTTTATTTCACACAAAAAGAAGGTTCTCACGTTTTTTCTTTTACTTTCTATGATGAGTATCTCGTTTCTAGAAGCAAGGGAAGTTGCCGCGTTTTATTCTCGCCACTTCATGTTTGGGGATCCACATAATTTTTTTTATTCATCAAAAATATTGATTGTTTAGAACCGTTGTTGTTGTACCACCATTCTTATCTGCACCTAGCCCTGAGTTGGCCGAGCTGGCAGCCGAATGGTTAGCACTTTTGCCTTCGATTAAACAGTTCGTGGGTTCAAATCCGACGAACAGGGGGATGAATTCTTGTAGTGGTTCAGTATCCACTTAAAATCGGAGGACCCACTCTAATTAGCCCTCTTGTGCGAAAAATGACTGTTGAGCAACAAACAAACAAATAGCCCTGAGTTGGATTCTACCAGATAGAAACAGCTGGGTGGAATCTTCGTGATTTTGAAACAGGGACAAAGTTAATGACCTCCAATTCTTGCCCTGACACTCTCAAAGATATTATTTCACTAGGAGGATATTGCGATCACGCCCAGAGTTTTAACATGCCTAAACCGTTGTTAGAGAATACGATGGATCTTCTGTCGGGATTCGAACTCACTACCTTCCGATACTGATAACGATGCACTAACCAACTACGCCACTGCGGTCCTATTTAGGGCCGTGTTAACCCAGTAGTTAAGGCATCGGCCTTCCCTCCGGAAAGGAAAGTTAAATTCACCGTTTCTCTCATTGTTGTTGAGAGAAGATTTAGAAGCAAGAATCCCAATTTAATAAATTGACCTTTTCACTTGACTACAGTTCAAAATTATGAAGTATTTATCTTTGCAAAGGTGCCTAAGGAACGTTTAAACAAATTTCTGGTTACAATTAGCGGTTGATGAAAGGAATTTTAACTGAGATAGATTTCCTTGTTTCTTAACCAACACTAAACTTTTAAGTTATATATTATCGAGTTGAATATGAATTTATCGGATTCCTAAGTTTGTTTTATTCGTTCGTTTCTCAATTGTCATTTTTTTCACATAAGAGTCAATTGAGAATGGACTCTACACTTTAAAGAAGATTTCGAACCATTACAAAAACCCATAGCCAAGGAGGGATTCTAACCCACGAGTATTTGAACCGAAGGCCAAAGCCAACGTTATGCAGTGATTTACTGAGATTTAGCAACCGACTTACAAAAATAAATGAATTGTTGTGATAATACTCGTTAAATATACCAGGTTATATTTTTTACTTTAAAGGGAGAGAATTTAAGTAAAAATTATTTCAGCGCAGCCTAACGTTAGGACAGAGTTTCGGGGGATAAGATTTCGGGTTTATTCCAATCAGTGAACAACGGGAAATCGTTTGTGTCATTCAACGATTATTTTTTTGCATATGAGGGCTAAGTAAATCAACTCCCACAGTTTAAAGAGAATTCGGAACCATACTCATCCAAGCGAAGATGGAATTCCTCGTCACCAGATGTTGAAGTAAAAGCCAGAAAAAAAAAAAAACCTTTTGGTTGCCATTTTGGCATAAAGGAAGATGAATGATGAGCTTTTTTTCCCCTTGTTTAGGTGCATATGTCGAGGTGGCTGCTTGGAAGTAAACAGGGTTAATTAGGGACGCGTAAATATGGACCACAATTTAGGAAAAGTCTAAGAGGTAGGCAATTTACGCGGTGGATATATTTTACAACAGACTTTAGGTTGTATACTACTCGGTATGAACCTAAGAGTAGAGATTAAAAATTCCCAGAAATTTTTAATAAAGGGAATTTACTCGAGAACTTTTGGGGAATATTAAGGGAAAAAGGCGACCAATCATCTTTCACTTAATGAATTGTTTTGTCTTCCATAGACGAAGAGAAGTGAAATAAACAACGTAAATATAAACAAAAAAAAATTGTTCTGTCTTCTAATACGAAAATTGAATAGTTTCGTACTAAAAAAATGTAAATACTAATCAAAATAAAAATAATGAATTAATATTTAATAAAATACATCAAAAAATATATTTCTCAGGACTGTCAAAATAAATGTTCACATTTCTATGGTTATAATTTCATGGTGAGAAAGAAAAAAAAGCATTTCTTGAACATTAATTTTTGAAGTTTTTCTAAGTTAGTCCTTAAAAGCGAAATTTCTTTCTTTTCCTGGAAAACTTTCTATTTACTTAATTAGTAGTAAAAATACTAAAACAAGTGGATTTTTATTTATTTTAAGAATCGTCTGATAGAGAAAATTCTAAATCATCGGAAAAATTTCACAAAATTCTTGAAAACCTTCAAAATTTCTTGGAATTTAAGAAACTCCCAAGGGAATAAATTGGGTTTATTCCCGGAAATAAACTTGTTTTTTTTCCCTCTTTCACAACGCTACATAAAAGATGATTAGCAATAACGAGCAACGTCAGTAAAAGTCTATGTGTCATCAGTAAAAAAGATTCAGGATAGAGAAAGATAAAATATTATCACAAATATTAAAATGAGTGAGGGTTTTCCTTGCGAAAGAATAAATTGTGTTGACAATATAATATTATCGCACACATCCTGGTTTATTATTCCTTTTTTTTTCCCATTAAAATCTAAAATCAGATTTTCATCTTTTTTACTTTTGACATTTAACTTTAGCTAAGTTTTAAAACAATTATTGTTCATAAATAAATACTCGTTTCTTACGCACACATGCTTGATACGATTCTTTACAACGCTAGAAGTTTGAGATACGATAGAAAAAGAACAATATCTTTCAGACATATGTTTTTATTATTATGTAATGTATGACAATATATATATATATAAGTTGTTATTACTAATGAGACACTTGGACAAGCCAAGCTCGCCATGAGAATTTAAGTCAATTGGGAGCATCTTTCGTTTAATCAGAGCAGCATGAAGGTGAAAGTACGACTTTTGCTCTTCAAATCCTCCGATAGATAGCAGCACCAGAGGATCTACTCCCTCAATTTTGGCATTGATCAGAAGGGGGAGTAAATTTCTCCAGACCATTGCACCCATGGTAACTGCTCAAATACATATATATATATATATATATATATATATATATAGATATATATATATATATATATATATATATATATATATATATCTCACAACTAAACTACATATTTACAGTTCAACTTATTTGTCAATGCTTTATAATTTATAAGTGCAGACTTTTTCCTTTAAATATTTATAAACTTTATATCATCAAATTTTTTTTACTGCAAATACGTAACTATAAATTTATACTTAAAAATTAATTCCAATGATGTTATTGTTTCACTTTTAAACATGCACATTGCAATCATATCCGAATATTTGAACTCAAAACATGCGGAAATATTTTTAAGCAAAAGTATACGCTAGCATAATGAAAACTTTAATTGACCCACTCAGTGAAAACAATAAAAGAGAACTTTTATAAATTAATAAGAATGAATACATTGTGTGTGTGAGACAGAGAGAGAACTCATCCTGAAAAGTGATAAGGATTCTCTTTTTTTATAAGTTTAATTCAGTATTTCATGTGTGGCTCATTTTTTTCTTTCATGCAATACATAAGCGTTTCTATACACTATTTAGTTTCTATATTGGCAAAAAAAAGCTCAATATTTTTAAGCAAAAGTATACACAAAATAAAACACAAAGTAATTCCTGATCTTTTAAGTGTATTATTTTCACAAGAGCATTCTACTTGCAGAATAAATGAAAAAGAAAATTTTGATATTGCTGAGAAGAAAAATACTACCACATTTTATATTATATAAATGATTTATGGTTATTTAATTGATAGCTAATATATTTTGTATTAATTAAATTGGTAAAAATTAAAAAATTTTAAGTTTAATTATTATATAAATTTATATTTTTATGCCTATAGTGGTTTATTAACTAAGAATATTAATTTCTATATTTTTACATAAAGAATATAAGACTAAATGTAAATATAGTACAAAAGAATAATGAAAAATCTATTATTTTCTTAAGCATACAGTTGACAATATTAAATGGTGTTTCTTTGTCATTCGAATATATAATATACTGTTGTACAAAACTTAAGAAACAGGTGTTTTTTGCCATCACTCCATGAGAAATATATCTGAGAGACATGAAATTCAGGGAAATGAGGCAGCATTTTGTACTTAATCAATAAAGAGAGCTTAGTTGCACAAAAATGAATATAAATATAGTACGGAATCAAATAAAAAGAAGCGTCATTGAGTTTGTGGTACCTTTACATATGATCGTTTGTTAAAAAGGAAGAAAAGCAAGCAGAGATAAGAAATATATTTTTTTACTCAAAGGTTGCCACACTCTCCATACTCAAAACCAAATTGTCCAACACTTCTTCAGGTAAGAGCGCCCATTTCTCAATTAGCATGCAACAGTTGTTTAATATTTTCCGGAGGATGTAATCGTGATGAAAGGTGTTTCTCTAAAGCACCTTATACTTGTTCTAAGGGAATTAAATCAAGGGAGTACGCTGGCCAATCTATTCGAGTGACAATTTCCTTTTCCAGTTAGCTGATGAACAGAAGTTTGATACGGCCGGGAATTACCATCCATGAAAAAAAAGTTTACTACAGTGGCACGTCGGAACAGACGCATATGGGAAAGGATGGCCTCTTTCAATGTCTCGTGTAACAGAAAAACTGTTGAAAACATGGTGTTCAGTCCACCCGTTCACATATTGCTTTCTCTAGGAAACACTGTACGTCCCCCGTAAGCTTCTTTCCATGATGTTATTAAGATGAAACGGTGTCACGACCCCTCTCCGAATCAACGTAGGTCCTAGTCTAGTTAGCTCTCGGGTGCAAAAAAGGATTGTAGAACGTCAAATCAAAAATCTCCAAATTTACTGGTTTCGTGCCACAGAAACTATCTATAAAGAGAATAATTACATTAATAAGATGTCCATTTTTTGTGTTTCTTGCACCATTCTAAACGGTGTCGTCAATGGTGAACTTTCAAAGGGATGCTGCGGGGAAAACAGCGGGTGAAAAAGACACCTTTGAGAAGGCATCTGTAGAGACACTTTACCATTCCTTTGTTGCACAAATACAGAGCAATAACGCTTGGAGATTGGTTTTGAGCTTTTTCTGTACGATTGCAAGACGATATAGCTGTCATCCACGTCAGTTGTTTATATGGGTCAGCCATCGTAAACTTTTCTAACAATTGAACGTATAGTTTGGAAGGTTTCCCAACCAAGCGAAACTTTGAGGCTATTGTTGACCTTGAACTCTTAAGGTACACTAATCTCACAAAGCCACTGCTCCAACTTTTTTACATTCTCCCACGTGAAAGACAAGAATTTCTGGCCATATTTCATGAATGAAACCATTTACACTTACAGCATGCGTCTAATTATTTTGTCTTCATGCTTCCTTTCATTATAACCGAAATTTTTGCACGGACCAAACTCGTTTTGCTTACGCTCACGCTCTGTATTGTTTCTGGTGTATGTATCACCTTAGTCTTGATTGCGCGTTCATTGTACTGATTGCAAAAGAGTTTCATGGCTATCTACTAAAAATCTACATTGTTTTTATGCTTTGTACACCAGTATAGTTCCTTTTTATCATGTGATTAGCAAAATAAGTTCAATAAGAGTTTATTAAAACTAAACTTGTGGCTCATACGTGGACCAAGGCTAAGAATGACTATATCTGTTTTCCTGATCAAGGGCTCTGTGGTGCGAAGCATAAGTAGCGGTTAAGTGGTCAGTCTAACACGAAACACCAAAGTTTAGTTCACAAGCATGCTTGGTACTCAGTTTATCGACCCAATGAAGGAATGAAAGGCTGAATTGACTTTGCCCAGTTCGAGAATCGAATTTTGAACTTGTGCCTTGAGAGCAAGAAACGTTACCACTAAGTGACCGGACTTAACCAGTTAATTGCAAAGATATAAATAAAGAATATACATCTTAATGAGAGAAAAAAAAGAAAATTGTGTGAGAAAATAAATCCTATTTCTTTCGCACTGTTATTTTTAACAAAATATTAAATTCTCCCATGGGAGATAATTTAAGACATACCACTTAAAATAACAGTTAATATTAAATAAATAAGACTTCTAGTTGTAACATATAAAATTTTTGATAAATTCTGTGAATTGTTCAAGGAATATAGAATGAAAATTAGAAAATTCTACTGAATAATTTATTAAATTTTTTTTATCTTGAATTCAACAACAAAAATATATTTTTTAAATTACGTCCTTATGTTGGCTCTTTCGAGCATAATAAGTCTTGCAGTCCAATAAAGAAAAGAAATATCTCCAGGAGTGGAGAGCGTCTTAAAATGTGAAGAAGAGCGGGTTCCTGGAGGGCAGAACATTTATAAAGATGCTCGCCATCCATGTTAACATGCTCCCTACATAAAATGCAGTTGGGTGAATCCATAAGCCCTATGTGATATAGATGTTTCTGGAGAAAATACAACAAAAATATATAACTTATACTTTAAAAACATATGATGAACGATATTAATTTAAACTGTAAGATTAAAAAACTTTAAAATTGGAAATGATTTGTATAATAATTTAACATGATTTTTATTAAATTAATAAATGCATTAATACAACTTTCGTTTGTCAAAACAGATTGAATTATTTATCTGAAAAATTAACTTTTTCCGTCACACACACACTTTTTAATTTGACTAATTTAGTAGCCCCTTTTATTTTAACAATATTTTCCTCTTGTACATTGTATTCTAAAAAAAAAAAAAATCCACGATTCCATCTTAGATTAAATCATTTGCAATATAAACGTTATATGTTATATTTGTTAAAAAGAATTTTAAATTATAAATTTTCAGATTTCTTAAAAGATAATTTGCTTAATTAACTGATCAAAAACTAAATGCCGAAAAAACATTATTGTGGTAATAAATTTAAGTTTGCCATTTCTTTTATAGTTAAATGTTTGTGAATTTAAGGGTTAGCTAATACAAAAGGTTTTTTTTTTTTTTTGAAAACAGAGATGAAATTCATTCTTATTTAAGAAAGCTAGGCATTTCCTTTTATCTAGAAAAAAATATGCAAATCATCAACATCCGAACCGAAATATATGTGGTAATTGAATATCTCATATACATTATGTGGAAAATGATAAAGCCTCACCCATTTTTCGAATTTTACGTGGCATCCATTCTGGATTCAATGAACCTCACGTCATTGAGGATGGTTTGGTTCAGAATACATAACAAATATTCTTCAACATAAGCATTTTATTATTTTAGTTATTAACTTATATATTTAAGATATTTTCCTTGTGTAAAAATTTAAAAACATTTATTTTACTTTTAATTCAAATTGTTAATTTCTAAAATTCACATTGGATCATTTTCTAAAAAAAAATTAAGCTGAAATTGTATGGAGTTAATGTGTAGAGAAAGTAATATTTTTTAATAGCTTTCAAAAAACAAAGTACATTAATAAAGGTAAATATAAATCAAAACACTTAAACTTTTAAAATGATATATTACAAATTATAAGTGAAATGTGAAGCTTGATTTTTTAAGATATTACCAATATCCAAATTAAATATATTTAAAAATTAAAGCACACGACATACTTTTTTCTTTTGACTAATGAAATATTAAAATTATAATATTTAAAAAATATAGGGCAAAGTTTTTTTTTTTTTTTTTTTAAATTATGCCCACTATTGTCTTTTCAGACATGAAGCACATTGCAGTCCAATACAGCATTGAAGTAGCCGCAGAAAGAAAGAGGGCTTGTAAGTCAACACTGGAATGAACACCAGAAAGAAAGTTGCCCCTCTCTTTCTAATGTAGAGCAAAGTAATATGCAATAGTTAGTATTTATTAAAAATATTATTAATGATCCCTCTATAAAAGAGTGATTTTTTTAGCCCTGAATAAAATGAATAAGTAATTCAAGTCAACATCTTCACTTTACTTAAAGCCTGAACCCCCCTTGCAATCATATTTTGCACACAGATGCTAATGGCAGCTATTTACAGTTTAAAATTGGATCCCAAATCATTACAGGCATTCATGCCTGGGTAGAGATTTGAACCCACATATTTTTTTTTTTTAAATTTTATGTTAAATATATAAAATATTCTAAGATTTACAATAGGTTTTTAAAATTGATTTCCTACGAACGTACTATTTTCTTGACCATTTAATAATTTTTTAAACTTTCAATATTTATATGCTAAAGAATTTTATTTTGACAACATTTCTTTACCTTACAAGGTTAATGAGAACATTGTTAAATTGTATATTTATTTCAAAAGCAAGTTTAGAACCTGATTGATGCAGGGGCGATTGCCCAATGCCCCCACACACCAGAGGGGTTCTCAACTCAAATAGAATGTTGTCATGAAACAGAGAGAGAAATTTGACCCCCAAAGAAATTTTTGTTCCAGGCCCCAACTCTACATGTAGCATTTATTTATTTTTTTTAAAAAAGGGATTTCTAAGAACAAAATTAATTTTGAATGGATAAAATATTAAATATAACAAATGAAAATTGGTTTTTAAGAAATAACAGTTTGTAAATGTGACTTTGATGCTTTTTACTGTCTATAAAATTAGTTTAAGCCTATTACAGTAGTGTTACATTTAAGTAACAATTTATTCCAAATATTGCTTTAAAAATATTCAAATAATAATTTAATTTCAGAACCTAAATGTTTTTCAAGTTTAATAAGTTAAAAACAAATGTTTATAATATGTAAATTTAAAACAAAATACTTTTATTAGTCTCTATTAATAAACACAAAGATATAATGTTTTTCAACAAATCAATGACATTTTCTTAATTATTAAAAAAGAAATAAAAAATCTTTAAGCAAATGCTTTCAACAATTGTAATACTTTGCAAATTTCATTTGATATAAACTATTTGACTCAATAAAATAATAAAGAAAATTGCATCATGTCATATAAACTGAGAAAGCAAATTATAATTTTATATTAAATAAACAAAGCATAAGCAATCACAGTGTTTATTAATATATCTGTCAATGCTAAGAGAGCTTATGTGGATTAAAAATTAATATATTTTTAGAGTTCCAGTAAATTTCAGAGGAGTGGAAAATTACAGACCACAAATATGGTATAAAGAAATCTTCTGGTTGACCTTCTTCAACGTACTTGAATTTCAATTCTGGAAGTTTTTTTAACTTATCTTTAGACCACTGAAGAGATGATGCTTTCAGTATTTCAGAAACTTCTGAAACAGATGAGTTATGATCCATGGATTCTAGCTTGGAAGTAAAGAAGAGCAGAACGTAATCAATATTCTGCATTATATCTTGAAAATTGGGATTAGAGCGAAACATGCCAAAGATTTCCTTTTTATATAAGATGGTGTAGAGGAAATTGATATTTCCACGAAGCTGATAAGTGAAGAAGGAATTCAAAATTTCTAGCAGCATCCTAAGAACTTCCTCCAACACTGATAAATCCTGCATTAATTCAGAGGGTGGCAGATCCTCATCAACTTGCACAACAGTTTTAGACCGGTCTGACACATGCATGTATCTCTTACCTATATACTCAATCAAGTTAACAAATTTTTGGCAAACATATGGATGTAAATTTTGAGCATGAGCTGACATGTTGGCCAGGGCCGCCAAACAGTTTGTGTGAAGATATTTATCATGCATGCGAGTCATGTTATATTGTATTGTCCTAATAAGAATAAGAACCAATAAGCTACCAAGTGAAATTTCAGATAATGTTCTCTCTGTGTACCATGTAATGTTTTTCAGCTTAACAGAATGGATTTGTTTATCAAAGTATTCTTCTTCACTTAAAATCAATATTATTATTAATGCCATATAAATAAGATGTGAATTTTCTTCTGGTGCATTATATAACAACTTTAGTAATGGTATAACAAGCTTTGAGACATCGGATGAGAAAATTATGTAATGTCGAAAATGTGGATTTTGATGGAGAAGCATGTATGTCAGCAAAGCTGTTTGATCATCTTTTAATGTATTGCACAAAGTGGTAAATAGTACGTCATAATCCACTTTAAAGGATTCCATGCTGTCTTGTGGAGTTTCTTTACTATTATTTGAATTATTGAATGAAAATAGAGCAGTACGATAAGGGTTTTTCATTTCCTTCTCATTTGTGCAGTGGTTGACTAAGAGCAGCAAGAATAGTAAACTTTGGTTAGCCAGAACTGTGTTTGATTGGATTTTAGAATTTTCAGGTTGAAGGCTGCTTAATGATAACATGTTCCAAATGCCTGATGCTAAACCAGCAATAATACTACCACCTTCAGCAGCAGTGAGACAATGAGGACATTTTTGCTGATTACTATAATGTTGCAATAATGTCTTTACAAGTAACAATGAGTGAATAGTACATTTTCCCTGCATGATAATGGAATAAATTGTTGATACATATGCTGACCTTGAAGAAAACATCTGTACAGAGAGTAATACGATTAGAGTATGAATAGCTTCCACAGTTATTGCATAGGTCTTGTTGTCAAAAGATATGTCAACAATTATTTCTATAAGAGCATTTATAACTTCTTCAAGCAGCTTTTCTGGGTCAGATGCATTATTAGGGTCGGTTTTGTTCTGTTGACTGTCTTCTAATTGCTTTAGCATTCCTTCTTCCCCTAACGTTTCAATAAAGTATTTCAATACACATCTTAGTATGAACAATGAATTATGTGCTTGCCAAATAAATACTTTGTTTTCACATTGTACAGCAGCTTTAAGTTCAGAAGAGTGCACAAGAAATACTTTGATCAAAGCAGCAACATTACCAGTAACAAGATTGGTAATCAGCAAAGAGTCTAACATGGGCCGAATGCTGTCTTCAAGCAGTCTACAATCAGCACAAGAGTGTGGAGGAACAAAAGTAAAAGACAGTAATTGATTCCAGAAAGGGTCATTAGGAGAAATAGATTCCTTCCCAGAAAACATCTGAAGATATTTGTTATCTCGCAATTCATGTAAGCTGCTGCTAGAAGTTCCCATTTTGAATTTATCTATAACGAAAAGCATTTTTGTAAAATAACATTGTCTTAATTTTGTACATTATGATTAATAGATAAACACTGAATGGTAATATATTTAAAAAATTTTTAAAAAGTTTTTGGGAAGAAGAAGAAAAAAAAAAAAAAAAAAGAAGAAGAAAGAATGTGAATTAAAAATTTTTCAGTGTGACAGCTAGTAACTGTAATAAAGTAAATTAAATGTTCTTTTTTATAATTTATTCATGAATTCTTATTAACTCAAAAAATACATAACAATATATATAATATGCATACACTATCAAGAAAAAAAATATTTCTTTCATTTCTCAATTGCATTATTAACTTTTACATAGGTTTTGAGATATTAAATTTCACACATGCACTCTGAAAAGATCATATTGAATGACACCACATGGTTATCTATTAAGAATTGCTCCTGTTAAGGAAGACAATTATTGATGGTGGATATTATCAAGAGTTTGTGAGATGGTTGACTCAAATATTTTGGAGCAACTAAAAATTTCGCAAAATTAAGAAAACTAAAAAATTTGAATTCATTGTATAGTCTATAAAAATTTGCATTCAAATGATTTTTATAATTTTTTTTTAGAAAATAAGATTATTGATTTAAAAAAGTACACCAGAATTTTTAATAAATAATTAATACCCTTTACAAGTGCATGAATATCTCATTAATATATATATATATTACAAATGAATAGATTTTTTCATATCATTTTTCAAGTTATTAAAATCATCTATACTTTAAAAACAACACTTAAAAACCATTATATTTTATGAGATATTTAAAGGGTTGTACCGCTTTTGTAGTTCAAAATATAATTTTTTAATTCATTTGATTAAAACGATTATTTAAATGATAAACTTTTTTAAAGATATACAAGTACATGCATTTTTTAAATAATGATGAATTTGTTATTATGATTGAATTTGCGAATATATTTCTTCATTAGTTACAAAGTAGTAAAATGACTTGTTACTTTTTTATGTTTCACACACCCACCCACACACACACATATATATATATATATTTAAGTTAAATGAGTTACAGCTGATTTATATGGTTAGTTATTTTAATATTTAAATGATTTTGCATAATAATTTTCTTAAGCAATCTTTTAGTATATCAATATGAGAACAATTATAAAAAGGTTATTCAGATAAAGCTCGAGCCATTGCTTGAATATTTAAATGCAAATTATTAGCAAAAAAGATATAATACACATTATTGATTAAATGATAAAGAGACATTTTATTGTAGTTGATTTTTTTTATTTGTTTCTATTTTTCTTTGCAAAATTTTTCTTTTAATATTTCTTAAATGTATGAAGATTTATGTATGTTATAATATAGTACCTGTATATATTTCAATAGATCTGCATTATTCTTTAATGCAGATCTATTGAAAACTACTTTAGCTTTTAGAAAACTACTTTTAAAAATATGAGAAAAAAATTAAGTAATAAAATACCTAAAACATTTTTTTGGATATTACCTCTTTAGTTCATGCCAAAATACATCTTATATCTGATGAAATACATCTTTTGTTGATTAAAGTGTAATAATAGAACTTATTCAAATGGATTTACAAGAGATAGTAAAAGAGACTATAATATAATAGGTGTTAACATTATGATAAGAATTTTTTTTAAGCATGAGAATATATGTGTGAGACAGATATATCCATTTAAAAAATTAGAGACATTGATAAAAATAACAAAACTAAACATGTTTTAAATTTCAGCAACTTTGTTCAAGTACAAACATGATAATATCCTCAAGTCAATTTTTATAACTATAAGTAAAACAAATAAGGTAAATAAAATCCAAATGTTCTTAAACCTTGAGATCCCACATCTTGTATTAGTTAATAACTCCTAATTGAAAGTTTTATACAAAATAATTTTTTTATACAATTTAAATTCAATCAGAAAACAATATTTTGGTAGCAATATATTGTATATAACTTTCTCTAGGACACATTTAAAAAATATTTTTCTCAATAAAATAAATAAGGTAAATTATGTAATCTATTTATACAAGCAATATAAAAAAATAACTTTTTGTACAAAATTGATGATAAATGTGTCATAAACATATTTAAAGAACAAGTTATATCCTAAAAATAATGTATTGATATAGTTGAAAATTTACAACAGACTAAATTACAAATGTTTGTGATTAATTTTTCATAAATTAAAATTATAAGAAATGATTGATTGATGAGACGAAAGAACTGTAAAATATTACAACTATATTAATATAAAGGTATTCCTTATTTATGTCAAAATGGTATATTTTTGAGTTTTATTATAATATTAATAATATGAAGGATAATTAGAATTCATTTAATTCTACATTGAGTTTTTATTTTTTAAAGCAGAAAATTATTGCATTCATTAACTGAATTTAAAACAATTTGATAGGAAGTTATAAGTTTTCAGTTTTACTTTGCAAAATTATACACATTATATAGTTTAAGATTTTAGTTTTAAGATTGACATTTTTTAATCCTTTGATAAAGAAATAAACAAAAACACATATCAGAATCAAGAAACTTTTCTCTTGCTAACGAAGATACAAGAAAAGCCATTAAATGTGTGTAAAAATAAATTTATGTATACCATATAAACTTGAGTCTTTGGTCAATCTAAAAGTTTTTAAATTAAAAAACTAAATGGAAGACGTAAAAATATTATTTGAGGAATAAAATATTGGAAACTAAATATTTAATCAGTGTTTTCTATTGATAAGTTTAAAAGCTTATCAATCATGAATATTATATACAGAAAGTAAATCATTTTTGAAACAGAAAATTAGACAAAACTTTCACTAAGAAGCCCATTTTAATTAAACAGTAGCTTTCTTAATATGTACTATCACAGGAGCAGATGTAGTCAAAAATGGTTTCATAATTAGATATAACATTTAATAAAATTTTAGAAATGGAATAAAAACTTTTTGTCTTACTAAACCGTTTTAATTACTTATTGAACTTTATAAAAGAAAATGAAGATATATGATATTTTTAATAAAATATAAAAAAAGTAAAAATTCTTTTTTACAATAGTAAAACATATAGACATTATGAATTAAAACATCAACATTAGATAATACATATCAGCGAGAAACGTAGTTAAATTAAAAATTTTTAATAAGCATTATTTTTATTTATATCAATAAAGAAACTTTTCAGAAAATAAAAATAATGAACAAATTTTTATGTTTCATGTATAAAATTTATTGAAAGAATAATAACTTACACGATCTGCGTTACTTTAAATTCTTGTTTATTTTTGTCTGCTATATTCAGACTTCAGTTTGCTTACGAAAGAAATAAGCTGTTGCCACCAGAAACGATTGAGAGAATTTAATTTACATGAGAGAATTAATAAGACAATAATAAAAAGAGAAATAAAAAAGAAACTATTAAAATTGATTACATAGATATTCTTCCTTTTCATCAAAAACTATTTACAAAGTTGTTATTATCAGTTTGATTTTAATATTTGAATTATGCAAATTATTTCTAAGGATGGCAACTAATAAAAATTTATTCAGTTTGTTTATTTATTTGGATTGCACGAAAAACTGAGAAAAAGTTTAGGAATTTTTAAATGAGATACTTCCGTATCACATATCTAATGTAATGAACACAAATGTTGTACTAGGGTTTGAATGTTTCATATCTACTTAAGACATGTAATTATTTAAGAATTCTCATTCTTCTACAAATTTTACATCAAATGTAACTATAATCTCAATCATTAAACGTATGTTTTTGTTGTAAATTCTGAAAAAAGAAAAGGAAAAAAAAAAAATTCACAGATGGGTTTTTCAAGAGCTCCGAAATCAAAACCGGTATTTTTTTACAATGCTCTTTGTTTTTCGTTTCTGTCTTTCATTGTAATTAGCATAATTTTACTTAGGCCATGGACTATAAACAAACAAGTTGAAAAATTTATTCTTCGTTCGGTAGAAAACTCGCCTGATGTAAAAATATTGCCTTCAGCTACTACAACTGGACCACGAAATCTTAATTGTAATTACTTTAATTGTTTTGATGTTTATAAATGTGGTCATTTTGAAAATAAGTTATCTGTTTACATTTATCCTATTTACAAATATGAAGATGAAAAAGGTGTACCCATATCGGTATCACACTCCAAAGAATTCTTAGAAATATTGCAAACAATTTATGAAAGCCCATATTATGTCTCAGATCCAAAAAAAGCATGTATTTTCATTCCATCTTTGGATTTGCTCAATCAGAATACTCTTAGATTGAAGGAAACGTCACAAGTTTTAAGTACTTTACCATATTGGAATTCTGGGATAAATCATTTGTTGTTTAACATGCTTCCTGGTAGTGTTCCAGATTACAATTCTGTTTTAGAAGTTGATAGTAATAAAGCTATGGTAGCTGGTGCCAGCTTTTCTTCTTGGACTTATCGCAGAACTTTTGACATTAGCATTCCAACATTTAGTCTTATAAATCATTCATTTGATATTAACCGGTGTCAAGAGTCTTCTAGACGTTGGCTTGCATCTTCTACTCAAATTAATATTCACTTTGAATATCGTCATGAACTGGAAGATTTGGCAGAAGAACATCCTGAATTGTTGGTTTTGGGACGGTGCTCAGAAGAAGGAAGATTTCAAAATGCAACTACTCGATGTAGAGGAGGTGAAACTTATGAATACCCAGATATTTTAGA
The DNA here is from genome assembly GCA_030067965.1 of Latrodectus elegans. Lineage (NCBI taxonomy): Eukaryota > Metazoa > Arthropoda > Arachnida > Araneae > Theridiidae > Latrodectus > Latrodectus elegans. The sequence continues at coordinate 19,315,788 of CM057815.1, read as the reverse complement.
AGATTCTACATTTTGCATTATTATTCGGGGTGCTAGGTTAGGCCAACCAGCTCTGTCAGATGCTCTGAAGTCTGGCTGTATTCCAGTTGTAGTCGCTGATGGTTATATCTTACCATTTGCTGAAGTTATTGATTGGAAGAGAGCCAGTATAGTACTCTTTGAAGAAAAGCTTGGGGATTTAATTCACATATTAAAATCAGTATCAGATGAGAAAATATCAGAAATGCGTCTTCAAGCATGTTTTCTGTGGCAGAAGTATTTTAGTTCTATGAAACAAATTACGACAACTACATTAGAGATTCTTAATTCACGCATATTTCCTCATAATGCTCGTATGTATCAAGATTGGAATGATCCAGCTTCTAAGTGTGGAATATCAACTCCATTGTTCTTGCCAACTATAGCACCAAAGTCACAAGGTTTTACTGCTGTAATATTGACTTATGACCGCTTAGAACGTCTGTTTCAAGTTATTAGGAGAGTTGTTCAAGCACCTAGTTTAGCTAAAGTTCTTGTTGTATGGAATAATCAAGTAAAATCACCTCCTCCGGCTTCTGTTTGGCCGAAAATTAGCAAGCCATTAAAAGTTGTCCAAACAAAAGAGAATAAGCTCAGTAATAGATTTTATCCATATGATGAAATTGAAACTGAATCTGTTCTTGCAATTGATGATGATATTGTAATGTTGACAGCTGATGAATTAGAGTTTGGATATGAAGTATGGCGGGAATTTCCTGATCGTATTGTTGGATTTCCATCAAGAGTTCATTTATGGGACAATACTACTAAAAAGTGGAAGTATGAATCTGAATGGACTAATGAAATATCCATGGTATTAACTGGTGCTGCTTTTTATCATAAATATTATAGTTATTTGTATACCAATTCAATGCCTGGTGATATAAAAGAATGGGTAGATGATCACATGAATTGTGAAGACATTGCGATGAACTTTCTTGTAGCTAATGTTACTGGCAAAGCTCCAATTAAAGTAACACCCAGGAAAAAATTTAAATGCCCTGAATGCACAAATGTTGAAATGCTTTCAGCAGATGTCATACACATGGCTGAGCGTACAGAATGCATTAATAGATTCGCTCAAATTTATGGAGTGATGACATTAAAAACTGTTGAATTTCGAGCAGATCCTGTACTTTATAAAGATAACTTTCCTGAGAAACTAAAACGTTTTAACAATGTTGGGAGTTTATAAATAAAATATCTACTATTAAAATGTTATTTATTGTAAATATTTTATTATTTTCAATATATTGTACATAGTATCTATTCCTTGTATTTCATTTTGTGTTAGTAAATAACATTTATAATATAATTAGCCTCTAATATTCTCTATTCTTAATTACTTAGATAATTTCACATAGATTTAATTTGGTCTTTGAAATTTTAAAATATTATTCATGCAATTGTACCATCAGTTCTTAGAATAAATTTTTTCTTAACAGATAGCATGAAAATAAATTTGTATAATAACTATAACTATATATTTACAAATTTATATAACATATAGATTAAAACAAATAATGATGTACTTAATTATTGCTAATTTATTTTCTTAATTTGTAAGGTTTACATTTTATTTTTAAAAAAATGCTGTTTTCCAAATGTTTTTCGATATTAGCATAAACAATATTTATTATCTCATATTTTTTTCTTTGTTTAATGTTAAGTACTCATTTTAATGTGATAGCTAATTTTATTCCTATATCTATTTGTGTTTCTGTTATTTTTTAATGTTTAAATAAATTTTACTGTATTCATTTTGAAAGTGTTTATTCACTATACATCAGTTGATTATAGTTTATTGCACTTGATTGCATGTATTCAGTAAAATCAGATAAATATGTAAATACATACAAATTTTCTCCTGTTATTCATCTTCATTAATTTATCACATTGCTTCTCAATTTAAATCTAAATTCTACTGAAAGATTTTTAATGTTTCTCTTTTTGTACAGAACTAAATTATCTTATTGTATAGAAACATTTGCATATTTAGATTACACAAGGAGAAAATATTGATGATTTTGAATGTCTCACTATATTGTATATAATAAGTTATTTCATTATTAACTTTGTTAAAAATGTATAAAGAAAATATTAAATAAAATCTTTTAAAACCTTGCTTTATTATATTTTTTAAAAGAATTTATAAAAATATTTGTAATTATTTTTTCCATTTATATAAATGAAAATTATATTTAACATCTTCCATTAATTTTTTGATATCTGCATATCTTGTCTAAGAATTGTCCCTGGTCAAACAGTTCTAGAAAGGCACAACTATTGTTTATAATCTAAATATTTCTACTTATTCAGTTTACTAAAAAATTTGAAAATGTTTATGTATTCTTCAAAAAAGTAATCACATCCAATTTATATATATTGATTATAATAATATAGATTTTCCTGTTATTGTGATAGTTTTATGTTCATACTATTTTAATAGCATACCAGTAGTTGCTTCAAATATTTAATTTTTAATACAAAATTTGGCTTTCTGAACAAAAACAATTTCACCTCTTAAAAGTAAGAAATTTGAACATTTCAGAAAAAATGATATGGATAGGTTTCGGCTTCTATGTGAAAATGATTTCATTTTTTAAAAAGATTTAAACATTTTAGGGGGAAAAAAAATGAAGTAGCTATTCATATTTTTCTCACAAAATTTAAATTTCTATATTTTTAAATTATTTATTTAAAAAAATCACTATGAATTATGGTATTGGAATATACTGCACGTGTGTGAGATGCTGGAATTCTCAATTTAAAAATTGTATTTTACTTATTGTTTACTATTTATTAAATGTAGATTTGAAGAGACTTTAAACTTGTTTGAAAATGAATCTTTGGATTATCAAATAAACTACCTGTTATTTATTATCTCATAAATAAGAACAAACAGATAAAAATGGAGTTTTTTAACTGAAGAAATAATATTGTGGGGAAGGTTTTATAAAATGTCAAGGATTAATGTTATTAAAAGTAATCTAATTATTACAGTACATCCATAATTTTTTTAAAAAATGACTATCAAAAGTTCTGTTTTTAAGTAAATTGTAAGCCAAGCACATCAGGTTCCTTTATTTTACTTAAAATAATCTCAAAGGAGTTTCCCATAATGAAATTGTGAATTTTCAAATAATACTTATGGTAATATAGTTGGTTTTAGTTTTCCAGGTACTGGTTGCTTAGTTGAATTTTTTAAGTCATGGTCACTTGTAGCTTTCATTTTTTCAGTTATGTTAGAAATGAACTTAGCTTTGATTTTGCATTACGATAAATTCACCAAAGCAAAATTTTTTGATCAAAATTTAAAGAATATTGTGATGAGAAATTCATTACCTTTAATTTTTTTTCCTTTATTAAATTAGTATATAGAATAGTTATAAAATATTGTTTTAAAAGACAAAGTCAATTCTTGAATATTTAATGATGCTAATAGACCATAGGTTAATAATTAAAAACCAGATTTGTTTTATGGTTTCCTAAACAGTATTATTCTGCTTTCAATTACACAACATCAAAATTATTAAGATATTTTTATTCACTTGTGTAAATTATTCATGTTTTCTTTATATTTTTGTACAAGTTTTTAGGGAAGAGTTGATAATCTCTGTTCCACCAGTTTTATAAAATGAAATTGAATATTTTTTTATTATTTAATCTTATACATAATTTTTATATTACTATTTATTAATTTTTATATACTATTGTTTTTACAAATTATTCAATTTTTGAAAATTAAGGCAGAAATCATTTTTACTTCTATTTGTGATGAAATAATTTTTTAAATAATATAAAAATTGAATACTTTATGTTTAACTTTAAATTTTTTCTAAACTTTATTCATTTATTTCACATGTAATATAAGTTAAAAACTTATTTTAAATTCTTTAAGTTCCAAATTTTTTTACTTATTTTCATTTTTTACAATTTTTTTATATTCCTAAAAACTGTCCGTAAATTTTTTTTGCATGTTAAAATTACTCGAATATCTAAGGCATAAATTACCTGAATATTTAATCTTACAGGTTTATAAATCACATCTATAGTTGAATTAAATTCATAAAATTTAGAATGCAGTCATTCATGGTTAAGAGATACTTAAGGATAATGCTTGTAAGGAAATGTATTGTACATCATAATACAATTAAATTGTAAATACTAGAGATATTTATTTTATCTTATTATTAAAATAAGTTTACAGATGAGAATTAAATTATAGACATATAGTAATTCCTCTAAATTAAACAAGTTTAGACAGTTCAAAACATACTCATTTAATGAATTATTTTAAATGATTTTTTTGGCTATTACCAGAAATAAGTAAAATATTGCATACTATTATTAAAAGCATAAAACTCAAAGATCCTGCATAATCATTAGCAGTTATGAATAATTATAATCAAAAACAGAACCTGAGTACAATGTACAAATAGATTGATCAATATGGAAATGAATATTATGAATAATCTAGTTTGATTTGTGTAACATTTTTGCTTGTTTATAAATTTCAAAATTTTGGTGTAATAGAAAACATTTATTTCAGATGCAAACATCTATCTATTAATCACAAATATTTCAGGTTGATGAAGTTTTAAGCCATGAACCACTGATTAAAATCAGCTTGCTTATAATAGCGATTCATAAGTGACTGTATAAAATCGATGCAATTTTTAGTGCAGTATATCTACTGTGTGTGTGTGTGTGAATGTTTTAAATTTCATCTTATTAACTCTCTCTAGCATTGTATAAAAAAAATAACCTTTTCAACAATATCACATCAATCAAAATATTTATTTAACGTTTAACTATAAGGTCTTTAACTACCTATTTTCATAATGAAAAATAATTTTACAATTGACGAATATATTGACTTTAAATTAAAAATCTACAATCTATTTATTAGGTATAAAATTAGTTTTCTATGCAACTGAATGTTCTTTTTGACATTTACTGGAATTTTAAGTAAAATTCTACAAATTAAATAAAAAAAATTATTCACTAAATTTTTTTCTGTATTAAATAGCAAGTAAATTATGTAAATAAGCATCCTATAATTGCCATAAGATAAAGAATTGTGAATTGAATAGTACCCAATCAAATGTATACATTTACTTAAGCTAACTTTTTAATAAATGATAAAACAATTTTAATATATTGATAAGAATATATTAAAATATATTGATTTTAATATATTTAAGATAGAAGCAGATTTGAAATTAGATTGATGTACCCAAGAATAGAAAAATGCAAGTAAATATTTACCCTCTTATTTTGAATTTATGGGAATGAAGTGGTATGCAGAAATATTGAGTCTAGTAAATAATTAGAAAATATTCATAAAACTAATCTGCTTTATTTCAAAAAGTATCTAGTATTTTAGATATTGTGAGTGCATTAGATGCTTTACAACATATTCAAAATGTTAATTCAGACTTCCTTGCAATAAATTTTAGTCTTCTATATATTAAATGAATTTATAAGAAATACACATAAAAATTCAAAATAAAAGATTTTGAATATTTGGTATTACTTCATAAGGTAATATCTCAGGTTTATGAATTAAATATGGAGAGATTTTTTTTCAGTGTCACAAACAGTATGTCAACTAAAGAAAAACCAAAAAGTAAATACCTATGAAAAGGGTCAAGTAGATATCTTTTGATTTATACTGAATAATGGACTTCATGTAAATTACTATACAGCTTAATTTGCCATAGGCTTATAATAAAAAACTACATAAAATCAGAATTTTAATAAATATTACTTATTTAATATGCAAGAGTAGCATTCAATGCATTAAGTTTATATATATATATATAATGAAATTTTAAAAATACATTAATTTCCAAAGAACGATCTTTATATAGGAATATATAAATTTTACCTTAAAAAATGATAGAATTCATGCATTCTCAAAACTCAAATTCGAGGAGTTTCAAGAGTTAAAGCAATTTTTTGTTTCCAATTATTTACTAATTCTGCACAAATTATTTTTGTCGAAATAAGTCTTGTAAGCAAATAATATTCAATTATATTTTTAAATGCTGATAGCTTTATATATGAGTAAAAACTAATATGAATTTTTGATTTAATGAAGATTTCAATAATATTAAATGAGTGCATCTAGCTACAATAGGAATATTTTTACTAGGTTAATTACCTAAATATTCTACATAATAAATACACACGTACTATTAAACATAATGTATTTACAGTACTTTTTCTTTTAATATAATTTAAACTTTTAAGGTGAATAAAAACAAATTATGTTAAAATTAGAGCATTTACAAAAAGTTTAATTTAAATGAAATTTTTTCTCCTTTACCAGATGATTCTATAATAGTTCTTGCATTTTACAGTTCAAGTAAATAAACCTAGATTATCCATTTATCTATAAGTCATTAGTGTGTCAAAAAACTATTTATAGTTTTAATAAATTTCACTTTTACATCTAATAACTAAATTAAAAAACTTAGTTTTTCAGATCTCTCATATATATTCTCAAAACATACATACTGTATAACTTTTGTTTGGAACCAAACAATGTGGTTACTATTTACCAATAAATATATGCTACAGTAATAAACTTAAAATCAGTTTTCCTGTCGATAATAAATTGATGCTTGTAAAACAATAAGAAAAAGAGTGCCAAGAATTGAGGCGCATGCATTCTAAGTAAGTAATTTTAAATTAATAAAAATGAACACCTAAAATACTTGCATTTGCTTAAAAAAGTCTAAGCAAGTTTTCCAAATATAAAATAAATTTTCATAATGCAAACAGATACCAGGAAAGCCTACTGAATATTTATTCAATTAAGTATCAGATAATATCTATCTAACATAGTGGACAATAAAGTTACAGCTCTGATTTCAAAATAAGGTAATATTTAAAAAAAAAAAAAAAAAAAAAAAAAAAAACGAAATTCCGGAGAATATAAAAACAAGAATGCAAGTAGATTGTGTATTTAACTGTTACGGCCAGTTAACCCTTGCACAGTTAACCCTTTTGACAGTATCCCAATTTATATAATTTTAACATGCTGTCATAAGGCAACAAAAATTCATACATGGTGTTAAAACATTTATTAGTAACTATGTATGCTATTCTTCCTATTTACATTAGGATACATTTTTTATATCTAGTAGTAATTATAAAAATATTTTGTTTTGATTTATTTAATTAAAAATATCAAAAAATAATGATTTTTTAAAATTTAATCATTGTTTTCCAGAGCCCTGGAAAAATGATCTATTTCCAGGAATTTCTATATTCCACTCAAGTTATTTCAAATATAGCCAGACAGTTAATTTTCATAAAAAAAAAAAAAGCTACAGCATATAAATATACATATGTATAGAAATAAAAGTAATGGTTTCTTATAGCAGATTTTACACAAGGATACTCTACATATTAAGCTTTGAAATGCAATAATGATATTGGTAATGTGGAATGTTAGGAAATAGAATGAGAAAATGAGATTTTCAATTATAAAACAACATAATGAGTTTATTTTACATGATTGATAAAAAAATGATCAAGGGACCAAGAGTATGACACTATTCTTCATCGTGGGACTTCTTTTTCTTTTTCTTCTTTTTCTCAGAACTCTAAAAATAAAAAATGATTTTTTTTAATGAAGATGATTGAAAAAATTACTTATTTTATATTATTATACAGTGAAGTATTTAATCATTCAATAAAAGTGGCAAAGTAAAATATTCTTTAATTGTATTCACTGGCTGAATAATTTTTTAAAATTAACTAAGTAATCCCATTTTTTCACTTGGTTGGAAGTCCCTTTTTATTCCATATTACTACCCCATTTCTTGATTTCCATGAAGTGGACTGCACTGCTCAGCACTTCTTGGAAATTGGTTACACACAGAGAGAGAGAGATGGGACACGATCGAACACATAAGGGAGTTCGAGAAGGTAAAATGGTTACAGAAAATGTCAGGATAAGAGCTTGCCGCAAGAAAAAAAGCTACTCATTATTCAAGTCTGATGTTCTATTGAATCCTAGAAAAAGCACAAAAATGAAGTAATAAAATCCCATGAGCCCTTAGATTGGAAAAGATGATACATGCTTGTGTAACATGGCGAAAATAAAACCGAAGAAATAAATTAAACAGGTTTTTAGACCTCAAAATAGGTTGAGCTAATGATAGAATTTTATTCCATCATTCCATATTTTTTTTTCAATTATTATACCATTTATTTTAATTGATTAGTGAAAGTTGTGAATATAACATGGGTACTTAACACATATTTTGCATATATTTTCTTAAATACATAGCAAAATCAAACACAGAAATTCAGGTTGTTTTAGAAATATTTTATCTTTTCATTTCCACTTTGATTATAATTGTGTGTGGCATTTTGTCATAAAATATATTTCTTATCCTTATTAAATATTGATAAGTTAAAAGCAATTGATTAGATTACAGATATTCTATATATTTAATATGATTTTAATCAGAGGTTAAAAATGGACTATAATGAAAATTTAATTACTGAAAACATCTTTTGAGATCAGTTTGTCAGTCGTTAAAGAAATTAAAAGCTTATGATTTAAGTACAGAATAAAATTTCAATTTTATAGATATGTGGAGATTATTAATATTTAATATAATATCAAGTAAATTAACAAATATATAAGCACTTCTATTCACAATATATATATATATATTACCATAGATTCAGCCACTGCAGCTTCTACTTGTTCTTCTGAATGTTTATGTTTCTTATGCTTATGCTTTTTCTTTTGTGGAGTAGCACTTTCATCACCACTTGCTTCTGAAGCTTCACTCAAATTAGAGCGCTAAATTTGAGTAAAGATCATTATGAAACAAAAATCAATGATTTTTAAAAGTAAATTAGGAACATTTATGTAAGATGTGTGAATGGTAGTATATATTAATTAATTTTTTCAAATAAAAAAAGCTACCTTAAATGATTTAAAATTTATAAAAGTGAATCAAACATATTTTTAAAATTTCCATTAAAAGAAAAATTTCATTTTTTTCATTGCTGTTTTTTTACAATAATTATTAAACTATATTTTATTTTCAATAAAACACTATTAATACAATTGGAAGCAAATTATACACAGTAAAAATTCTACAGTTACATGGAATAAAAAAAAAAAAAATTGCATTTAATTACAAGAAGCTTTCATGTCGAACATTCTCACCAATTATAAAAAAGAACTTTAAAGGTGATAAATGAAATAAATAAATAACAAAGCTATTCAAATACTGAGATTTACTTCAATTTTTTCTTGATTCTCTCTAACAAAAAGATAAGCATTTTTTGCATAAAAAGTAAATAAAAAAAGCCAATAATTTTGAACAATTAATAAAAGAATATTGCACTAGACTAACAATATTATATCATAAAAATATGGGTAATTTTAAAATGTACAAGTAATTTATACCTAAATCAAAACAAATAAGAAAAAACTGTATTAAACATAAATGTAAACAAATAAGAAAAACATACTTTTGCTGGAGTAGTCATTTCAATTTTTATTTCTCTGAGTTGTGAAACTTGAACTGGTTCTTCTGCTTTCATTTTTCTGGGGGAAAAATAATATAATTAAAAGATATTGAAATAAAATTAAAACAATAACACACTAACAATGAAAGGGAGTAAACTAATAATAATAATAAACATACACTTCATTATGCTTAGCAGCCCAGTCTGAAGGAGTATTTTCATTTGGATTTCCAAATTTATCTAATAGTCCTTCTTTAATCATTTTCTTTTTCAAAGATGCCTGCAACATGGACATTATATTGATTAACAAATATGTTTACTTTTAATAAGATATATATTTGATCACATCGATATTTGATTTCAATGCTCACAAAGAACTCTTTTTAATCATTTTAATAACAGTATGGTTAAAAAATAAAATATTGCGAAATGGATGTAGTTGGAGATCTATATACACCATTGAAATGTAATAAATCACATTAAGTAATTTTTAAGGAAAAACAATTGTTTGCATAAGATATTTTAAACTGATTATCATAATCTACACAGATTCAATTTTTACCTTAAACTTATAGGAAATAATTCTAATATAGATAAAAAAAATTTTTTTTTTAAACTTAAATGCAAAACTGACGATTTTTTCATTTGTTAATAATTTGTGTAATAATAATCATTTAGCTAATTCAATTTAGGTAATATCTGCACTAGCAAAAATTAATATTTTAGGAATTAAAAGATTTTTTGCCACAATATCACTAATTCTTTTCTTATCAATTACAATTCTATAAACTTTTCCAGACATTTTGTGAACAGTTGAAGACACATGCATATTAAGCATTTGATGGGAAAGAGCTGTGGTGCTAAATTTAACTTCTGTAGTTCCAGTATGTTTAGAACACAGGAAAGGGAAAACACTTTTTAAATGTTTGTGCTCTATTGTTTATGAGTTGGTTTTGTTTTACTTTATCAATTCACAATTTATGAAATTGCTTTTGTCATGAGAAATTGAGCCAACTCCCATGATGATTTATAATAGTTTAAGAAATAAACATGTTAATCAGTTGAAATAAAAAAGAAAATTCTGAAAGTAAAAGAAATAAACAGTACTAGTGAAAGAAAACAGTAATTTCCCTCTCAAAAATAACGCAGAGAAGCAAAACCTAAGCTGGAGAAAGCTTTGCTTGCTTGGCTGATAAAAATGAGAGGAATGAATATTCCTATTGATGGTAATATCATTAAAAAATGCATGGTGAAGTGCAATCAATAAAATAGAAGCACTGTTTCTAAGTACGAATCTTACTTTGCATGTGTTTCTTAAAGTTTACTTTAATTAATTCTTTTTATATTTATAAAAAAAGTAGTTTGATTAAAAAAAATCGGGCCTTAATGATTGGATATATTTTTCGATTTTAAAAACTCTTTTTTACAAATAGTTTATAAAAATGTCTATCATATATCGGAATTTATCACTCACGGTTGGGCCTAATCCCCATTTGCGGGGATAAGTATCTCTTTCCATGACCACACGCTTGATTTTGGCAACAAGACCATGATCACAGCTAGCAATTGTAGAAGTAGTCATCAAGGCAATACCTATTCATAAATAAAATATTAAAGCTATATCAAAATATATTACAAATGCAATTAAAATATTTTTATACATTAAATTTTAATAAAATAGGTCAAACAAGGTGTCTATAATTAAAAATTAAAGGAAAATGTCCAGAATTTTCTCTCAACAATCTACAATACTTCTTTTAATAATTATGTTTGATTACATTGAGAAAAGTGTTATGAAAATAGTATGACCATCAGCCAGACAAGATATCTGTCTAAATTTAGAAATAAAATTAACTTATTAATACAAAAAAAAAATAAATAAATAAATAAATAAATAAATAAAGCAATAATCTAAAAGGATTTTTTTTTTTTCAATTTAAAGAAATTTCTGTAGGGTTCAGCAATTTTGTAAATTTGAAACATACAACCATAAAAATTTTAATAATTAAAAAAAAAAAAAAATCAAGCAAATGTAGTTAAATTAGGATACCACGGAAAAAAGATGAAGTAACATAAAATTGTTTACGATTAAAAAAATATACAAATATGTATGGAAAAATAGAAATCAGTAATTGGTATGACTACATTTTAAAATACAGATGTATTAGTAAAAGCAATGCATTTTTTAAAAATTTCATGAATTTGAACCAATAGAGAATTAAATAGCAAAGAAAATGTTTGCCAAATAAAATGCCCAAATTGAATACTGATCATAGCTAAAAGTAAACACTGAACAGATTTTACTTCATAAATACTTTCTTAAATAGTATTAATGTGTATTATGAAATACTTTATTTTAAAGAGAGAAACTCTTTAAAAATTTGAAAGTATTTTATTACATAAGATGTACTTTATATGAAGCTACTATTACTGGAGAGAAATATACATATATTACCCAAAGCAATAGCTTCACCCTTAACAGTCATTATCACAATCTCTTGATTTAACTCAATTCCATCTTCATATCTAAGAACTCCTGGTAACATGATTTTTGCACCATAACAAATTGCATTTACCTAATGAGGATATATTAAATAAAATCAGTTTGAACATTTAGTAAATATGCATACCAACACTAAAATAAAATTGTTAATTCAAACTGAAATCAAGACAACACAAAATTTAAGTAAATTTATAACTCTCACTACTCACAGCAGTATCTTTCATTACAATTCTTTTATGAGTTACTAGAAGACGCTCAAGAGGCTGAACTACTCTTCGAATATAAGACTCATCTTTGTGGTTTTTGTAACAATACATTGCATCTAACACATCATGCATGGTATAAAGATTTTCCTAGAAAAAATAATTTTTGTCAAGTCTTGTGACAGTTACCAGAAGAAACACTGCATAAGATAATCATGATTTCAAAACTAAATTAATGCAAAAAACTGCAGCAGAAAATTATACGGAGTGATATATTCCTAAATTATTCAAACTGTTAAAAGACAGAGTTAATTTTTTGATATGGCAGAGTAATTATTTTAATTACTACAAATATTTTATAAGAATTTTTATCATAACATTAGATATAATTACCAAATAACAAATATTTCATAATTGCTAATAGACATAATTTAAATGAAAAATACTAATTTTACCTATATAATTAATACAATGTATGTAAGATTATTTTTGTTACTTTTAAACAATGTTAAAGATAATTTTGAACAACAGAATTTTTAATACTTCAATATTTCCAAAACAATCTAATCAAAACATAAATTTTGACAGATAAAAATTTATTAAAAACCATATGCATCAATAATTTATAAACATAAAAATTTATTAAAAACCATATGCATCAATAATTTATAAACATTAAATTTTATTATTCTGTTGCATTGCAATTAAATTTGCATAGCTGAAAGTTTAAGAAGAGTAGAACACATTATAGTTTTAATATACTAATTGATCTTACTTTTTCACTTTGAATTCCAGAGCGCACTCTTCGAAGCTCAATCATTTGACCACCAACCCCAAGAGATAAGCCCAAATGAACACACATAGTTCTCACGTAAGTTCCAGCTTCACAACTGACCCAAAAAATACCTGTAAATAAATTACAATGTCAGTTTATAAAATTGTCATACACTGCATACACATTAAAGTTTATATTTTTTATCTTTGTACTTTGCTTTCTTCCTTAACAATTTTACAAATGAATTACATAAATACATTTTCTTGATAGCTTACATCAAAACTAAATTATTAAATTTTTATCATTAACTTAGGTGAAAATATGTAACTTAAAACAAGAAGTATCTTTAATGCATAGACATTACAATTCCATTGTTTAAAAATTAATAATTATGTAAGGTGAAAGTTTTAAAATAAGAGATCTTATTTTCTGTTTTTTATTGATGATGCAAATATAACTCATTTTAACATATTTAGAATAAACCTCAAAACAATGTTCTGCACAATCATGATGCAAGTAAAACAAACAATTAAAGGAAAAGAAATAATACACATAGAGAGATTACAAACAACTTTTATTATAAAAATTACTTATATTAAGAGAGGGTTATAAAATGAAAATAGCAAAACTGGATTTTAAAAGTATAGAAACTAACAAGGGAGAACTGCGGTTTTGCTTTAACTTTATTGCATCCTTCAGACATATAAAAATAAATGTGTGATAAATTGTAACAAATGTTTTAAAAGAAATATTTTACAAAAAATTGGAGCTTTCAAAAAAGTGAAAAATAAGGATAAACTGGAGCAGTAATCAATATATTATACACGAATATAGCAAACAAAATATTTTCACCAGATTATTAACAAGAATAAAGGATAAACTCCCAAATGATTAGAATCATGGTATCATAATTTAAATTTTGAGTTGACAGTCAAAAAAGATTAATAAATATTTAGTTTAACACTTGAATAAACAAATTTCATTAGTATTAATAGCATCTTTAATTTTCAGAATCTTATCATATCAAGAGGAACGTATACAATTTGGGAATTATGAGCTAATATTAAACTATTTTATTAGTTTTAGCAGATACTTGTATAAAAATTCAGAAACAAAACCTTAAAAGTTATTTCTTTGGGGAATTACTTCCACCCAACTTCTTTTAAGAAACTCTTAAAATTTATAACACACATATTTTGTATATATATATTTTTCAATATTTTACAAAATTAAAAGAGCATAAACAGCTCCCCCCTTTTTTAAACCTAAGCTACCTTTTAAAAAACAGATAAGCATTTAGCATTTCATGTTTGGCAATCTGCATTCTAAAATAATAAAAATTGCAGTCCACCTATTACTAAATACATTTCCAACACTTGCATGTAATTGCAATACCATTAATATATTATTTAACATCATTATCAATAACTTTTTGTCTAGCTTTTTAATGAAATATAAATAATTTAACACATTTTTAATTTGTTATTCTTCATCATGAGTCACATCCTACACTAAAGTTAAATCAAAAAAGATAAAAAAGTGTTGTAACATTTGTCATATACAAAGAAATTAAAAATAAAACTATTGCTATTTATATAAAAAGCACATAGATTTAGAAGGGCATAGTGTATTTTTCAAGAGAAAAGAATTTAACATTCACAATATATAAGCATATTTAGGTAGACTACAAATAATCAAGCTTTCAGAAAGAAAAAAAAGAGAAAAAAACAAGCAAATTCTATGTTTCATTGATATAATTTGATTTTTTGTGATAAGACTGATTCTCCAGTAATGTAAACAATTTTGAACATATAAAAATGCTTTTTTTTTGTCTCTAATAAAAATTCAGAGGACAACAATTTTTCTTTTATCAAACTTTTATATATTGGATAACTTACACAGATAAATATTTCAAAGATTAGTAATATTAGAACAGTATTTCAGTATTTTAAAATAAACATTTCATACTATAAAAAAAATTCAATCAATATCAACAACTTATTTTTCCAATACCTAAATTTTTTTCCATATCAAATTGTAGTAATTTGCATTCATAAACAGTTCTCACACGAAGCTGTCGTTTTACTGCAGATATCAAAGGTGGTCTTTGAAACTGTGCTCCAGTTAGCAGTTCAAATCCCTAAAAAAATTAAAAAACAGAATTAGAAAACATTAAAATCCAACCAATAAAAATTATAAGGAATAATTATTTTGCTCTGGGATGAATTCTCTCATAATTCTGAAATACAACAAAAAATTTAATGTTTGTCAACAGAGAGCAGGGGTTAACATTAAAAGAGCCTAGACATTTTGGAGGTGAACACCATGTTAATTTTTTATGACATCTAGATTGTCACTGTTTTAACTCCCAATAAAAATTGAAGGTGATAGAGACAAATCAAAAATTTAAAATATTTCATGACTCAGAAACATTGCTCACTATTGACATAAATCAGAAAGAATGATCAAATAATGGTTTTTAAAATCAATTTTAAAACTTAAAGAAATGAGATATAATACCAAACTATATAATATACATGTTTCCTACATAGACATTTGTTTTTAAATGAATCCTTGGTATGAAGAATAATTACCTGTTTTTTTTTCATTCCATATTTTAATTTCACCTCCATATTTTAAGCATCATTGTTTACTCTTTCTTAATCGTGATCTTTTAACTTTGATTTGTTTAGGGAACCAAGTCACAGAAACCTATTTGTAAATTTAGGAGCAATAGGTTTCTCACATTTTATTTGATATTGTTTTAGTTTTGGTGAGTGTATATACAGTTATTTTCAGACATTTTATATGTATTTGGATTTTAGTAGTGTTATATACAAATAATTTTGTTTTTTAACATTTTAAATTCGCTTGGGTTTTGGAAAAATTAATAGTGTTACGTAAATCTTAGTTTTGGCACAGCTCATCTGTTTTTGGACCGTACACCACAAAACCCAATCAACCATACTAAGGTATATCATTAGTTTTTACTGATTTACTTATTCTATATTAAAAATCCTCACAGTGTATTAAAACTGTTTGATGTTATGAACTTATTTTTTTTAAAAAAATCCAATAATTATTAAAGTATTTGCACACATTTCTAAAAATCAAATAAAAAAATTTTCAAGAGGTATTGACATGTTAAATAATTAATTTTATTTTAAATATAGTTCTTAACAAAATATGCCTATAATTATAATATGCAACATTTTCCAACTATATTTGTAAATAATAAAAAAACAAATTATAAAAATAAATGAAATAATTTCTTTTATTTAGGTTAGAATACTAAATGAATTTTTCAAAAGTCTTCAATGAATTAATAAACATGCAATAAATTTTTTAAATTTAAATAATCAATATCAGTATTTTAAATAAAAATTATTATTTATACCATTGAATTATACATTGATTAAAATAATGGGTAATTTTAAAGTTTTTAAACATCTTCATTAGATTCCAATTTATTAGTTTACTGAATATCTTAAGATGTGTATAACATACTCTTAAAAATCAGCTATTTTAGTGAAAACAAGCCAGGTCACATTCAGATCAGCTACTGAAAACTGGAGCAATTCATATATTGATTAATCTAAGCACTTTTCATTTCCATTTTCAAACTAATTATCTCCAGTTGAAAGACCTAAAAAATCTGACAACTAATACTGTGCACTATCACTATCCGAAAATCTTACCTGATAGTCCAACTTTTCCGGCTGCAGATGACCATTTAATTTTCATCAAAGAAAAGCACATATAAGTGGCACTCTCAAAAATTGTTAAATAAACATACTTAAAAAAAACTGCATTGCCTTGCAATGTTACTGTCTGGAAACATTGCTTAAAACAGAGAATTTGTATTGCTACAACTATTGTAGCTAAATAAAATGTTTAAAACTTTAAGGACCTATAGAATTTCAGCCCTTAAAATTCCTTTTAAAGAAATAAACAAATCTAAAATTCTGAAATGTTTTTGGTTCACATTCTTTAAGAGGAAGAATAGCAATGAAAAACCTTCAAATAGACTTTTTTTGGCAGATACAGCTTTTTCTAATATATACATGCATTTTTTTTTTCTTCTTCAGTACAGCATTTAAGAGCAGATTTGCCCATGTTTGAAATACAGAAATCATTCTTGCAAGCTAAATAGATAATGAATGTGTTATTTCTTCTGAACCATGCAAAAGAAATCTTTGTAAGGCTTTTCCAGTGTCCACTGATAATTGAAAAAATGCTTTCCCCCAGGCATATTAAAAAATTTATTTTAGCCTTTATTTCAATGATAAACAAATTCACTCTGATTCACTGAAATTAGATGCAATTTTTATCAAGGGAAGCAGAAAGTTATTTAAACAAAAAATTTTTATATATTTAAATATTAATATTTAATGAATTTTATACAATATAAAGAGAATACAAACAAAAGAATCAATTCAGATTGCACGAATGACTGCACCACATGGCCATCTTATTAGTGACTTTATTTCACACATATAATTCTAAACACAACATTTTGTTATGATTGAATTGGATCATCAAAAGCTACTGTGATGAATTGGATCTTTATTTTAGTCAACAGTTATGCATACAATAGAATTCAAATATCGATCACGCTGCCATCTAGTGGTAACATTAAAAGATATCACTTAATTTTGTTTTTGGACAATTCGATTGAAAATTTTAAAATGTCAAAACCAAATAACTTAATATATTTTCAAATAAAAAAATCAAGATTTAAATAAAAATTATAGTAGTGATTCTTGATTTTCCAAGGTAAAATCTTTATAATTATAATCCATATAATCATTTTTATGTATTTGCAAGAAACTTTTAAATTTCACTAAACAGGAAAAATTTAAAGAATTATTAAACACAAACTATTGAAGATTGCTTCATCACAGGCAGCAATTGTTAATTATTAGAAATCTATTTCAAAGCACATCTAATGGGAAACATTTTGTCAAGAACTTTTAATTGAAATTAGCAAATTTAAATATTAATGTAAAACAGTATGCCAATTATGAACTTATACACATATATATATATATCAGCCTGTAACAAATAAATCATAATTCCAAACATGGAAAAATGACCTGTAAGATAAGAAAAAAATGTGATTAACAATTGATGAGAACACAATAAAAATCCTCATTACTAGTAATAAAATATCAGATAAAAATACCCAACAGAATAATTTTTATAAAACATTCAAATAATGGTTAATTTAAAAATAGAATATTTCACAACTTTTAAAATAACAGTTTTTATAGAATTCTTGAAACCTAAATATTGTGTGAGTGAAGTAGATACCAATATAATTTTTATATAGTGCAAGAAAATTCAATTTTTAAAGCAATTTTAAATGAAGCAAAAGAAAAAGTAGCAATTCATCTATCCAAAACCTAAGCATTTATTCCATAATATTTAAAAATTTTAATACCATATAGACATAAAAAAATAACTATATTTTCTTAGCTCTCTACTTAAAAATAGTTTATATGTTTTTTTTTTTTTTTTAAATCTAGTAAGGATGATATAAATAAATAGTTAGTTTCTTTTTGATCTGATTCAATTGAAAATGACAAAAATAAATTAAAATAATCAATTAATATCTAACAAAAGAATAATATCTAAAAAAGCTTAAAATTTCAAGGAATTCTTCACTATTTTTTAAAGAATGTACTCAGTAGTTTTCAAGGCTTTATGAAATGTTTTGCAATTTCCGATACATTTAAGGATTTTTCACGAGAAGCATGAACCCTGAATTTAGTTATCTAGAACAGTAAAAATTTTTTTAGTTTGATAAATGTCTTAAATTTGAATTGTGTTTGGAATAAAAGGAACATAGTATTGCACAATGACTAAAATTATCAGCATAATTACCAAAGCATTTTTACATTGAATATTTTATCTTCTAGATAATAAATAAAAATTCTCAGCTAGAAATCAATTCAAAATGCATGTAATAATGAACAAAAATTAAGACTTAGATGTAAATGTAGCTAAAAAACTATATATGCAAAAAATAGAAAGAAAAAAGTGAAAATTTTGGACTCTACATAATGTACAAAATGTAGGGTAAACTATTTTATGTTTAGAAGATTTCTAAAAAAAATGATTGAGGCAACCTGAGAACAATACTGATTGCGAACAATATTTACCTTTGCGACTTTAGTAATATCATCGACAGCATTGTGTAGTTTGAAAATGGCAACATATTCTTTACCAGCACTCTGTTGAGATTTGACTAGACGAGTTGCTCGGCCAATACAAACAACAAGGCATCCAGTAGTCTTTGGATCAAGAGTTCCACTATGCCCAGTTTTAGGCACTTCTAAAATTCTTTTTAACCACGCCACTACTTCATGTGAAGATGGATTTGCAGGTTTATCTAAATTTATAAATCCAGAAGTCAAATAATCTTGAATTTCTCTTTGAAGTGGAGAACAACCACTTGGAATAGGAGTATAATGGTGTGTCCGGACATTTAATTTGTCAATGTTCTGGAAAAAAGAAATGTTACAAACAAAATATAAGTTTCATAAAATTTACTGAAAAATAATAAATATAAATAAAATTATCTGTCAGATTGCCCGGAAAACACCTAAATGCATACAGTTGATTCCATCATGTGTTGGGATAAATAAAAATAAAACAGACTAAACACTTGGACTGCCCATTAATTTAAACAAGCTTAATCCCTCGGAAATCAACTCAGTAAACGAACAGAAACTGCTCATAGCTTGGCGTCTCCCTGCGGTACATCACTGGCATGCTGAAAGAGCTAGGTCTGTCCCTATCTTGTAGGGGCCCCTGGCCTCTTCAATCAGCTATGGCGAGATTTAGAAATGACCATTCAAAAAGCTTAAGGTACCTTAATGAAGAGAGGACTTTTCTCACTTGTTCCTGTTAATACTCTGCCAATCCTGCTCACCTTCCTTGTCTAAGCACCTCTTGGAGGCAGATATGGGTTGAGCAGGATAAAATTTACACTGAACTTGTGCTGAGGCCTTTTGGATCTGGTGTAAGCTTTCCTACACCAGGGGAATAAATATCAAGAAAATATTACAACATTTGTCTTTTTTATATTTTTAAAACAGTTCTATGTTTAGCTTTCTTAAAAAAATTTTTCTAGCAAGACTGACAAAATACATGAAGCAGTAGTTTTTTAGCACCCTCTAATATCACAATATTTTCATTTTTCCATTTTATCAATTTACTTCATTCAAAATACTAATAATAATTTCTATCAAATACTTTTGCAGTCAGTTTGGTCCCTTCAAATATTTTAACAAATATTAAAATTTCAAATGCTAAAACATTTATTACTTTATTTCAAATCATTTAAGAGTGAATAATACAGTTTAATAACATTACAAAATAAAAAAAAGTTGTTATAATCACTTATTTTTAGCTATGCATTGTAGAATCTTAACAACAAAGATCGGTGACCTTAATGGTAGAAATAAATACAAACAACTACAATGAGAAATTACAGTGAAATTGCAAATTATAAGCTCTTTCTGCATAATTATCTCACTGTTCAATGCTGTCATCCAGATAACCAAAATTATCTCTTTTTATAATTAAGTTTTTATAAATACTGCTACAATAATCCACACATTATGTCACTCATATGACTAGATATTTAAGATGCATATATTTTGGCAGCAAGCAAGAAATTATGATAAAATGGCTGAACAGAGTATTAGTCTCAACTTGCCAAACATGGTAAAATTTAGTGATTTTTTTCCTCGCCAAAAAAATACCAAAAGCAATTAGTTGCCAAATGTGTCATCAAATACAGGATTGGAATGTCACCCCTCTGCACATCCCGAAAATTCTTGCCTTTATCGGATGTAGTGCAGAATATAAATATTGTCTTTTATATTCACATATTTTTTTTATTTTGTGGTGGATATAGTGTCAGAAATTGAACTCTGACTTTTATATTCATTTTGGATTTCGCTGTGCATGTAAAGTGCCAGATAAAAAATAAAGGTAAGAATTTTATTTCAATTATTTTCTGCAGGCAAAGAATTATTAGAATGGTATTTTAAGTATTTAAATTTCCAATAATAAACAAAATTATAGAATCTTCCTATCTTTTAAAAATTATTTGCCTACTTTTATATGTAACATTCTTAAGTAATGATTTGTAACATTCTATTTTAAATAACTAAAATTCATTATTTTATTTATTTTTAACTAGATGTTATTAAACATAATAATTTTTGCTACTTTATTTCCTTTAATTTTAAATATTTTTCAATAGAATCTTTAATTCCTAATTACTGTTTTCTTGTATACTGTTAAGAATTTCAATTTGAAATCGGGGGAAAATCCTCCTTTATTTACAGAGTTGTTATTTTTGTTTTTTTATTTAGTGTTAGGGAGGGGAACCCCGTTATCTTATGCTGATTGGTGCCTACTCTGAGATACCAAATGCCCATATCTCTTCCAGTTGAGGATATTTTTGTTGGCCCAATATTACCAAGTTGATACTGTAATACTAAGTTTTACCGAGGAATTTAATATATAAGGTCAGAAATAAAAGCAGAAAATAATTTTTTTTTTCTCAAAGGAAAATAATAAAATTTAAACCCTTCCTCATTGAAAAAAAATTTTTTTTTGGTTCAAATTTGAAAATAAAATGTTGAGATACAGAATTCAGAGGCCTAAAATCTAATAAAAAATAGTTAAGGTTTTGCTCAAAACTAGGAAAGTTGGCAGATCTGTTGTTACAATTGTTAAGATGAAATGAGCTCATGACATGAATGTAAACATGAACTTATCTCTGCAATACATCAATCTGATATACTTCATTGAAAATTTAATAATAAAAAAACACAAATAAAGGAAATTATTATAATCATAAATTAAAACTAATTCATATTTATAATTAAAACTGTATTAAATAAGAAATAAATAATAAAATATAAGAAAATACTAAAGAACAAAAACATACTTTTAGGAGTAAAGGCCACTCATTACTGTTTATTGAAGATGGTTTATTTGAAGGAGGAATAACAAATTCTTCTTCACACTGAATATCCTAAATTCAAATGAAAACTTTAAAATTACAGAAATATGTTTTTTATATGCATATGTACAGCATACAGCTACATTACTTACCCCAAGAGATTTAGACTTCTTTTTCTTCTTCTTTTCAGGTTTCTCAACTTCTAAGATACAGAAAAATATTTATATGAATTTATCAAAAATTAAATAATTTACAGTATGGAATAGATCTATATTATAAAGGAAAATATAATTCTTATTAGTTAGAGAAAACTGATGTATATGCATAAAATATTACATAAACGTACTATAAAGAATGTTTAAGATTTCAATATTTAACTTAATATGCATTGCATTAGGTTTATTATTACATGAAATTTTAAAAAATTGTACGAGAAAACAATAAAATCTATATACTATTATTTAATGCACTTAATATTTTAAAAGCAATTTTATTTCTCACAGAAATATAAATAATTTTTAAAATTAATCATTGATAAAAATAAATACTAATGAAATAAAGTGAAGAATGTTTGTAAGTCAATTAGCTCGAAAAGCTATTAAATTGAACAAATTTTCTGATAACCAACTCATTTGACATAATGATATATTTATAGCATTTATAAATAGATTTGCAATGCATGTATGTATTTTCTTTTACTTCTTAACTACTTAGAACTTGCCTTGTCATGCTGGGTAAAATAGCCAAATATTACAAAACAATAAAATCTTTGTAAATTCAGGATTATTTATTTTAATGTGAATTTTGTCATCACTAACAATTTTCAAATTGCTGTATGAGCAAATCACATTCTGAATTAGAAATCATAATGTCGTGAAAAATATACATAAATAATTCAGCATAAATAACATATACTAAATCCCCTTGAAATAGAAAGAAAAACAGCTACAGAAATAATCATGATGTTTTTAAATTGAGATTTAAAGTATAAAAAATTTTACATACTGCAAGATTATTTTAATTTTATAATTTTAGAGTTAGCGTAAAAATTAAAAAACTCGTCGATAATACATTAAGATAAATAAAAAAATAAACAAATATTGCGATATGTATAGACCACGTGGTGAACGGTTGGTAAACAATATTTTGCAATAATAACAATCATTGGTTTAAACATTTTATGCTGTAGATAAGATGAGAAATTAATAGATACTGAGCATAAAAAATTTACACAAAAATTTTGATCTGAAAAGCTAATTTGTAATTTTAGAGTACATTTATACTGAAGTAATATCAGCATGTTCATCCAATTAAAGTATATATCGTTAATGAAATACATACAGAAAAGCTTCATACTAAATGTATTACATGTAAAAGACAATTTTATATTAATTTTAAAATATACGCCAAAATTAAGAAATACAAGTATTTAATCAATATCATCTTCAGTATAAGTAAATATCAAAGCGTAACAATTTTAATTTTCTCTGATAAAAATTCCGCTCTTACCTGGATCTAATCCTAACACATCTGAAGCTTGCATGGTTGATTTTCTGTTGTTAAAGAAAAGAAAAATAAATTTTAACTTAAAATGATATAGTTAGTAACTGCCGGTATCATCACAACATGCTCAAAGCATCCAAAGGACCATGTGGATACAAATACAAACTTTGATACTGATGAAACTGCCTACACGAGTCGATTAAATTGAAGAAAACTGCACAGCAAAACTTCTCTGACTAATAGAAGTGATACGACAGAGATGGCGCTGTGAACATTAGAATTGCAAAGATTTCAGGATGATTTCTGATTTTAAAAGATTTATCTTCCCCAATGCAAAATTTTCTGCTTTTTTCTTTAATATCATTATTAATGACCATTACTTTGGTAACATATGATATTTTTTTTTGATAGCAAAAGATAGGTTCACAGATAATTTACAATATGAATTCTAAAGCAAAAACCATGTGAAGAAAGCATGACTGTACAATCGATAATAATAATGCAGTGTAATTTATTAGAAAATATTATAGTAAGGAACCAGATTTGCAAATAACACAATATAAGTAATTAATTAAGCTATAATTATTAATTAATTATATTGTGTTATTTGCAAATCTGGTTCCTTACTAAACAAAAAATGGCAACCCTATAAATTTTAGTAAAAAAGCTATTATCAAATACTGTTTTACATTATTTTTTTATTTTCAACTATTATATCCCCCTATAAGTACTAGTTTTCCTCTAATGTCTTCTAACTTTTTAACCAAATATTATTACCTCCAAACTTAAGTATCACTTTTTGGTTGAAAAGGATTCATAACTTTCTTCAAACAGTTTATTTTGTTAACAATCAATTTACCATTTTATTTAACTATTTCTCTTGAATTGTCTAACTTTAATATAATAATAATTCATATTTATTGTTTATTTTATTTAATCTTTTTTTAAATTCACCAAAACGTATGCATGTTCGTGGAAGTAATATCTAATGAGAAACAAGAAGTTACTCTGTAAAAATACTATTTTTATTACATATTTTATGTTAATTCATTTTTTTTTCCGAAAGTAGTCCTTATCCTGCCGTAAAATGTCTCTCTTTCCACGACTGAATTTCCAATAGTAAATTTTTGAAGGTCTTAGATCCATCAAGACATCATCCATTTAACTTTTTTTAGGCCTGTTTCTTGACCTATAGAACATGAACCTCCAGTGAATATTTTTTTGTATTCAGTTCTGGAATAATTTCTTAATGTGTCGAGGACATGAGAATATTAATGAATTTGACTCTGCTTTCATGTTTTATAAGAGCCTAAATCTGTCATCAGCTCTTATTCTCCAACATTTACTACTTTATTGTATTAGCCATTAACCTTTTCAAGTATTTTTCCTTCAAAAATTAGTAAATTTTTTTAAATTTTTGTATCAGAGTTCAGAGTCTAAGTCTCACACCCGTATGTTACCATGGGAATTATTTTCATGACTTCCTTTATACTTAATATATTTGAACAGTCATATATAACTTAGTTAATAATTATTGAAGGAAATTCCGACTTCTCTTATACAAATATTTGCTATATAGTTAGGAATAGGTTTTCTCATATTTCTTAAAAAATTTTGCATGCATCATTCTTAATGTTAAAAATTTTTAATTTTTGAATTAGTTAATGAAGTCTGTTTTGAATTGCCTAGTATACATTAAGCAGTATATTGTGACTAGTTTCTTATACTTTCATTTAGTTAATGTGAGAGTTTGAAAACCATTTCTGGCAGTTTTTAAATCTTGCTTCTTGGTTTCTTGTAAAAATTCTCAGTAATATTTTAATTTCAAATTAGCAATTTAAATATAATGACTGTTTAAAAATAATGCAGCATTTTTTAAATTTACCCAATATATATATTTTTAAAAGCAAAAAAAAAAAAAAAAATGCTTTTCTATTTTGAATAAAATAGCATATAAAAATGTTTATATAGGGAATATTGAAAAATATTAACCAAATATATACCCTCAAGGGGAACAAAAAGCCATTAACAAGCAAAAGCATTTATTAGATATCGAAGACATGATTACAATAGTAAGAAATTACGGTTGTTGATATTATTACAAGATCCTTTGTTAGGGAGTAATGATCCTCAGAAAAGGTTCCAAGATATGGGGTGTATAGACAATGTCTTTTGCAGAGGATGCCAATTCGGGTATTGAGATCTTACTTTTCATCCGTGTGGGCACCAAATAATACTCAAACGATTTCAGATATCTCAAAAGAAATCTAAGCGGAATGGATAGGGTTTCTCTTGGCCCTAGTTGGAGAGGATCGCTCATCAGAGAAGATGGTCTCTGATTCTATCTAAACCACTGTTGAACAATGGAAGATAATGGATACTAGATTCCGCCTTCTCCGTTAAATTCGGTCGTTGGAGAGAATTTCGGTCCCCACTTTTGTGAATACATGAATACAGATTACTATAAAAAAAGTCAGTTCATGCGATGGAGATTATGCAATCTACTGAGTAGTATCAAAGTGAAAATCTTGGACTAATTATGACTTAATGTTATCACTGTGGTATAAGTAAACATTACGGTCAGAACAGCGGCATTTGACAATTGTTTTTCCGCTAAGCTGAGGATGGCACAACTTTTGGAAGCTGGTTAGCTAACTCTAATGTGTCCCAATTAGTCGTTTGAAAAGGATAGCAACTATATAAGAAATCATGATAAAGTAGGCGGCACATTTAAATCCTCATAATATATTATAACTAGAGAAGTAAAACTCCCGGAAATTTTAGATTTTATTTGGAATTTTGAGAAAATAAAACCAAACAATCATTTTTTTGTTTTATGGATTGTTTTACTTCACATATACAAAGAGAAGTGAAGTAAACTATGTAAATATGAAAAAAATCAGTCTTCTAGTACGAAAGTTAATAAGTTTCGTACCGAGAAAAATTCTTAAAAATAATGAACTAATATTTAATACAAATATATAAAGATATATTTATCAAAACTGTCATATTGACATTTTCATGTTTCTATCATCATAAGTTGATCTGATAAGATCATATAAGTTAAAAAGTATTTCCTCAATATTGATGTTTGAAATTTTTCTAAATGGGTCATTAAAGCAAAATTGCTTTATTTTCCTGGAAAACTTTCTATTACTGTAAGAAGTTGTAGAAGTCATAAAACAAGTGCATTTTAATTTATTTTAAGAAATATGAAACAAAAATCTCTAAATCATCAAAAAAATTTCTTAGACTTTCAGATTTCTGAGAATTTAAAAAATTCCAAAGGAAATAAACTAGGTTTATTCTTTGAAATGAACCTGTTTTTTTCCTCCTTCACAAATTATAAACCTAATGATATATGGCAACACAGTATCCGTATTATTTATTTATTATTTATTTTATTTTTAAAAATATTTTTAAGCAAAATTTTTGGAGAAACAAGACAGTTACGAAACCGGAAATAAAGTAACAAAAATTTCGCAACGAGATTATAAAAATCGAATTTACTTAATTTAAATTACATTTGATAATTTCTTAAAAGCAAATAAAAAGAGGAATTTGAGTTTCGGTAAATGTGTTTGTAACTAGATTTGTTTAATAAAATCCTTTTGGTTAATCAATTAATAATAAAATGTAAAAAAATATTTTTTCAGAGTCCATTTAATGATTATGTCATAAAAAAATACACACATATCATCTAATATAATCATAAAAAAATACACACATATCATCTAATATAATCATAAAAAAATACACACATATCATCTAATATAATCATAAAAAAATACACACATATCATCTAATATAATCATAAAAAAATACACACATATCGTCTGATATTTCCGTGAAGAATGACAAGTTTTTAATTAATGTGATTAATTAATGAATTTCATCTCATATAATTTATATCCATCTCAACAGATGATATTCAGTAAGTTCAAATTTCCAAAACAAATTTTTCAAGCATTAAATTCAAAAATAACACTGCAATTAGCACATATTGGCATTATAAATTTTGTTTAATTAATTCTGATGTCTTTTTTGTGAGGTTAAAAATCTTATACATGATTTGTTTATTCATTTGAAAAATGCAGATATATTTAATGGTTCATTTTTTATGACTCGTAAAATTTTTTAAGAAATTGCTATCAAGTTGCTAGATAAAAATGGACGCAACTATACAAAATTTTTTCAAATGATATTATATACAAACATGTAATGTAAGTAATTTGCACTTTGTATTTATCATTTGCCAAGTATTGAAATACCATGAAGTGAGGAATTGATTTCATTAAGATATGAAGCCAATATCAAACTACATTTGGCAATTAATTATTTTTGATAAATATATTTGATTAGTGGGAAAAAATCAACAGATTTATCACACAAGACTCATTTTTACTTTTGGCGAGCTGTGACCGTATTGTCCACTTAAACCGCATTACACTTTTTGAAATGGAACGTACATGGTTCATTTTCAGCCCCACTTGAATGTTATGTCTTTTATATGCACATCCATTTGGGCGGATGTCTGTGAGTTTTCAGGGTTTATTCCTTTGAAAAATATGATTCTGGCATTCTATGTTTGAAGTGTCTTTTCAGAAATTAACATTAAACATTGAGTAATGAAAGAAAGCCTTACAATGGAAGTAGGAAGTATGGCTATTTACATTGTGATATGAAACAAATTGAGTAAAGCTGTGTTTAAGTAAGTTTAAATCAATGACGACTTAAAATTATTTTGAAGGCAAAGATAAACACATTCAACTAAAGTCTGAGAAAAATTATTGTTAACAGTTACGTTTGTGTCTAACAATCTTTTTTGCAAAATTCAGGATGCTGTTTTCCTTTACTGTAATTAAATTACTTGGTTTTTATGTAAAATAGCAAACCCAATAGCGTAATTTGCATTTTATTTATATCATTTATAAAAATGAAAAAAAGTATATAATATTTTTCAAGATTTACTTTTTTATATTATTTATATTTAAGTTTGTTCCTAATATATATATATATATATATATATATATATATATATATATATATGGTTATAAACTATATGCAGCTTTTTTTAATTAAAATTTTATGAAATTCAAATGTAAAATTAATGGATTTGACAAATTAAACATCCATATATGTGAGAAGACATTTTTCTATATTTTATAATATTTTCGCTTTGAAATAAATTATATGCAATTAATTCAATTTTTATAATTTTTACATTAATTTTTTACAAATATTTTCTATTTTTATTATTTTTCCAACGAAAGAAAGATAATTCTCCATACATATATGTTCATTTTCTAAATGTACCAATAAACATGCAACTTACGTCATTTTTATATCATGTGAATTGCATGTTCAAAATATTTTTATATATTTTTGCTATGATAAAAATAATTTTACATCGATTGCTATTAACAAATAACATTATATTAAATTTAGCTTAATATTACAAATGCTCTGTAAAAGTCTTCATGGCTTCTTAACGGCTTTGGGATGTCCTAATCTATTTTCCTTTATTGATTAGTATAAATTTAATTTGTCACACCAAAATCTAGTTTTATAACTACGTCTTCCGGAGTATAGATCTCTGGTTTGATTCCAACATTATTGAGTAACTGGATGATAATATTGCATTTTTGTGTTTTCAAGCACATCTGTCAGGGTGTTGGTAATTTCACAAATTTTTCCCTTGCGACTTGTTACATATACAGTTCAATTTCAATGAAAAGTTTTCCCAGAATGCATGAAAGCGGTGGTTGTCGACACCTAGGTATATGATCAACAATCTTTGGCTGTTAGGTTGTCTGCTAGGTGGTGACAAATATAGTTTTGGTTTCAGGCTTTAAAGTTTGGCTACCTCATGTCTTTTGTTTCATTTCATTGTATTCTAATTTTGAAAATTTAAAAAATCTTATGAATTAATTTGAAATAGTTTAAAATTTTTAATAATCTCCAAAGTCTTAGTATTTTTTAAAAGATTGGATTTTAATGAAGATGAGACATATTTGTCAGAACACTAAATTTACCCATGTGTACTTGTTTTTAAGATTTTGAGTTAACTAACAAACACATAGTTATCACATAGACATGGATTTTCATCCAGATTTATTAAGAGAAATTAACAATTGGCAATTTATTTTGATGTATTCTTGTTTTGTCAAAAAGTACCACACTAATTATATGTCACACTATTTATATGTCAGAATACTATTATTAAGGATCGAAGATAAAGCTGAAAAATTATTATTGGTAGTTAGTTACATACCACATTTGCACATTCTATTATAAAGGTTTGTGAAAATTCCTATACTTCATAATTTATAAAAATAAAATAAAATGATTGAAGTATTTAATGAAGTATTGAAGCAATCAATAAGAGAATTAATTTAAAAGATTTAAACTAAAATAAGTGAAATAATTAATAAAAAATGCATAGTAAATTAAATAACAGGAAAAAACCATTCGATGAAATATTATATCTCATATTTGCATGATCAAATTTTTTTATTGCATTATTGTTAAATGTATATAGCTTTTTAATAATTTGTGGTAGTCACATATAGATTTTAAATTCATATGCTTCAAATGCGTCTGATTTTTTACAATGATTGTAAGCATTTATAATCAAAATATGAAATCCTACTTTGTGAATGTAATTTTATTATTAATTTACTATATTTTATGCAACTATTTCAGCAATAAAAATTTTAAATTAATTGTTTCGTATGTTTGTATTAATTGTTCAATATATTTAGTATTTATTGATTTTATTTAATTAATATTTTAACATATATTGGAGCTTTGTAATTTGCGATTTCTACAGCTGAAATTTGCAGTATTTATTTTTGAATTCGGTAACAATAAAAGTCTTATAATTTTTAAGAGATTGTTTTGATCGATTACCAATAAGCACGAGCCCCGAAGACTGGTGCAGTATTCACAAAAGCAGGATTTCATTTTTAATCTGACTGATCAAATTTACATTTCATATAACATAATTAGAATGGTTAAATTAAAACATATTTATTGCATTAATTTTAATGTAAACATTCGATAGTTTTAAATAATTTGATAATTATTTATTTAGTTAAAATTAATTTCGGATGCATAATATTGCATTGAAGCAGCATGAATTCTTTCAATTTGACTGGTGAATTTATATATTTTGTTTGTCCACGGAATTTTCTTTTAGGTTTGGGTGGATAGTGGTTAAAAAAAATAAGAATTAAATTATAAATCAGCATATTGGCCTCTGGTTAATTTAAAATATTGACAGTGGTATATTTTGAAATTTTGGCTGTAATGTTTGTGATTAATTTAAAAGAAAATAAATATTGACTTGATTTCATTGCAAAGTTGCTTATGCCTTGATGTAATTAATGCAAACTGTGCAATACACCGCACCGAAATTCCTTTCGCGTCAGTAACGAAGGAGAGCGCATTTCAACATGTTAAAATTGTCATCAGTGCATAACCACTGGGAGGAAAAAGGCAAAATGTATGTATCGGATCGTCTCGACTTTCTAAAATAATTTTTTTTTTTATATAAGAAAAGAATACCAATGTTTTCTCTTTTTTTTTCGACTTTTGAAAATAATGTTTTTAGGAAGCGAACGTGCTTACGTTTTTTCCAATATGCCGCTGATCGGAAATGCATTGAAATGTGGATGAAAGGAGTACCGACTTCAATATTTCATAGCAACGTAGCCAAAGAAAATTTTCAAGCTTTTTACACTTTATTCGATTTGTTTTTAGCTGATTTTATGCTTGATATCTTATTCCTTGATATAAAATTAACTTAAAACTAAGCTAAAAAAAAAATAGTTGTTGTACTAGCATACTTCATTCTAGCTTGCCCAAAGTTAGGCTCTACCAATTAAGTGGAAGCAGCCTGGTGGGAAAATTTGTAATTTAGAAGTGGGAACTAAGCAGAAGCCTCCAAATGGTTAACCTCCGACCTCCAGAAGTATCATTTCTCTCAGAGGGCATTACGGTCACGGCCTATTTAACATGGTTCAGCCATTTTTAGTGAACACGAAGGATTTTCAGTTAAGACGGAATTCGAACTCAAGACGTTCCCTTAATGAACTAAACAACCAGGCTAAGTTTGTCCTAGCTGAGTGAATGATAAATAATATAATTTTTTCAAATTTATATTCAAATATATATTTTCTTCAGAAATTAAAAATGCGTTTTTCAGTGAAAGCAATAGCCTATGGAAGTTGGCCCACTCAGACTATTGATATTGTAATAAATATGGAAATTTTTATTAAAAAAGAATTTATTTAAGTATTTGGAAAGTCATATTGATTTTGTTTGTAGATATTATATATATTATTTTATATATAATATCTACAAACAATATATATATATATATCAAGTATTATTTACTACAAGCTTAAAAAATGTATTTGAGTAGATGAATGAAAAGCAGTTTATTAGCAATTAAAAATTTGAACAAGATTTATGTACGAGAGTGTGAACTAAAAAAGACACGTCTAAAATAATTTTTCTTTCAAAAAATAATTACAACTTTATTGTCTTTCGCGAACAATTGTTATTTACATCATATAATTATTCTCTCTCAGATTTATTTAAATAAAAAAAAATTCAAGAAGGAATCCTGTATTTATATATCATTAACTCAACGGAAGAAAAAATATGAAAAAAGAGAAAGATAGAGATAAGGATAAGTATTACTGTCGAACTTAGGAAAAATTTTCCCGATTAAAAAACCAAAATAAGAATTAAAAGTGCAATTAACTACCATAAAATTAAAAAGTAATTCACAATACTTGGTGGGCCCCAAATTTTAGAAACTATTTTAGATTAAATAAAAAGTTTCTAATCTAATCCTTTTTTTGTAAAAATACAGGGAAAAAAAAAAAAACTTAATGTAGAAATACTTTCACCTTTATTTTCATTCGGTGATTTAATTGAATCCATTTTTACTAATTTTGATTTTAATTTTTCACCTTTTGATAACTTTCCTTTGAATTTTAATCTAAAGGGGTTGAGTTATGTCTTTATATATAAATATAAATGTTGATATATAGAGTGATTAATGCTAACGATTGGAACTACTTTTTGTATTATGTATTGATATCAAGTTATTAAAAAGATTATATGGAATACACACCATTAAAGCAGTTTCTATTACCACCTTCTTTATGACCAACTAGAAGCATTCAGATTCTAGAATGACAGTTCAGTGTGGAGCTCCCTTGAAAGTTTTATTTATATGTTTTATAATTTTTTGTATACTCGTTGATTTGAAATAGGAAGCTTTTTGTAAGGGCATAATTGTTAAGATAATTAACTTATTAAAAATCTTATACAGGGCCAACAATTTCAGCACTAAATTAAGAATGAACGAAATGTAAGGTTAACGAAAACAAATCTTTATTGCTGCTTCTTGAAAATACAAAAAAATCGTATAAAATAAAATTAAATTTATTGAATATGATTATTACCCTCCACTGCAGGTGCTGAAAGTGCTTCCACACACTTCACCACATAAGTAAGCACACTTGTTGTTGTCGTCTTGTACCAACTAGGCTGGCATCATGAGGTGCGCTGCTTCACTCTCTTCCAACTAAATCATATTTAGGTGTGGAGTCCGACTTCCTCAGTACACACATGCTATAGAAACCCGTTTATAGGGTAGGCAACCATTCATACAAAGAAAGGACCAAAGACAGAATAAGCAGAGAGAGAAAGTACATCCATGCCCAAACCGGGATTTGAACTCAGGACATCCCTCTCCGCAAGCAGGCTATTTGACCACTAAACAGGGTGGGCGGCAGTAAGCACACTTGAGGCTTATGTATACATGCTTGTCAGTTCTTGTGTTGTGACACTACTGATGACAACTTTAATCCTGATCTTTGAGTTCTTCAGTTGTGTTCTATCTTGTTTCGTATATTCTTCTCTTTAGCAACAGTAAAAATCACAAAAGGACAGGACAAAGGAAGGTGGCAGAGATGACCACAAGCCTTTGCTGATCATCTTCTCAAGTGTAAACATCTCATACATATAGGGCAATCATTATCTGTTCTGTGGTATGTTGCACCGTCCGACTGCAAGA
This sequence comes from Latrodectus elegans, assembly GCA_030067965.1. Classification (NCBI taxonomy): domain Eukaryota; kingdom Metazoa; phylum Arthropoda; class Arachnida; order Araneae; family Theridiidae; genus Latrodectus; species Latrodectus elegans. The sequence goes on along the minus strand of CM057815.1, from coordinate 19,282,194 downwards.
AGCATAGCTCTGAAGCTTTTCTTCTATAAAGTTTTAATAAATCTCCTCAAGGATTCCCAAACTGAATTCACTGTTCATTGTCATTTTAAAAAATATGGCTCCCACACTTAAGGACTTTGCTGCCAAAAAAAAAAAAAAAAAAAAAAAAAAAAACATATCGTACTAATATAAACTATATTACTTAGGGCAGGGGCCAGTTTTACGTGACGCACTTTACATAATATTAATGAGCATTTTATTACTGGTCTATTTTCATTTATTAAAGAGTAATTAAATGTGTTTAAAAAAGAACATTATATTTTAATTTTTATTTAAATCAATGCATAACATATTTTTGTAGTTATACATATTCTAAAACATCTTGAATGCATGTTACTGTTTTCATAAAATTTCTTTTAATTTTTTTGTAGTTTTTTTTTACTTTAACAAGCAAAGCAGTATCAAATCTCCTCATTAAAGAATACAATCTTTTTAATTACACAATCTTATTGTTTTCTAACATATATTTCCGATATTTTTTTGGAAGTTTATGCTAAAATGTAGTTAGAGAGATTACTCATAATTAAAAAAAATGTATTTATTTTTGGTTTGAAAGGAATCAAAAGATTTAATGCACGCGTTATTTTAAAAGAAAATCTTTTGAGTTATTTTATTATAATAATTGGTTATTATAAAATGAAAGCAATTAAATTTCACCACTTGTATTAAATATTTCTATTATATATATGTACATATATATATCTATATATATATATATATATAACTGTTAAAATATTTAAAAAATCTTAGACATTATGAGTAGTAAAATGTTTCTAAAACATGTCAATAATTATCTGTTAGAAAAAAAAAGATGCACTTTTTGCATGATTTAAGGTAATGAGTGAAATTATTTAATTACAAGTTTAAAATTTCGTTGATGAAAATTCCACTATTTGTTCCTTTCTCTCTATTACAGAAACAGCAAAAAATATGTTTAATGTTGATTGATAAACATTCAAATTAGGAAAAACTTATGATTTTATGTGTGTGTGTTAGTTTAAATATATATAATTCATATAAAATATATTAAGAGAAAGAAAGAAGAAATATTTTAAACGAATTGAATGAAAGATTTAATATAAATTTTGAGAGATCAAAAAGTTGACACTGCAGCTAGAAGCATGAAAAATATTTATACGTTAAAAATATCCGATAACTTAAAGGAACACTTAATTAAAAGACAACTGATTTTTTACATGCTAAACACATATGATAAACTTAGAATTGACATATGATCATTTCTGACTTATTAAAAACTCTTAGAAAATCAAATCAACTAGTTTTTAATAACAAAACCATTCTTAAAAATAAATTTACAAAGAAAAAATTAATAGAAAATTAAAAAAAAAAAAAAAAAAAAGTCAATGCATTTATATGAGGACAAATTTTACTTTCATTGAAACAATAGTAGAAATCATCCATCTAGAGAGAGTGTCTCTAAATATATCATAATTTTTTTATTTAAATTTTTCAATAATAACTGCGATTTTAGTGATTTACGCCAAGCAACAAATTTCAGTGTGAGGAAAAAAGGTTTCATCTGTCAATCTTCAACTTTCGAACACACTGTCTTCACCTTTAAAATTCTTGCTTCTTTTAACCATAATGCAGAGCCGTAAGCGGGTCACAAAATTTTGTTCTATTGTTCACAACTCATGTTTTGATACTTTGCCTTATTCCTCAAGCGCAAGTAATTTTTAAAGCAAGCTAATTTTTTTCAATACTTAGTGTACCACGTTGTCTCCAAGTCAAGTTAGGTAAATATGGCATGCGTTAGTTTTGAGTGTTTTTATCTCTGTGAGTGGTAATGAGGAAAATGTTAAAAGAAATTGTGTGATTATTCAAGCATTACCTTGAAGTTCTTAAGGTATATAGTCACGCGTTGTCTTGTTGAAAATAATTTCATCATGCACTTTAGGTAACGCAAAAAATACTTCTGACTTCAAAGTATATCAAGGGAGTTTAAAAATATTACTTACAATTTATATTTTAATTTTTAAAAAATATATAAATGTGACTTATAAACTATTAAATTTACCACAGTGATTCGAAATTTGTGAAGTATTCCCAGTGCTTAAAAGAGATAATTTTCAATAGTGCTGAAGAGGTAATTTTCAATATTTAGTGCTGAAGAGGTAATTTTCAATATTTAGTGCTGAAGAGGTAATTTTCAATATTTAGTGCTTAGGAGATAAATTTCAATTGTAAGTGCTGAAGAGATACTTTTCAATATTAAGTGCTGAAGATATAATTTTCAGTAATCAGTGCTGAAGAGATAATTTTCAGTATTTAGTGCTGAAGAGATAATTTTTAGTACTTAATGCTGAAGAGGCAATTTTCAAAATTTAGTGCTGAAGAGATAATTTTCAAAATTTAATGCTGAAGAGATAATTTTCAAAATTTAATGCTGAAGAGATAATTTTCAAAATTTAATGCTGAAGAGATAATTTTCAAAATTTAATGCTGAAGAGATAATTTTCAAAATTTAATGCTGAAGAGATAATTTCTAAAATATGTAATGCTCAAATCGGCATTAAAGTGTATTGTAAATTATCTCTTCAGCATAAATATATCACTGTTTCTAGATTATATTTCATGTGTATCAAGGAAGTAACCTAAAGTTGTATGATAAGGTGTATGTTTATCTTACGATTGTACATATGATTGTGAATTCTTAAACAAGTGTTTTGAATATAATTGGTTTCCAATGGAAAAAAAGAAACATTTTTTAAATATTGTTCTGTACTGTTTTTTCCTTGCCTCAAAAGGCTGTAGATATAGGAATTGACATATAATTTTTTTTTTTTTTTTTTTTTTTTTTTTTTGTGAATTATACGACATTGTGTACTGTAAACAAGGAAAATGAAATGATTAAACATATAAGAGGTTGAATTTAGTGCATATGTTCGATTACGGATAAATCTGGGGAATGTGTTGGCAGTGAAAAAGCTTTGTCTATTATAGTTTTTCTATAACACAATTGCGAAATTGTTGAATGAGGATAAGTATTGCTTTTAGAACACGTTTCTTGAGAAATATGACGGGAGTGGTGAAGGTAAAATACTCTGAACTGTTAGTTAAACTCAAATCATTACCAGAAACAACTAAAAATCAAAAGAAATGACTCTCAAGGTCATTGTTTCACCATGTGAGGCAGTACGCGCTAATTTTTATAATCAGTAGTATATTGAAGTATTGACAATATTAAGTATATAGTTCAAGTCTTCAACATTACTGAACGCGCATCGTTAAAGTGTTAACTCAGCCCAGACCCAAAACTACAATCAACTTTTATTACTTGAAATTTTAGTAGGTAGTATCTGATTTAAACTATGTTTATATATAATTTAATATAAAGTAATAATATATTTAATTGGTAATAATAAACTATAACTAAGTGAACAGTAAGTGTTATGGTAGATGATTGTGAAGGATTAATAAATTTATTACATTATTAAATGTTAATCATTTTAATACATGGTGTATATTTAGATAAGTTTTGAAAAAAGCACTAAGCATGAGTTTTATTTATGAAAGCCATTGGAAGTATAGTAATACATTTCATCATAACACGTAATGTAATAGTATTTAGCAGAAGTATTAAATTATTATGGAGAAAGTAGGAAATAAGAGAATTTAAGTACTACAAACATGATATACAAAATATGCAAACATAAGTGGCAACTAATTAGATTGGCTTCTCTTGCTATAGACTACTTGATGATGTAGTCACCTTTTTTATCTTTCGCTCAGCAGTTTGTGGGTTCATCAGCCAACGAGATAAATGTCTTTACAGCACAATTGCTAAAAAAAATTTTTTCTAATATTTTCACCTAAAAATAACTTGAAAACCAACTTTTGGATGAAAAAAAAACTTTAAATTACAAAATTCAATTCTGAAAATGTTACAATAAATATTTATATTTCTTATTGTTTTGTTTTTCATTTTAAAATTGTTTTGGATAAAAAATATACTGAATTCATAGCTTTTTCAAAAAATTGTTAAATAAGTATCTTCTACATGATGAGAAAATACAGCTGATTGGCCACTTTCTGGGATAATTAGAATATATTCTGTGAAAAAACAAGTAATTTAATATTCACATATATTTTGTTTTTAATATATTAAAATACACTTATGGCAATAAGATACACTTATTATTAATACACATATGGAAAAATAAGAATTTCCCAATATGTTTCTCCTAATAACTATTTTCCTTAAGAAATTAAGTGGCCTAATTGAAAACGTGGGAAAATTATTTAACTGCCAAAATAGTAAACCTTTTTTTGAACTCTAAAAAAAGATTAAACTAATTATATTTAATTTTATACCACTTCTAAATGTGTCAGTGTTTAAAACAAAATGAATTATTTCTAATTTTAGTAAATATTATTCTTTTTTAAAACTTGTAACACATATCATTTTTGCTTGGAAATCTATTAATTCATAAATGATTAAAGGGATTATATACAAATTCAACACATAAATCACATAACATTTATTAGATAGGAGTGCTATTTTTCTTATAGGACAAATACATAAATGGTAAATTTAAGCCATAGTTGTCGATTTTTGAAATGTTTATAACTATCGCATGCAAATATAGGGTTGCAGTGGGGACATCTGGCGGTGTCAATTAATAAAATGTCACTTCCACGAAAATAAAATGCGAAAATTTATGCGATTTTACTGGAATTTTGATCAACTTTTAATGGAAACCATATATTAAGCATAATGCACAAATTTATTCGGTACACAGCGCAGCACTTTGTTCATCATTCGAAAAATTGAAATTAATTTAAAATATTTTCAATTATGCTAAAATTAACAGTTTTATCCAATTAATAACAACTATGTTTTATTTATTTTCAATTTTAGTATTTAATTATAGTTAGCAAAAAATATTACAAAAACAAAATAAACATGAAGCCTCTTTAATGGGGTAGATAATTTTTTTTCAGAGGAGAGATTGAAATATTCTTTGAAAAAATTTATATTTTCAGCTTTAGTCATGAATTATTGTTATAGTAATTTTCAAAAACAATTTTTAATTATTTTGTGTTTTTTAGTCATTTCTTTTTGTGAGTATTATCGTATTAATTTTTCTATTTTTGAATAATTTTCACCTTTCTTCTCCCCAATGGTTTCATTCTATCAATTTCATTTAAGAATGTTATCAGTATTTATTTACTTTTTACGAACAGAAGATTTTTGTTGCAGTAGAAAATCTGTAAAACGTAAAAAATAATGCACTTGATCAATGGATTAGAAAAATTTAAAATGGGAAATTTTATTTAAAAAAATAAAATTTTCGATGTATGAATCAAGGAACTGCTTAAAATGTTTTTGGAAACAAAGAATGAGAAGAATAGAAAAAAGCAAAATGTGTTTGTGTTCGTGAAGGGAGAAGAAAAATGAAGCACAGTAATTGAACTTTGGTCTGAAACGCCCTGTCTGAACAGGTGACTTTTTATATCATACCTGAAATGAAAATTAACATTTCCAGGTGTAAAACGAAAGAAAAATATCAAGTTAAGCATCAATTTTGTTTATTTATTTTCTTATGAGAGTCACAAGATACAAAATCTGACTTAAGATACCGAAAGAATGAGCAAGAATTGATAAAATCTTTTGAAACCTATGTTTGTTCAATAAGCAAACAAGCATACTTGGCTCTTTGAGAAACTGATTGCTTCTTCACAATATCTGTTCTAAAAGGAGAACAAAATGGCAAAATTCTATTTACTGAAATTTTCGAAGAAAATTTTACTGTTATCAGAAAATTTTGCAAGATATTTTACTGTTACTCTTAACATGCAGTTGTGTGTATCTTGGTATATTTTCCAAAAGAATAATTATTGAAAGCACACACTCATTAATGATCATAATACGATCATTATAACTCATAATACGATCATTATATCTAAATTAAACTATTCATTTCAACGAAGGGAATTTGGATAATTTGAGTTGTGTCAATTATACTTCCAACATTAAGATAAATATTAATTTTCCATTTTAAAATTTGAGCATCACCAAAATTTAAGGTATAATATTTTTGAGAAAACACAAGTATGTAATCGGGGAAATTAATGCCAAAGGTATCCATTAGTTTCAATCAACGTTTTTACAGCTTTGAGTAATTTGACTAAAAGAAGGTAATTTTTACTATGGAAATACTTCTAATAAGAGATTAAACACAAAATTTTACCATTAAAATTATAAATAATTATTTAATAAAATCCTTGAATTTAAGAATTTGATTGAAACTCTCAACTTTCTATTGAGCTCTTTAAGAAATATATTAAAAGATATACCTATAAATAATTTTATTCATAAATATTTTCATGCATTAAATTAAATTTTTTTTAATTATAGGATATTTTTCGTAAGATTATAGTTAATAAAATACTTCAAATTATTCGTTCCAAATTAATTCTAACAAAAAATTCTACGAGGAAAGTTCCAAGGCACAAACAACTATATGTGTTAATAATTGATTTGATCTAACATAGTGTGAAAATCAGATGCTCCTTGAGATAACACCCGGGAATTACTTCCTCTATCCCACCCCACCCCACCCTTTACGATCGCAGCAGAAAAAAGTAACACAAAAAAGGTTATATATATATATATATATATATATATATATATATATATATATATATATATATATATATATATATATATATATATATATATATATATATATAGTTCCGATGGGACTGTGGGACTGCAGGAAAAAGAGGACCTTGCCTTGTAAAGAGAGTCCTACGTTCAGTTAGATTTAGCAATATTATGCTGGTAAGTACACCAGCCTCCTTTTGTCCAAATAACCGATCAGTTAAGCTTCTTAAGCCATTTTATGGATAAGTATTATGTTACTGGAGACATCAGTCTCGAAATTAATGATTAATTAATAGTTTGGGCCTCTTAAGCTAGCTTTATATGTAATTATTATAATATATTGGAGACGACTGTCCCTTACGTCAACCTCTATGGGCTTCTCAAGCAACATTTTATTCCTAATGTATTTTGTTAGGTGATGCTTTAAAAAAATTAAATTAAAATTAGCATCAGTAAATTCATGTCTCATTCTTTCCTCCAAGACCTACGCAGTAAGAAAATTCTTTCACAAAAGGATTACAATTTCGAAACCGGGCGAACTTCACTCATAGAAACACAATTTTTTCATTTTTACGATTGAAAATCTCTTAATGGTATCAACTGTTTCAAAAAATACTAAAATGTATGAGTATTTGTAATAATAGAATCCAATTTAGATTGCAATTGAAGTTGAAGTTCCTAGTTTGGTTTGCTTGTAGCCATTTTTGTTAATGCTGCTTCGAATTCAAAATGCATAGAACTGTTTGTTCTTTACTCTACTATGATTGAGTTTATTCTCTCAAAATGTCTAATATTTTTCCAAAATTCCTATGCTTCAAAATTTCTGGGAATTTTACATCTCCAGTTTTAGGATTCCACCAAGGTTTCTAGCAATGCATACAAAAGGAATCAAAATTATTAATGTTCGATCTCGCTGTCCTTCTTTGGATAATTTTGTTTCTGAAACAAAAGAATTGAAACAATTGAATAAGCAATTAATCCATAAATTTCAATCAACCATAGTTTAATTTTTAAAGCATTTCTCAATGTGTGCTAAAAGAATGTATTTTCTCAAGAATAACATCAAAAGCACATATGTTTTAAATTAATCTATAATTATCGTTTACAATTCAAATTTTTCAATCTAAACTATTCTTTACAATTCAAATTTTTAACCACCGAAAATGGATACATTTTGTTAACATCTCAAAATTTATTATGACAATTTTTTTTAATCCCAGGGTTCGAGTAAAATGTGGATCAGTAATATATTTTTCCATATCGTTAAGGATGCAAAATGCGATTTTGGACAACGCCGGAAAAAATTCTGCTTTCTGTATGCACTTTTTTTGGGAAAGGAGTTTTGGTCTGCTTTCTGGTTGCTCTTCATTGTGACATGCGAATACGGGTTACCTCCTCATGGCTCTGCAAATTTTTACTATTGTTATTGTTAGTCATAACTGACAAGCCGACCTCGCTAGCCGACGGCTATGCGAAATTAAGTCAAAAGAGTGAATATTAAGTCTTTCGTTTATCCAGAGCACCAGAAAAGTGAAAGTACGCTTTTGCTTTAAGACTCCTCCGATAGATGGCACCACCAGAGAATTTCCTCCCCTAACTTTTACTTTGCTTTGGAGGGGGAGGAAATTTTCTCCAGACTCTTACATCCATGGTAACTTTTTCACGAGTGACCACAGGACTTTCGATTCCACAGATTTAACGAACAGGATTATCGCATGTAATGAGTAGGTTTTTGACGGTATTGGGAATCGAACCCAGTCCTTACTGACAAAATGCCAATGCCCTAACAATTGGGCTAACACGACTCAAAATTCTTCATGGAAGGAAAATATACTGCGAGTTCAAAGATAAAGATGGTTAAAAAGCTTCTGGTTGTAAAGAGGTCCGTTAAATGTTTCTCGTCAAGTAATGCATCTTACCGTAATTTAGTAATAGAACCACGCACTTCAAAGTAGAAGTTTGTCCTCAACTCTATTTCAGGTGCTGTTAGTCGTTGTTCAACAAGGATTTAAGATTAAGTTCAATCTGAACCCCCTTGTTGAACAACGAAAGATGGATATTGCATTCATACTTTTTGCATTCAAGTCTCTGGAGGGTGAAGGGAAGAGTTTGAGAACATCAAGATTCTTCTTTTTTGTGACATATGAATATAGAGCTTTGAACAGCAGTGAGTGTTGGGTAGCAAAGGCCATTCAAATATTTTACTTTAACTTTCAGCTGTTTTAGTATCTGCTATAAAGTGTTAAATGATACGATCTTCAGCTATTTTGCTGTCCAATGATGTCACCTAATGGGATATACTGTAAAATATTAACAACAACTACTTAGAAGTTTTTATGACAAAAATTAAAAATGCATAAAATAAATCTTACTAATGAATTTTATTAATAAATTATTTTAAACTTGTTAATTATTTTAACAAATTTAACGTTAATTATTTTAACAAAATAAACATTGCAACAATCAGTTTAATTAATGGCCCCCATAAATTACATTTTCTTTGACGATGTTTGTTGTTATGCTCTTTTACATTATAATTATCGTCTTCTATTTTACTCAAGGAACCATGTTGTGTAATTGCAATTAATGCTCCATGGGTGCTTATATAATTAATTATATTCTTAATTTTTGCTTCAAATATTATTTATTTACAATAGATTTTAAATTTTATAATATGAAAGGAAATATCTTTGCTCTCTAAATTTCGCCATCGCAAAAAAACGCATTTTCTTTTTTTTTTCTTTTTTTTTTTTTTTTTTTTTTTTTGGAATAAGTCTCGAATTTAATATTATCAGTTTATTTGCTCTGATTGTGCTTGATAAATAAAATTCACTCGAGAAAAAATTCTGATAAAAAATCAGTGATCATTAAATATTATAATAATTTCAATAAATGAAATTAGATTTTCATTATTTTAATGATAAAATCATTTATATTTATTCATCAAAATACCATTAATAAAAACGAATACCATTAATGAAAGCAATAAATATATTCAAGAGAAACCATTATATTAAAGCATAAAAATACATTTTGTACATGCATAGTTTAAACAGTTTTTTTTATCAGCATCAACACTTTGATTCTAATGAACCAAAGTATTGATGCTGATAAAAAAAAATGTACTTTGGAGTAAAAATCCTCCTGAACGAATATTAATTTATTTCTCATCAAGTGTAGACTGTCGCATTGATATAATATATGCAAATTAATTTATCCTCTTTGTAGATACAAGTGTATGCGTTAATTAGAATATAATGTAATGTACTACGTTGATTGACGCTTAATTTCAGAGAAAAGAATACCAACTGAGGTGTGAACTTTGCCGTTTCAATATAACTCAAAATGAAGTGAAGTGGGTATGTATTCCTAATGATATAACCCAGAATCTGCCAATATTGTCTTTTAAAATTTTAGGGTGATGTACATATGAGCATGATAATTTTGTTTAAAATTATGTAAAATTATTTATGATTATGTTTGGTTAATTTGATAGCAAAAGAAAATATTGTTCTTACTATAAGTCTTTTAATTATTGAATCACTCACATCTTAGAGAAAATTGAATAAATCTAGTTTATAATGGATGAAATTAGGTAATATTTCTTTAAAAAATATAAAATATGAATTTGATAGATTTAATGAGCAATTCATAAGAATTTATGAGATTCTTTTGGATTCAGATAATTTAGTACCTTCTTTCATTGCGATTAAGATTTGTGTTTATTTCATTGATATTTTTATAATAAAAACATTTAAAATATTTTCTTTCTATTTTAAATATTTTTGTAATTACACCATCAAATCACTCAAAACAGCACTTAAATGTGGGATTGCATATAAAAAAATGCTAATTATATATTCTTTATTTTCTTATATTGTTCAAGTAGCGAAGTTATTCAAATAATATTATTTTCCTTCTCATGGTAATAATAATAATAATATATAGTTATTTATCTCCTCATTTTTTGTTAAATTCAATGTTAATAAAAGTTGCATAATGGATTGTAATCCGATTGCATCGTACAAATAAAATGAGGCTTCATTTGTTTAAAAAATAAAGAAAAACATCTAATATTATTAACATTTAAACATTCAATTTTAATGAAATAGGCAATAGATATAAATCTACCAAAATTAAACAATGTTATACTAAATAATTACAAGAATAGCAAAATTAGTTTTTTAAATGGCATGAACTTTTCAACTTCATTCACTTTTTCAAGACCTTTATAAAAAATGCCGAAATATGTATATTATCCCTCAATAAAACAATAATGCTGGATAATTTGTTTATTTTACTTAAAAAATGAAATTCTGAATTCTCAAGAAAAAAAATATTCTATTATCGACCAACCTAGATCTTAAAAATGGCTGATCACTTCCTTGTACTCCATGTCTATAAAGTTCTCTGTATTCAATGTATGAAAACTTGAAGAAATGTGAATTATAAATGTTCGAATGAAAAATGATCCTATTGGTAAGAAAAGTATTTCCATTTGCTTTTTAAAATTTGAATATTTTTGTTAAAAAAGAATAATTTTAATGATTTTGGTAGACATTTGTGATTAATTTGTTTAATAGTTAGTAATTTGTTTAAAATTTAAATAATAATTTATTTGAATTTTTTCGCAGATATAAATTAATTATTATTTTGTTTCGCGAAATGTACAGAAATATTCTTCATGAATTTCGAAACAAAACGTTTCAATTTTTCAACAATAATATTAAAATATTTCCAATTTAGCAAAATAATTTTAAACTTGAGTGGGAAAGAAAAACTTATTAAAAACTAAAGAAACTTATAAATTGTACATATTTTGACGTTATCAATAAATTTTAGTGTTATACTGTTTATTAAATGAGTGTATATTATGGAATATATGCTTTCACAGTAATGTAGAATATTTAATTTTTATTTCATTTCTGCACATTATTCTTTTCAAATGTTAAAAAAAATATTAGTAATTAGTTTATATAAAATTTTATAAAGTATTTTCTTTCTATCCTTTTTAATACTGTTATCACAGCAAGTTACGCTTTTAACAATGATTGGTATTGGTATAATATATTCTTTTAAATGCAATTCCATTTTCCAATATTTTTCCAATCTGTAAAGTTGTTTATTATTTATAGTTTTAATTTCTTTGACTTTGTTTTTTATTCAGAAAAGTTGCTACCCTAGCTATAATTTAAATTCTCTTGCTAACATAAATTAATTTATATTTAAAGTGTTGCGTAATTTATCTATTTCCCTTTTGGTCCTTTAAATGCTTATTAATTATTTATATTTTATCACTAAATATTTCTTAATTGTTAACTTAAATATTTTATAATTAATTTTTCTTAAATAGATTGCATTTTTATGTGATATACTCTTTCTTTGAATAATGTGCTAACAATACTCGCTAATCGTATATCTGGACAAGTATTATCGAGAAAATTATAATTATAGAAACATGTTCTACAGTCATAGATCTATAGAAAGGATTTATTATAAAATATACTCAATATGATAAATTCTAAGAACGAATTAGTTATATTTTTTGAATGCAAATAATGATTTACGTAGAGTGATAAATATTGTTTTATGTTGTCAACCATTATAAAAGACACATTGATTGAATTAAATTACTTTTCATTAGCATCAGTATCATAATATGAATAAATATATAATTTTTGAAAGTGATTCACGTACCAGTTATCAAAAGAGAGAATGTTAATATGAATTGAAAATATGTTTTGTATTAATTAACATAAATTAAAAAATAAACTTTTTATTTGCACCACGAAACCAATTATCATATATATTATTTACTGACGCAAGGTTTACAAATATTTAGCAAGAGTGTTTCTTATTATTCCAAATATTCCATACCATAGTAGTAGCTTTCTTATGTATTATATTTTACTGAATTTTATTTACTGACGTAAGGTTTACATATATTTAAAGCAAGAGTGTTTCTTATTATTACAAATTATATTATTATTACAAATATATATATATATATATATATATAAAGATAAATACTTTAAAGAATAATTTTAATTTTATTTAATACTGTAAACAGTTTTAATTTTTTTTCCAGTTTGAAATTCTTGTTATGTATTATATTAATATTTACAAAGCCTTTCAAAAATATCCTTAAATAATTTCGTCCTCCTGAAATTTCATTTATATATTTGAATATTTCTTTACATTTCATGTATTGTATTAAATGCTGCTCTTACATGTTTCTTTTATTTATTTCATTGAAAACTAACATAATATGTGTAATTTATTTGCTCATATTATTACAAAGTTTGTAGAGAATTTAAAATCAATAACAGAGTTAAAATTTATATAAAATTTATATAAAAAAAATACATTAAAGGTATATCAATTACGCTAATCGAATATTTTAAAATTATGTTTTTTCAAAAATATTTTGAGACAAATGTTGATGTAAAATTCTTCAATATATATATAAAAAATATATAAACCCTAATATAAATAACATTTAGATGTTTTAAAGTATGTACAATATTCTATTTTTATTTTGAAATTTAAAAAGAATGTACTGTAAATAAAACAAGAGCGAAGTAATTTCTTTAATTTTGAAAATTAATGTTCTGTATTAAGTAAAGTTTGAAAAAAAATTCGATAATCAAAATGATTTCAGTCATTTTATTTAATTATAAAATTTTTGGTTAAAAGTGATATAAAATTGATAGTTTTTGAGTATATTTATTTCCCTTTTAAATTTTTAATATTTATTTACTATTTCTTTAAATTTTTTGTAATAAACTTGTTGTTGTTGCAAGCCCTCTTTGGCCAGCAGCACTAGACCAAGTCCATAACGTTGAACCCACCCAAAAATCGAAGTGATGAATTTACTCATTCTATAATGGACTTACTTTTCTCGAGTATACTTTCTTCAAAATATAATTTCCCAGCTTCAATCTCATCCATTCATTAACTGAGGAAAATTAATGGTGTATTTCCTTTATCTTATTCGTAAGGGTGACTTTTTGATAGTTTTTCGAGCTCTCTCCTACTGGAGAGAGCTCAAGTATGGAAATATGTCTTTTGTAATGGACTTATGTCTAACATATGTCCATTACAATGATACTTAAATATGTCTTACAATTTATATGTTTACACTTTTGTTGAAAGAAATAGGAATTGTAGCAAAACTGCTATTTCTCCAAATGGCAACAGTATACTTAGAGCTGAATTTCCGATTTCATTAGCTGATGGCAGATATAAAATCCTGGCACAGATTCGACAAATAACCTCAAAGTCAGGTGTATTTATTTTAAAGTGGATTATAAGTATAATTTTAACTGTATAAATCAGTTTTTCAAACATACCCATTTCCCATCTATTGCGAATAGTTTTGACCAAGTGACGTAAAGTATATTCATTCTGGAAAACAAATATATTTTTTCTAAAATGTGTAAATACTTGCAAAGGAAGAGAGTACTATGAAACTTCTAGTGAGTATTAATAGAATTTAACCCGAGGTAATTCAAAATATGTCAAATAAAAGATATGTTTATAAACTGGACGAATGTGTTTTACCATTTTATATACAGAACGACTAATGACAATATTGTCAACTATTTTGATTAGTTGTAGCTTTTTGTTATATACCTCTATATAAATTTTGAAATAAGCACAGATAAATAATTCAAGTCATTTTAATATGTCAACTTTATAAAATTTTATTCTTTCTTTATTTTTGAGGAAAAAAAATATTTCTTTATTATAATCATTTTCATCAAATATTTTTCTTATAAATTTAATTTATAAAGGTTTTGTAAAACAAAATTTGGTTATGTTGCAAAAATGTTAAGGAGTGTTTTTTTTTGAGGGGTTATTTTATTTGAAATTTCATCACAATTTTAAGACTCGAATTCAAGACTTTTCAGAATAATTATAAATCTTGATAATATTTACAGAAAAGATTTCCATGAAAATAATTAAATTATTTTTTCTATATAGTAATAAGTGTTATAGAATTCCATTGTAAAGGAAGTCAAATTTTCCATAAAATGGTGAATGACACATTAACATGTATTTCTAGGATTCTACACATGAAATACCATTTATCATTATGATGTATTTGTATTCCTCTCTCTTATATATCCAGCTACTTATTTTGTAAACAAAAGCTGCTAAGCAAAGTGAACAAACTTGTAAATATGAACAAGATTAAAGTGACGAATCGGACATTCAAATTTGCTTTTTTCCATTTAAGATATCACGTGTAAAACACTAGGGGATAAACATTAGACACTATAAACTTTTTTGGTGTGCATAGATTTTTCTAGAAAAATAACATTTGATCATATCATGTTTTAAATCTGTTATCATTTGGACATGTCACGGCATAATTTTAAATACTGTGAATTGCGACTTTTTGAAATTTCATCACAAAAAAACGTTCTGAGGTAATTTTATTTTTTTTAATCCAGCTCCCTCTCTCACATTTTGGTTTTTTAAGCTAGAAAACAAGAACTGTCATTCCATTTAACATTTAATTATACGAAAACTCAACTACATATGCTAAGAAAACACAAATCTTATTAATGTCGCAATTATTACTATAATTATTGTTATTATTATATTGATTATTTTTTTAGGTTTAATTTATTCAGCTTTACAAGAGGCGATAGCATCTTAGACAGTTTGGCATTCAGTGTGCGTGCCGTTCCATGTCGCAATTATCATAGCTCAATTTTTGTACTTAAATATTTATTAATATCGAAGGATATTAATTTTGTACATGTAAATAATTTTATAATACCTTAAATATTTATTAATATGTAAGGAAAATGAATTGCGTGTGTGTTGGTATTATTATATCATAGTGAAATTTTTTAAATGCAAATTTCAAAAATCAAACTTACGCTTCAAAGAAACGTGGATTGATGTTGTATATATTTCTCACAATTAAAAATATTAAACATATTAATGCTTAAATAATAAGCTAACTCACAGGTATTAATTGGTATTAAATGCTCTCTTAATTCCAAATGATGTTGAAAATCTGCATTATCATCATATTCGGCACATTTAGGATGAAATATTTTGCTATATTTGGGTACATGTGAAAGAGAGATGTATGTTATTTTTCACTTTATAGATTTCCAACTGATATGTTAGGAACATTTTTCTAGTCCAGAAGTACGATACTAAAACTACAATATGATACATTCTCTATTAAATGGCATAAAAATAATAGGCTAATAAACATCAGAAATCAATTTTTGGGCTTACAAATTGCATATAAGACACACAATCTTTGATACTTTGAAACAGATTCTGAGACACTCTCAGTTGTATTACATGTATTAGATATTTGCTGCAAATTTTAAGGTACGTTCACGAACATAGATAGGCACATAAGTCAGTGATTTCCTATCGATGTACAGTACTCTCCTATAATGTGGGTGATAAAATGATACAACCTATTTTGTCACCCACTTTATAGGAGCTTATATTGTTGAACCAGCATGCTTTTTTGTATCTAGCCCTGAGTTGTTTCCTACCAGTTAGATAGAAGCAGCCGGGTGGAGTCTTCGTGGTTTTGTAGCAGGGAGCAAGCAGAAGGCCCCAAATACTCGACCTGCCACCCCCAGATGCCCAGAGGTATCATTTCACTTGGAGGACATTGCGACCACGCTTAATTTTAACGTGCGCTCCAGCCACCATTAGTGAACATGACTGATCTTCTGTCAAGCTTTGATTCGAACCCATTACCTTCAGATACTGAGAACGACTCTCTAATCAACCAGACCACTGTAGCCTTAGAGTAGGCGCCGTAGTAGCCTAGTGGTTTGGGAATCGGCCATCCTCACGGAAAGGTTGGGTTCTGTTCCCAATACCGCTAAAGATCCACCGAGTACATGAGATATACGCACTCGTGAAATCTGTAGAATCGAAAGTCCTGGGATCGGTCGTTGAGCAATTAACATGGGTGTTATTATGTGGAGAAAATTTCCTCCCCCACCAAATCAAAATAAAACCTGAGAGATCCTCCGGTGGTGCCATCAGTCGAAGGAGTCTTAGAGCAAAGTCGTACTTTCACCTTCGTGGTTCTCTGATTAAACGAAACACGAACCCTTCTGATTTAATTTCGTAGCCGTCGGCTAACGAATTTGTCCAAGAGTCATAAATAACAAGAACATCTTATAGGGAAAAATATTGATAACAAGAGATGTGTATATCTTGCTATAGAATGACTATAGGCATGTGTTTTTATCAGAATGGTCAGTTTTTTTGAATGACTCAAAAGTTGAACTTACTTCCAAAATTGAGAGGCATTTCTATGCTTTATACAATATAAATACACAAAAATAAAATTAATTAATAGATAAAATTAAAAATAATATAATATTTCCTCTACATTTTTACTTTAAAAAATATTTTAAAAATTTATTATCCTTTGTTGTGTTAAGTTCGAATGCTATACATTATTTCACATTAATATAATTTATTTTTCTATTTTCAGTTGGCAGTTGCATGTATTTTTTGCAATGACTTCATTGAAGGTAGCCTTATCCGCCATTTATTTTTGAAAGAACCTCAAAAGAAGGATAATTCAGACAATAAAAAATGGAAATCCCATGAAAGTTCTATGCAGCAATGGCACCATTTCGATACAATGTTCTATGGAGCTCCTATTCATGATTTACAATATGGAAATTTGTTCCCCTTGATTAATGCTTGGAATGATTATGGAGTCATGTTTCACTGCATAGATAACATGTACGGTCACATGTACGCCCACTGGAAACCAGAAATCCCGGATGTTACTACTGCAACAACAACTGTAATGTCTTCTACCATGCCCAGTACTGAAAAGCATAAGACGACAAAAGGAGTACAACACAGCAAGAGTAATGCAGGAATAACACCAAGAAGATTGATTAGAAGAAGGAACTTTGGACGGAGGAAGCTAAAGAAATTTCCCGAGAATCAAGATTATTCTATAGAAAGATATGACGATTTACCTGGAAGTTCTGATTCTGATAATTCCGACAGCGATTACGCTGATGATATTGACTATGAATATAGGTATGACTTGAATGACTCAGAAGAATCTGAAGACAACCGGAAGGACTCAAAACGTTCTCGAAGAATTGGTCATCGTGGCATCTCATTCAGAAATCGAAATTCCAGAAGAAGAAACAGTTCAAAGAAATCTCAATCTAACAATGAAACTCAACTTGAGACTTCTGAACATGAAGACCAAATTATTAGAAACAAAGCTAGTATCCATGAAAACAAGAAGACTAGTTTAGTCTTAAAAAAAGAAGATGAAAATTCTGCCAGCGAAGAAATAGAAAATAAATCAAGTGAAAATACTAATATTAATTTTAGTTCAAAGAGAAGAGGCCAATCAAAAATTTCTTGGAAGCAATGATAGAAAAAATGCCGACCTTGTTTTTCCTAAAATATTTTTTACATTTAAGATACATTTTACATCATCATAAGTTTTATGTTTTACATTTTTTTGCAATTTTATTTTGTTTTACATAATATAAAATTTGAGAGGCTATGTGATGTAGTATTTTACATTACATATCACTGTAACCGTATTTGATTATTAATTAACTTTATTGTATTCTCTAGCTCTAACTCTATTTCATCGCATATTGTGAATGAAATGAAAAAAAAAATGACAGTTTAAAACAAGGAAACTGGCATTTGTTTTGTACAAACTTGTTTCAATAAAAAAAATTTCTTTTGCAAATTGTTTCCCTGATCATAATTAATTTTCATCAATAAATTACGATCTGTTGTGGTTCTTCTCTTCCGGTTTTCATACCATAAAAGCTTAAGCGCAATATATAAAGATATTGAAACTGTAATTATATACATATACATTTTCGATTATATCTCTATTGTTTTTTAAATTAAAAAAAATTGTCATGTTTACCAAGTAAATTCAACTGTCAGAACTTTATTTAATTCAAGGATTTGTCAACTGTTTAAAATATTTGTTAAGAATTGTATTCTATATCTCTGCAAATTGACACATAAAAGATAAAAAAATTCAACGAAGAAAATTATATATTTATCTCTTGAAAAAAATGCAGATGTTTTACTTCTTCGTTCAATTCGCCAAATGGAATAATTTTTCTTCATTTTATATCAAATTAATTGAAACGAATATTGAACGAAAAACTCCAGTTATGTATCAAATTTGATTTAAAAAATTATGAATTCTTATAGCATTAAAAAGAACTGAATGGAAATAAAATCAAATTGCTTAACTTGTCAACACTAATATTAAGTATTCAAAACACTCGTAGACTTTCAACTTAAATCGAAACATTGGTAGAAATTTAATATAACTCCTCTTTTCAACATTTTGAAACACTACTTGGCTTGCGTTTTAGTCGAGCTGGCAGCTGAATGGTTAGCGTTCTTGCCTTCGGTTAAACAGTTCGTGGGTTCAAATCCCCCCTTGGCCATGGATTATACAGTGGTTCGAAATCAACTTTAAAACTTATGTCCCGGTCTAATTAGCCCTCGTGGTCTAAGAATGACCGTTGAGCGACAAACAAAGCCTTGCGTTTCGAAAAATCTCCCTCCTGGCAATTTTTTCTTCTCAGTTTGTCTTTATGGCTCTACAAGAAGATATTCTTTTAACGGGATTTTACACTTCAATCTGTATAACTTATAATTTCTCAATGTCATATTTTACCCCAAATCACAAATACCTTTTATTTTTTGTATTACTTTGAAACAAACCCAAAAATTATTCTCAGAGCTTTCGTGTCAAAGACACCTTATGTGTGCTTTGTTTGTTCTTCATCATCAAAATCATTTTTTAAGGCACAAACAAGGAATGATTTTATAGGTACCTGGTACAAATAGCTTTCTCTTTATTAAAATAAATTTCAAAAACACTGATTAGCATATGTAATTCGCAAGGAAAACATTGATTAACAGAAGTAATTCTTTTCTTAATTTAGAATTTGTATTATTTTAATAATGATCTCATAGCACAAAAAAACAAAAAAATTTAATTTGGAATTTCAAACATAATAGAGGTAGCACAAGTTTCCTTTCATCAAAATAAATATACATTTTCATATTTGTCCTTTATTAATTTTCTTCACTGATAACTTCATTATCAGAAGGTTATCAGCCAACGCAATAAGAATGTTGATCAATAATGTTGTTAATATGGATCAATCTTACGATTGTATCCATATCATCAACATACACTTGCCATAAAAAAGTCTGCGTGCAGATGCACGGTAAGCATTCTACAGAGAATAAAAGTATATTATACTATTAACAACAATTCAATTTTTAAATAATGTTTTTCTTTAATAATTCTTTAAAAATCAGTAACAATTTCAGAAAGATAACTAACATTGTTTCGAAGTAATAATATTTTAATATTACATAAAAAGCAGTCAAAAAAAGTGTATGTACAGATGAGAAGTCTTTAAAAATACAGAGAGTGTTAACACATTTTTACAACGATTTCCATAACAAATTAAAAAAAGTAAATGTTTTAGAATAAAAATTTTTGGCAACAGCTTATTATTTGAAATGAGAAATATCGTCTGCTACTTTTAGATGCATTCTTCTTTCAAAATGTCACATTTAAACTTGCTGTGAACGGAAGGATATGCTTTTGCGCTTTTCGAAGATAAACGTTCTTATTCCAGAATTCAAAAACGTTATGAAATGCATGGTATTAAAATTTCTAAGTGCAAAATAAGCAATTTTCTTAATCGGACAGGTAAAAACTGTATATCATAATTTCTACATAGAAAGAAGACTCTAAACGAATGTCCTTAAAAGGTACGTACTGTTTCCAAAGTTTCTAGAGTGAAATCGCTGGTAACAAAAGAAAATCCGCCAACACAGAAATCATTCGCAAAGTCTTTAGATACGTCTATAGCAAAAATAAATAAAATAATGAACCAGTATTTACAACTTAAAAATGCTAAAAAACATGTTCACCAGCTTTTGCCGAGACATGTGGCTTAACGCAAAACATTTTGTAGAATCCTGTATGAAAACCACTTAGAAGGAGATAAATGAAAAACCATTGTAACCCTTGATGAAGCATATGTTTACCTAAATGACTGTAACTAAAAAAGTTCTTTTTACTATAGAAAGAAAAAGTGTACAAACCCGTTTCCGTCAATGTAAAGAAAGTTTCAGTAAGTGCTTATGATTGTCACAGGTTTCTCCTACAATGGGAAGTTAAAAATTTGAAGTGGAAAGAAATGTTAAAATCAACTCATCGTACTACCAGGAGAAGGTTTTACGCCCAATATTTACAAAAGAAATTCCTCTTCTTTATCCCAATGACTTTCAAAGAGAGAAACTTTGTCAAGACAAAGCTATAAGTCATACTTCGAAAACTACCACTACATTCCTTGAAAAAAAAAATGATGACCAATACAGGTATTGCATGTATACATTTTCAACATATCCCTGCGAAGTCTCCTGACGTTTCATCTATGGACTATTGTGCCTTTGATTTGTTAAAAAAGGCTCTTTCTAAACGCAAACCCACCACGATAGATGGACTCTGGAAAGTAGTGGAAGAGGAATGGAAAACAATACCCATAGAAAAATTGTGAAAAGCTCTTCTATCATGGAAATCACGATGCAGTCTTATAGTCCAGAAAAAAGGCTATCAGATCGAACATTTAAAAAAATAATCGTTACATTTTAAACATTAATTAAACGGCCGCGAAATCGTTCTAAAAATGTGTTAATACCCTCTGTAGCTTCCATGGGCTGTCAATTAAACTTTAATGTCTGGTTGGAAAACCTTAATTCTAAGAACCTTTTCCAATCGTTTAAACATTAATGAATTAGCTTGGCGGTTTCTGCTTATGTAATAATACTGCATTCCATCATAATTACTATTTTTAGCATATCTTTCGATATTATCTTATGTTTCCGCATATTACGTTCCAATAAGTCTAAAAAATGTTCGATGTTGCTTAAGTCTGGCGATTGTGGAGGAGTATGCAACTGATATTTGATACTGTGCAATAGCCAGAGCTTTACTTAGTAGGCAGTGTGCTATAGGTCATGGTCTTGTTGAAATTAAAAGTCATCACCAAGGTTTAAATCTTGTGTACTCTGTTTCAAATTTTCTTTTAACATATTTAGATATCCCATATGATCTAATATTGAGTCTATAAAAATTAATTGTTTAACTGCAATTGCTGCCATGCACCCCCAAATTATTACGCCACCTACACCTAACTGAAGACATAAAATTTTGCTTCTCAAAAGCCATACTTTGTTTTCTTCACACCAGTTTACGCCCTCTGATGCCAAAGATATAAAACTTACTTTCCTCAGAGAATATTTCTTTAAAAAAAAAAAACTCAAAAGATTTATTAACATATTTACTTGCAAAATTTAAGCGTTTTTGCTTATTCGCAAGTTAAATATATGGCTTTCTACGAACTACATGGTCGTGATAGCCAGGTTTTTTTCAGAATTTTTCGTATAGCATCTTCATGAAGAGATTTTTATTTAACCTTTCTCTTATATCAAGTGATATTTGAGGTACAGTAATCTTTGGATTTAAACGTAAGGATTTTAAGAAGTATATCTTTTCTCCCGTAAAATCAGATTAGATGGTCATTTATTAAGAGGTTTTAAGATAGCACACTTCGATGACTTGCAATTATATTGATTACTCTTTGGGTAGAAGAATGAGTTCTTCCAACTATCTTTCCAATTGTTCGAAGAGTTTTACCTTCATTCCTTTGTCTCAAGATGATTTTTTTTTTCGTACAGAACAATCTCTTTTCTTTAGAATCCATTTTAAGTTTACTTCTTTGCAAGTTCTAATGTATCATAACAACAGAACAATGCTTTTTATTCTTTTTATTGTATTGGCACCAGAGTTAAAATGAATAAATAGTAAAAAATAAACGCAGTCAATATTTCATTTCATACAAGCTAATCGAGGCTAAAAAAATTAAGATTAATTTCCAAATAACTTTGTAATTTGAACCTGTACACAAACTTTTTCTGATAATTTTTTGCATAATTTATTATTATAACTTTTAAACAACGTGTGTTATCTGTCTGAAATTGTTACTGATATTTAAAAAAATGTTAAAGAAAAGTTTTACACATAAAAATAGAATTAATATTGACACTATAATGTACATTTATTCTCTGTAGAATTCTTACTGTGCATTTGTACGCAGACTTTTTTTGGCAAGTGTATGTCAGAATTTGTATTGGTTAATTAAATATAGTGCTCTATTTACATCAACATCATCGTCTTATCATTTAATCGGTATTTTGTAAAAAAGAATTTCAACAAAATATTACAATTTTTTTCAGAGGAAAATTAAAACAACATCACAGATACAATTCCATTATAGAGTTCAGAAAAAAAGGAATATCTGCTTGAATTCGATTAACAGAAATCGTTTGCATTTCGAAACAATCGAAAGCATCAAATTTTCAAAAAATGTCTTTAAGAACTTAGTACGCTTTGGCAGTACTAAAAAATCAACTGTTTTACAAATTTATCTGTATTAATTTTATTTACACTAAATTTTGAAATGTTAGACTTTATGCATAGCTAAGCACTATATATATATATATATATATATATATATATATATATATATATAGACATTTTTAACTTAGTAATAATTAAAGAATTGAAATAGTTCTTGACTAAATATTCAACAATAGCTTAAAACACATTGAAATCAGCAATACATTTTTAAAACACTTATCAAAATTATTACAAAATTTTTTTCAACATTTATTTTCCGAGACATGTGTTAGTATTAAGCCCATATTGAATCGAAATGTTTGTGTAAAGAATTAATCTGAAAGCTTATAAACTCTAATTTGAAATATATTAGCATTTAATTTTATTAATGCTAATATTCGTAAAATTCTGGCAGAATCACTTACCAACTAACCTTCTAAAAAGCAAGACATTCGTCATTAAAGTTATTTTTTTAATAAAGAATCGGTCTTACAAGAAATAAAAATTTCTATTAAATAAAAATTTATAATAAAATAATTTAGAGAACTTCTCGTTTTAATAGTATGACAAAATTACATATGATGCGAAACAGTCTTACCTTAACCTTTATTTTTTTTGAAGAAAATTTATTTTGATAAAATTTTATGGATTCTTTTGTTATTAATATTTTCTTTTAGTTTTAAGGAAACAGTATTAATTTTCTCTTTAAGATTTTAATTTACAGTGAAATATATTTAATAATATTAACACCATTTTACTATGACATTTTATTTCAAAATACTCACAGCTTGAACAAATGAATAAAAAATGCTAAATAATAGCTGTATTAAAAATAATTATATTATGAAGATTTAAGTAAATAATATAAATCATTATATTTAATATTACTAATATAAAAAATACAATAAAAAATTCAGATTTTAAATTGAGTACGTTACATTATTTGGATAATCATTTTCATATCTAACAGCTTTTAAACTCTGTATAAATTGGAAAAGGCTTTATATAAAACGTAGCGATTCATTTCTACTTTCTTGTTTAAGAAAAATAGTCTAAATCATGCGAGCTTTAATGATCACCGTTTCCATAGGCTGTTTCATAACAGTATGTTACATTATAAATCATCTGAATAATTTTGAATACAATTGTACAAAAAGTAATCCAGTTACAGGTTTTTAGATACTTAAATAAATTAGAAAATTTATTAACTGAAATATAAGATTTCAAGTCAATCGATTAAACTATATTATTTTTGTTAGAATTTCCCAGGACTAATTTATTAAACTTTATGCAAAATTTATCTTGCTTATAATACGAGCAATATTTGAAAAACTCATATTTATTTCTTGAAAGCCAGTTTTTGTAATAGATAATCACGCTAAGAAATTCTGATTAGTTCAAGCATTTCAATTACGTATTTTTATTTGTAACTTTGCGTTCTAAAGTTTATGTATTCTTAATTTCCTTATGATTTAAATACATGCAGTTTAAATATATTTTAACTGAAGAAAAATGAACGGGAAATATATCATGCTCTTTTTCAAATGAAATCAATAGAAATATAATTCCTCACCAATAGTTACTATTTCAATTCGCTTATAATATATTTAAAATTTAACGGCATATTTATTTTCACTTTACCCTGTGCAATTTCTAATATTTTAAGTACGAACAATTTAAAATTAGTTTCGAAAAATTAATTAATACAAAACAGGAGTTCTTTTCATTTGAAAGTACGCATCTTTAATGATGAAGATTATAAAACATAGCAAAATATTTCATGGCTTAACTGAGTATAACGGTTACAGCTGCCAAGTGCAAAAATTCACCAAATGTGGTAAAATTTGGTGACTTTTTTTCCTTGCCATATTAAACAGCCAAAAAATCACCAAAAATGATTTATTGCCAAATGTGTCGCAAAATATTAGTAATGGAATGACTCGCCGCAGCACATGCGGGGAACGCTTGCACACAATGCGAATTTTCGCCATTTTCATTTCAAAATTCTTTTTTCTTATGTAAGGCCCGGTAATTTAAATGCTGTATTTTTATATTCATTTTTTTTTATTTCGTTTTGTTTATAGCGCCTGAAATTATATTCTGTCTTTTATAATATTTTTTAATTCGCTAACGATAGGGTACCGGAATTTCAATCCTGTCGTATATATTCATTTTGTTATTCTCCATTTTTTAACCTTTGTGAAAATGTTAATATTTGAGGTAAATTTCTTTGAAAACAAAACATTATCTCTCAAATAAATTGATTCATACACAATGAAAATTTCATTTTTCATGCATTTACAAAAGAATTCATTAAGAATATTTTTAATAAACAAAATAATTTAATGATTTTTCAATTCTAGAAGCAGAAAATGCTAATCATTCATTATTTTTAATGCTATATGCATTCAACATCGAAGGTATATTCAAAAGCTCGTTCTGTTGTTGTATCTCTATCATTTCATTTTATTGCAAACTTTGATTTTAACTTGGTTTTTTCGGTTTGATTTCGAAAGTTTAGTCGACTTTTTGTTATCAGATTTCGGTTTA
The DNA here is from genome assembly GCA_030067965.1 of Latrodectus elegans. Lineage (NCBI taxonomy): Eukaryota > Metazoa > Arthropoda > Arachnida > Araneae > Theridiidae > Latrodectus > Latrodectus elegans. The sequence continues at coordinate 19,256,467 of CM057815.1, read as the reverse complement.
AATTCAAAGTATTGTTGATTTAATTGAACTTCTTAAATCATATCTGAAAGATAAATCTACGAATATTATAATTTATATTCATCTAAAATAAAGTGAGATATTTTTCATGATTCAAATCAGCGAACTTCAGCAATGTCTGCCCAGTGGTCAGGCACTATATACTTTATAACAATACATATAAGATCACTAAAATGCATTTTCATATTCCATTTCTCTTTCACATTTTTTTATCTGCAATCCATACACACACAAATTATGATCAAAGCAGGAATCGCTGATTTTAAATTATCTAATTATGTGAAAAGCGCGAATTTACCGTTGGCATAAGCATAAAACTTGAGTTTATATAACATCCATTGAAACTTAAGACAAACAAAACAATTTTATAATTTGGTCGGTGTTCTTTTTTGTTTTATCGCGTGATTGATAGTGAAAATTATGCATTATGTGATTCTTATGATTTATTGAAAATGGTGAAAAGCAATTGGAATGATTTGAGTATAAATTTTAAATATTTTTTCCCTAAGGTTTGTAGGTTATGAAAATAATTAACTTTTTTATATTCAATTAATAAATTTTATCCATGATTGAGTTTTATTGTGAGTTTTACTTTCTTTTTACACATAAATAGTATGATAGTTTGCTATAGATTTTAATTTAATTAATGTTTAAAGTTATAATTGAGCTTGTGTAATGAAATGGTAATAGTTTACACAAAGGAAAGTTATAAATTATAAATAAAAATAAAAGGTTAAAAAAATTTAGAATTCATTCCATAATTTATTTTTTTCACTGTCATAATTTAAAAAATATTAGTTCTTTTTATTCGTACTTGCATTATTATTATCGCTATTTTGTTTTCAAATCATAAACATTTATGTGATTGCAATTTATTTTTGAGAGCTATTGTCTCCACACAAAATTGTTGATTTGATTCGAAAGTAATTGAATTTTAATTTTATAGCAAAATTAAAAAGGTCGAAATTTGTTGAAACACATCTCCACAGCAATCGTTCACCACTGTCATCTATGGTTCATGGTACACCACATTTGTAACATTGCTGATTTTGGACAGTCCCATTTTGCCATACACAGTATACATTTACTACAGTGGCATGTGAACATTTCACATTTCACTTAGTTGTTTTTTGAAAATGTTTCCACACTGGCCTTGAAAGCCAGTGATCATGCCTTTTTGAATGCCAGATATATTCTTTACTATGCCAATGATTAAAATGTTTTTTAAATCAATTACACACCGTTTATATACATTTATTTGCATTGTGCTGCTACCCGCCTTTGTTGATTGCTTATTTAACGGTAATATCGAAAGTACATGAGTGACTAGACTGTGTATTATGTGCTTAATCATTAGAGCAATGTTATATTTAAAAAAATATGTTTGTATTTGAAATTTTAAATTAAACTTTCTGCAATTAATTCATTCTAGAAACTGAATAACAAATTTGAAATATATTAAAGTTTCAAATCATAGTAACAAAAAATTTCAGGAAACTAATTCAGAACATTCAATTGTCACTGTTATCAAACTATCAAAAATTTCATATTATAAAAAAGAAAAACATCTATTTGAAGTTTTGGATGCTATATATAAATTCTTATTTTACTAGTTAAAATGTTCAATCTTTCAAAGGCAACATTAATTTTGTCAAATATTTTCATTCTATACTTATTTCCATTTTTGTAATGTTTTAATTATTTTTTTTTTTTCTGATAAATGAAATTTTAACTATAAGATTGTTTACGGAAAAATTTTCCAATAAAATTTTGCTGAAAACAATTTTATTGTTTATTGTAATTCTAATTTTGTTGTTCTTATTCTGATTTTATAGTCAAATTAAAATTCTAATCTTATTGTCTTTGTAGTTTATACTTTGTGCAAAGAAGTCAGTTTCTGTACATTTAGCACAATCCTCATCAAAGGAGTATATTGTATTTAGTCATCTTTTATATCCCATATGTTACATGGAATTGTTTTTAAAGTAAACTTTTTGAATCAAAGTAAGTATTTATGATTCTTTTCATTAAGTTTTAGCACAGTAAGGTCTATCAAATATTCCAATGATTAAAATATTTGTGTAATCTGAATAATTTGTGTGTTAGTATTTTCTTAAAATCGTAGTTGGAACACCAATATTTCAGTGTATCTCATTTAATTTTTTTTTTGCCTCTAATAGCTGCATTTCAATTGTAAAAATATTCCTGAACTGGCAGCCAAACATTTAATGAGTTGGTATTTAGTTAAAATTTTGTGGCTTCGAATATAACTTTGGGATTTGATATATGTTATGGTTCATAGAAACTTTTTAAACAGTAGACGCCAATCTACTTACCCTTCATGATCAAAAAATGACCTTTAAGCAACAAACAAATGAATCAGAAAAATTATCACTATAATACTACTATTATTAAACAAGGAGTAATTCTGAACTGTAAATTGTGAGTAATTACTTATAAATTTTCCTTTTTGCCTTTATATACAAGAACAAACTTATCATGTCTCTTTTTCCATTATATTCATAATATAAGAAAATGTTTTGACTCACTTAGTTTTGTTAGTACTTGTTTATTATCTTTATTTATTAATAATTCATTGCAGTAATTTAAAATATAATATTTTTAAAAATGTGATATAACCAGGATCATTATTATCAGAAAAGTTTTTTTTTTCGTAAAATGTTCGTTTATCTATGTTTTGTAAAAGAATGTATTCTGCCTTCAGCACATACTTGACTCTATTTTTCTGTCTTGGGTAATCACACATTAATGGGTCTGAGTCTTCAAATCATGGAATTATAAAATGCAATTTTTTTATGAATGTAAATTTATAGTTTTTTTTTTTTTAAAAAATTAATGTTGTTAAATTAATAACAGTTGCCTTAGTATTTTTTACTCTTCTATTTTATGAATACATAACCTTATTAAAAAAAAAAATTAAATATGTGTTTTACTAAAAATCTTAAACATTTCATGTAATGGATTTTCATAATTACTAATTATAATAATAATGTCTGTAAATTTGAATTTTAAATAATTATAGTCAATTTTTACATTTAAATTTTTTCATTCTAAAAGTCATGTTTTGAATTTTTAGAATTGGCAAAATTTAATCCTATATGCTAAGCAATATTTTTAAAATTGATAATTTTTTTTAATTTTTTTATTTTTTTTTTGCTTTTGCTAGATTTTTGTTATTTAAAAATCATAAATGTTGATATTTTTAGGTATACTTCAATCAAGTGTGTGTGTTTTTGTAAAATGATAAATTTTTGAGAATCTTTTACCCTTATATTTCATGTTATGATGTGTTAATTAGAAGGTTTTTTTTTATTAGATAATGCAATATTTTATACTAGCTATTGTGTATTTATCTATATACGTATAAATGTTTGAAATAATCTTTGATGGTATTTGGAATTCAAGGCACAATCACTATAAACTGCTTCAATTTGATGAGTAGCTAAACTTATCTTTGATCACAGTGAAAAACAATGATATAACACCTTAGCAAAAGCATAGGACTGTAAAATCTGAACTTTAAGCCTTAGGTCCCGGTCTAATTAGCCCTCGTGTGCAAAAAATGACCGTTGAGCGACAAACAAACCAAACCAAACCTGTAAAATCTGATATCTAAAATTTCTATGTTTAATTATTTTAAAAATTTTATCTGAACTTTGTACTAAAAATGTATTATTTAATTATTGACATCTCATTCTTTAAATTTGAAGGTGGAGTAATAAGGAGATTTAGAAAAATTCAGATCATAAAAATTATATGTTTCTGTTACCTTTTGTATTCTTTTATAAATATTTATTTGATTTGTTTATATACTTTTATATTTCTTTTGTATTTTTCTTATTCCACATAAATTTGAAGGTATAATATATACTTTTAAGAATACTTCATTTTAAAATTCATTATGCATTCCAACATAATTTGATTCTACATTTAAATGTGAATTCACTTTTTAAATCTAGATCTTAATTAAATCTATAATCTTTTTAGTTTTTTGATGTTACTACATTTAATTGCATATTTTTTATACACATGAATTTCATTGTAATTGTTTTAGACTAAACAATCATAATGAGATAAGTTTGGTCTGGTTTTCAATTAGCGATAACTTATTTTTTGTTTTATTTTTTACTTTTGTTGCAATTACAATAAAAAGATTTCTGTGAAATACTGAGCAAAATTTTGTATTAATATCACAAAAAAGCTGTATTGTACATTTTTAATTCTTATATGCTAGTAAATTATAAACCTCATATTAAAATATATATATAATGTGAGAAAAAAATAAAGTAACAACTTCTGTATTGAATTTAGTAAAGAAATCATAAATTTTATATAATGTTCAAAATTATTTTATTAAGCCTTTTATAGGAATTTTCTTATTATATAAATTAAATTAATTTAAAAATGGTACATTTTGGGTTAGATATATAACTTAGGATTTCATGTATAAATGATAATGAAATTGTGTATAAACTATTAATCTAAAATTTCATATAATTAAACAGATATTTCTTAGTCATAAAATAAAATTATAAAAATACATTTATTACCAATCATTCTGACTGTCTGAATTTTACTGTGAACAAGGTTTTGGAGAATCCTATTTTATTTTTAGATTTTTTAATGATTTTTGGTTTTATGTAGATGGTTTAGCTAAGCTACACCATCTGGGATTAGAAACAACAACACAGAAGTTTCAAATTTCAAAGCTCAGCTACCTCATTAATTTAATCTGGATTGACCAAGACACATTTTCAGCCCACTTGGCTGCCTGCTGTTGAAAGAATTTACTAAATATACTTAGAATCTTGATATGAAAATGTATGTGGAAAATAACATATGAGGAAACAGAAAATTTTTCACAGATTGAATCATGTTTCCGTTTTGTTAAAATATATTTAACGAAATATATTTAATGCAAAGTAAAAGCATTCATTAATGTAATATTTGATAATTTCAGAAGGGAAGTATATTAATTAATAGATTTTTTATGAATCTGCTATTTTGTTAAAGTAAAATGATATATATCGATATATTGGAAAAAGTTACTAGAATTTAATATATTAAAATAAATTAATTCAGGAAAAATACATTTCTAATAAAATGACTAAATTTATATTAAATTATAAAGTCATTTAATATTTTAACCTGCTTGTTGGTTTGATATCAAATTGAAACTTATAATAAATGAAGTTCTCATAATATGCATATTAAATGAATTTTAAAATGAAACATTTTAGATAGGGTATGCAACTTAATAGTAATAGGTAAGTAATTACTTTTGTACTTAAAAATGTTCCATTACTTTATTATTATAAGTAGTATTGTCATAAAGATAAAAATTTCTTACTTGTATTTTTCTTGATTGTTTTGTAAGTTTTATGTCTGAAAAAAAGCTTAAAATTATAGGCTTTCTCATGTTTATATCGAGCAAAGATAAAGAGAATTATTAACTTAAATTTGTAGTTTACAAAATAGCAGTTGTGTTGTTAGTTTAGTTGTTGTCTCCAACACAGAGTCCTTTGAAATATAGATAAAAAAAAGACACTTGCTGCATTAAATTGTAGACAAAAAGTTTTCTGTTTAGAGCATTTAATTTTTCTTTTTACTGCTCTTCTTCTAGAAAATCGTTATATAATAGCTTTTCATCTTATGGAAGTTGTTAATTCTAATGCTATGTTAAATGTTAATTCTAAACACATATTTTTAGTTAACATATAATAAATAATTTTATATCTATATAATGAATTTAAACTATTTCTATTTATTTGAATGTTAAATTATGAAATAAGAAAGTAAAATATGTATAGTTTTAATTCTTTACTAACTAACTTCTTGGTATTAATTTAATATTCATAATTTATTTACTTAAATATATGTAGAGATTTGTATTAAATTAAAACAAATCGCTTGTTAATGAGCTCTTCTTCAAGTGGAACTTGAGTGTATCCTTAATATAAATGTTATTTTTAAATTTATTTTGTTTATTGATTAATTTTTATTATATCTAGCCTATCATTGCTTTTATTTCTTGTATCATGCTTTTATCAATTCTTCAATTAATATATAATATGAAAAATATAGGTAGAGAAAATTTATGTTTTCACTTATAAAATTTTTTCAAGTATTTTTCAAATATATAATAATAGAAGAATTTATGTACAGAAATTTTAATTACTATTTTATGAAACCTTATCAATATGCATTTGTAATTATCTTATTTATTTTCAGGTTATTTTTCTTGAAATTAGTATGTTATGCAATGATGCATTCATTATCATCATGGGGAAGAGTTCAGTTTTGCAGGAGGAAGTTTCTGTATTTTATCCTTGCAGTTCTCACTTTATTCTTAATAGATCATTCTGGTCTTTTGGTACACTTATTGGAAATTGATTATGACAAGTTTTCCTATCCATTGGATATTAACATGGAAGAAATGCTGGCTACAATAAGGAAAGGTGGCAAGATTCCTTATCAGCCTATTAATGAATACAATTTTCCCTTCAGAATCACAAATGAAAAGAAATGCTCTCAAGCTTTATTTAAAAGTTATGAAAAAATAGTGATTCTGTATGTCATCAAATCTGCTTTAAAAAACAAGCACAGGAGGGATGTAATTCGCAAATCATGGGGTTGGGAAAATAGATTTTCTGACGTTATTATAAGAAGAGTGTTTATTTTAGGTGTATCAGACGATGCTCTTCTTCAAGATGATATTGATGAAGAATATGCTAGAAATAAAGACTTAGTCCAGGCAGAGTTTTATGATAATTATTATAATAATACTATAAAAACTATGATGGCTTTTAAGTGGGTTGTTACATATTGTCCTAAGGCACAATTCATCATGTTTTCTGATGATGATATGTATGTATCAACAAAGAATTTATTGAAATTTATACGAAATCCCTTTAATAAACGAGTTGGATTCAGAAAACGACGAGATATAGAACAAATTTTATTTAATAGCAAAAACAGTTTTAAAACTTCATCATCCAAAAGTCCTCAAGATTTCGATTCTTTGAGTGATAAAAAACTCTTTAAACTTCCCACAACGATCATTAAAGTGCCAGATCCTACATCTTCTGCTAGTGAGATGACACTTGTCACTAGAAAATTATTTAATTATGATCCAGTTTTGAGTGCCTTTGATGGTAGACTGATGGCAGGATACGTATTTTTTTCTTCGCCTATGAGGCATAAATCAAGCAAGTGGTATATGCCGTTGTCAGAGTATCCTTATTCAAAATATCCACCTTATGTGACTGCTGGTGCTTATGTCGTATCTTATCCTGCTCTTGAAGATCTCTACTACACAAGCATGTTCACAAAACATTTCCGATTTGATGATGTCTATTTGGGAATTGTATCAAAAAAGTGTGGAATTTCACCACTGCATAATGATAACTTTTATTTCTGGAAGAAGCCTTATACCAAAGAATCCTATGCAAATGTAATTGCTTCTCATGGCTTTAGTGATCCCAGTGAACTGAAGCAAGTATGGGAAGAGCAAAGAAGTGCAGGCCATGCCTAATTAATTTTTGCTATTTTTTGTATTCAGATAAAAACATTTTTACGAGACAGTAATTAACTGCATTATTTAAAGGAATTCCTGCCTTCACCTAATATGGAGCTAGTACTTCATATTCAGATTATATATCTACTGTACTTTCTAGTCTTAGATTCAGTTTCAAATTATAATTGGGAAATAAAAATGACTTTTTTATATGTTCCAAATGTATTTATGAAATTCGTTATTTATTATTGAATTACGTATGTGAATGCTTTATTCGCCAAATGGATTAACTTCATAAAACAAGAAGTTGAGAAAAATGATAAAGTATATAAAAAGTTTTTTAATATCAATATTTTCACATTATTTACATAGAGTTTTTGTACTATTAATTCTTATTATGTTAAATTTTTCTGAATATATACTGCTATCTATTACATAAAACTTTGGAATTAAAATTTAATAAAATTTTGTTAGTGAATTTAATTAATTTAGTAAGTAAGGCATTCTATATGATTCACAGCTTTCATTATATATCTATATGTGCTATAAATTTAATGGAAAATTTGTAAATTACATAATATAAATTAATTTCAACTTTTTAAAACTGTCTTTCTTTAAAAATTTGGAAAAAATTCTCGTAAACAATAATAAAACTTATAGTAAAATTTCGAATAAACTGCTGAATATAAATTGGCATTCTTTCTTTTATAAGTTTATGATATTTTGCATAATAATATTCTAATAAATCAACACTACTTTCATGTGTACAGCTAATATGAATGAAACTATATATACTCTAAATTCCTAATCATCCATGGAATTAAGAGGAACGTCTATTGCAAATAAGTCCATTTCGTGGTTAATCTGCAAAACTATGGAAAAGGGAACAAGTCAATCCAAACACGCATTTGAACAGTCTGTACGCACAATAGGTAACAAAAATATAACTATTACTTTAGAAATAATTATAATATATTCTCTAATATTGAGAATTAAAAATAGAAAAATATTTATTTATTATTTTGAGACTTTTCATGGGGATTAAAATTTTCTTAGCATTCATTGTTTTATCGCAAGGAGTAATGCTCGATCTTTTATATTGTAAATTATGTCATTTAAAATGTAATTAACATAAGGTAATAATTTAAATTAAGTTAGCTCTAATGTGCTGTGTCATGACTCACACCCTTCGTATTATTTTTTTATCGTTCACTTTCAATTTACTGCTCCTTTTACAACAGTCTATCAATTACATACTAAAGGCATTGGGTCATAAATCAATCCATTCAATATTATCTTCACCATCAAGCCTTTTGCTGAATCAAGAATGGAACTTTCTTTGTATTTTTCAAACAGACTTTCCACTCTTGGCAAAATCCTTCGCCCATAGTTCAATAGTGTTGAATTTTTTTTGTATTGGCTCCCAAGTATTGTTTATGTGTTAAAGTCGTTAATAATATTGAAAATTATATCTTTCAAGAAAAAGTTTTGAGATCATCTCTCTCTTCAATTAATTTTGACAATTGGGTCGTTTTGCATACTTCTTTAGTTAAAGCAGTTATTCTCTAATCCAAAGGTGAATATGAATTGTGTTACTGGAAGGCCAAAAGTTTACACACATATTTTAATCTTCCGATTTTAAATTAAATTTATATGGTGGGCACCTAATTAAATATAATTCCAGTAGTCTGAGTGTGATAGACCTAGCTGGCAGCCGAATGATTAGAACGTTGAATTTTGGTTCAATAGTTCATCTATTGAATTCCCACTTTAGGGGTGGATGTTCGTAGTTTTTCGGAATTCACTTTACACACTAGCTTCTAGTCTAACTAGTTCTCGTGTTCAAAGTAAGATCGTCAAGCAACAAACAAATCTTTATGGGGTGGACCATTATCTAATATACAATTTTGTGGTATAAATTTTGAGACTCCAGATACTCCCTAATTTGGGGGAAAAAGAATTTTTTTCTAACCATTTTTTAAAAATATTGTTTCATTTATCAAGCTTTATTTTTTTGGTTGAAGTAATGTATTGAAAGATTATCCCCTTTTTTACAATCGATTTCGTTTTCTTTGGTATTGCAATCAATGTTATCTTTACTTCATGAGACCCATATTTGCTGAACATTCTTTATTGAGTTTATATTCTAGAGGTGGATTTTTTCAGCTTCAAAATCAGATTTTTCAAAGCAATTGTGACTCATTAGAGTTATATACTTAGTTTGTACGGTAAAAATAAAAAAAATTGTAAAGGGTTAAAATAAATTTTATGGGTTTCGAAAAAAAAAATAATAATAATAAATAAAAAAATAAAAGTCTTTGAAAATTTTTTGTTGCATATATTTTGTAGTTGCAGGAAAAATATTTATACTTGATAATGCATAAAAATTATAAACTGAATCATACTAAAATCAGAAAAGAGTATCAAACAGTTCTAGATAAGGAATTGAGTAAAAATTTATTAAATGATGATGTGAATCGAAAATACTCATTTACAATAAGCTATATTCAGCTGAAAAGATCTTAAAAAAGAGAAAGACCACCAATAATACAGGATGGGTTTGACTGTGAATACAAACTAGCAAACGGAAAAAAAAAAAAAAAAAAAAAAAATGAAGCATATAAAAAAATGGTTAATAGGAAATTCACATTGAATGCAACTGAAGAATATAAACAAGCTTAAAGAGAGAAGAGACCACATAAACGTAAAAAATCAACTTCCTTTTAACAAGTAAAAGCTGTTGAAAGAAGTTGATCGGCTGAAGTCCAGCAATGAAAGCAGAGTTTTGTATTAAGGTGTGAACAAAGAGTACAAGATCCAAAAACCACGTTTTGAAAAGATAAAAAAGTAGTTATTATAAATGAAAAGAAGGTTATTGAAAGATGGTTAGAATATTTCGATCAACTACTTAACACCAGTATTCTGATGCTGTCACAGGGCATAAACGATGCAACTGCAGAAGGATACGAGGAAGAAGATTTAATTGTGTGGAATCCTACTATGGGTGGCAGCCGAATGGTTAGCGCTGTTGCCTTCGGTTCAACAGTTCATGGGTTCGAATCCCACCTTGGGCATGGATGTTTGTAGTGGTTCGGAATCCACTTCAAACCGTAGGACCCAGTCTAAGTAGCCTTCGTGTGCAAAAAATGACCGTTGAGCGACAAACCAACCAACCAATAAAGCTACCATGGGGGAGAAGTACAGAACATTATTAATAAACTAAGCCATAAAGCTGCTGGGCTTGATCAGATCTCCCCAGAGCTGATAAAATATGGTGCGAAAAGGTTGACAAGAGTAATAATTAAATTTAAGAGTCGGAAAAAATTAGATTAAGACTCTTAATTTAAAAGCCGGAGACTTCAAAAGAATGGAATATTTTCATTCTGTATCCAGTTCATAAAAAAGGAGATATTTTTAAGTTGTGAAAACTACCGAAGAATTAGTTTACTCTGTATTGCATATAAAATTTTCTCAATCATCCTTTTCAAACGTTTATCACCTATTGTGAATATTCGAATTGGAGTTTACTAATGTGTGTTTAGAAAGAGTGCAATTGATCAAATTTTTACGCTGAGACATATAGTGGAAAAATGAATGGAACATGGAGGGGAAACACACCATTTGCTTATAGATTTCAATGCTTCGTGTGACAGCATCGATCGATCTGTACTGTAGGCAGATTTCGCTGTACCAAAAAAGTTACTCTTCTGAAGCTTTACAAATACTTTTACCATGGAGCGTATGCATGGGGAATTATCTTGGCCTTTTGAGATTAAGCAAGAAGATGCCCTCGCTTGCCTTTCATTTACAATGATTTTGAAAATAATTATCAGAGAAGTTAGTATGAATACAAGGGGAACGGAATTTAACAAATCAGTACAGATTCTGGCTTTTGCAGATGACTTAGACATCATCGCAAGAACTGAAGATACACTGAAAAAATGCTTCATTGATCTATACAAAAGGCTGCTAGAAATGCGGGGCAAATAATAAGGGAAGGGAAAACCTAATAGATGCTTTGTGGAAAGAGAGACAATCTTGCTGATTTATTTAAAATCAAGCAACATAGATATGAAAAGGGTAAACAGTTTACTTACCTAGGATCTCAGATTGAATACCAAAATGAAATACGAAAGAGAATTGTTGCTGCCAGTCGTTGCCTATTTTGTCTTAGAAACCAATTAAAATTCCATCTGATTAGAATAAAAAACAAAATTACTCTATACAAAACTCTCATAAGACCTGTGTTAATGTAAGCACCTAAAATATGGTCACTAACAGCAAGAGAAGAGAAAATGTTGAGGAATTTTGATAGGGGGAAAAATGTTAGAGTTATTTTTGGTGGTATCAATGATACAGGAAATTGGCGAAGAAGATACTATTTTGAACTTCACGAAGTCTTTAGAGATGATGATGTTTTAAAATTTATGTATTAGACTGAACACTCAGAAGGAGATGGGGCGGTCTTCTCCTGAATATAAAATGTGATAGAGAGTTGCTTTAAAAGTTTTTCGTATTTTGCCCGTTATGGACAACTACTAAGGGATAGTCCGAAAAAGAGATGGGTCGCCTGTTTGAACTTCTATATTTTAGTTTTGTTAAAAATCAAAAACTGGAGGTCCTAGGCCAAGAAGAGAACAGCCTGGTGGAATCTTTTAAAAAAGGTCAAAGCTCACAATGGCTGTCGAGCCAGTTATGTTGATGAAAAATGCATTAACATTATTTTTTTTGTGTATTGACATATTTAATTATGAAATAACATATGTTATTTCATAATTAAATATGTCAATACACAAAAAAAATATATCAACTGTTAGTCATGTGAATTTCTCCCCCGTTTACATTCCAGTGAATGGAAAACTGTATTTGTTAATTACAAACTGTATGATGAAAATATCATTTATATAATTTTTAATTTACTTTCTATAAGAGGAAGTGGTGTTAAAAATCTTGTAAACAATCATAAACGCATCATTTTATTAGAAGTAAGAAAAGTTTCAAGATGAATATAATTAAAATTTTCCGAAAAAAGAACTTGCCACTATTAACGTTGTCATCCTTCGAAATTTCAAATTGAAATATTGGTGCAGATGAAGATCTTTAAAAACGATAATTAAAAATGATGCTTTAGATATTGAAATGTTTGGACTTAAAACTTCAAGATGAAGATTTTTTTTCAAACTATTAAACGTTGACTGGTCCGTTGTAACAAAAAGGTTGGGAAACATTGCTTTAGATTTTTCTTATAGTTTTCATCGCTGAGAAAATACATATTTTACGATACATTTTTAATTTTTTTAAATATTAATTTGTCCCTTATTCAAATTGATAGTTTAATTTTGAAACACCTTGTTTTTCAAATTTAAATAAAATGCAACTGTTTTAGGAAATTTAAACTAATCCAAATTTTTGTGAAGTTTATATATTACTAATTAGCAAAATTATATTGAAATTTATTTTTGGAATATAATATAATTAAAATAAAAAGTAATTATTTTACTTTTTAATACACTACTGGCCATTAAAATTGCTACACCAGAAAGAAATGCAGATAACAAAATGATATTTATTGGACAAATATATTATACTAGAAATAAGAAGTTATTAAATTTTCAAAAAATTTGGCTGGATATATATATATATATAGATCCTGAGAAATCAGTACCCAGAACAACTACCTCTGGCAGTAATAACAGCAGTTATACGCCTGGGCATTGAGTCAAACAGAGATTGGATTGCATGTACAGGTACAGATGGCCATGCAGCTTCAACACGATGCCACAGTTCATCAACCGTAGTGACTGGCGTTTGGTGACGAGCCAGTCGCTCGGCAACCATTGACCAGACGTTTTCTATTGATGAAAGATCTGGAGAACGTGCTGGCCAGGGCAACAGCCGAACATGTTCCGTATCAAGGAAGGTCCGTACAATACCAGCAACATGCGGTCGGGCATTATCCTGCTGAAACGTAGGGTTTCGCAGGGCTCGAATAAAGGGTAGAGCCACGGGGCATAACACACCAGAAATGTAATGCGCATTGTTCAAAGCACCATCAATGTGAACAAGAGGTGACCGAGACGTGTATCCAATGGTACCCCATACTATCACGCCAGGTGATAAGCCAGTATGACAATGACGAATGCACGCTGCCAGTGTGCATTCACCACGATGCCGCCAAACACGGATGCGACCATCATGATGCTGTACACAGAACCTGAATTCATCTGAAAAGATGACGTCTCGCCATTCGTGCGCCCAGGTTCGTCGTTGATCACACCATTGAAGGCGCTCTTGTCTATGACGCAGCGTCAAGGGAAGCCGCAGCCATGGTCTCCGAGCTGAGAGTCCATGCTGCTGCAAACGTCGTCGAACTGTTCGTGCAGACACTTGTTGTCTTCCCAAACGACCCCGTTTCTTGACTCACGGGTCGTGACTTGGTTGCACGATCCATTACGGCCATGCGGATAATATGCCTGTCTTCTCGGCTGCTAGTGAAAGGTGGCCGTTGAGATCCCGCATGGCGTCCCGTATTAACGTCCTGAACCGATCGATTCCATATTCTGCTAACAGTCATTATCGACCGACACGAGCAGCAATACTGCGATAAGATAAACCGCAATCCCAGTACGCTACAATTCGATTTTTATCAAAGTCAGAAGCGTGCTGGTACGCATTTCTCCTTCTTAAACGAAGCATCACAACAACTTTTCACCAGGCAGCAACGTTCAAATGCAATTTGTGTATGAGGAACCGGCTGAACAATTTCCTCATTTAAACACAATGTAGGTGTCGCTACTGGCGCCTGCTTTGTCTGAATGCGCTGAAAAGCTAATCATTTGCATATCACAGCACCTTCTTCCTTTCGTATAAATTTCACGTCTGTAGCATATCGCCTTCTTGGTGTAGCAATTTTAATGGCCAGTATATTTTTTATTGATTTCTTTTTATTATTGAAATGATTAGCACATTTATTTCTCTCTCACCACATGTATACCGTGCATTAACATTGGGTCTTACTAGAAAAATATAAATATTTATTATGTTTTCATAAAAAAATCTGGATATTAAAAACTATTTTTAATAGTAAGGGATCAATTTCTACACAGTTCTTCCATAGATGGCAGCACTAGATGATAAAGATGTTAAGTTTTTTCGTATATAATTTATGATTTCTAAAAAGATTAATGTTTTATTATATTTAAAATAAAATGTATATATTTACAATTTAAATTGATTGTATAGGAATGCATTGCTGAAGATTCTTATTAATAGTATTAATTGCGTTCAAAAATTCATTCTCAAGGCAGTCTTGGGTTATTTCAGGATCATTCTTAAAATTCTCTTAATTTATAATTATTTGTAGGTGATGACGCGCAGTCCGACTTCCACTTTATTGGGGAAAATATCGGGAAAAATACGGATTGAGGGATGTGTGTGTGGTGTGTGTGTGTGTTTCCAAAAATATCGAAAATAGCTATCGAAGCAAAAATTTTCACTGAGTAAATAAAATATTTGCATTATTTTAAATGAATATTCTCTAAAATATTGATGAGCACTGAGAAATATCACAATATTTTTACACATTTTATTACACCAAGTAGTTCAAAGAAAACCTTTCATTTTCATATTAATTTCAATGATAGTTAAAGTTCTGAGATTTATAAGAAATTAATCAATAATTTTTGCATGTTATTTGAATGGGATGTGCTTTACTAACAGAAAATAGAAAATTTATCTTGTTGGCACAGTTGATTTTTCTTTTCTTAGTTTTTCTTAAACTATTATTTTCCTTTTAAAATTTTGTTGGGATGTTAAGAAGCTATTGGAACTTAAATTTTCGGTAACGTATGTTTTGCTTTAGCTTAGTTTCCCCCCTGTCTGCGGAATGTTCCATGAGTTTCCGTTTTATGTGTTAATTATAAAAATAATTTTATTTGAATAAAAAACAATTTTGAAGAAATGGTGTTTTTTTTTCTCTTATTGCATTTTTTTAAAATTTACTTATTAATTTTCACAGTTTCATTTGTTTATTTCACTTCATTTGTCGAAATATAAGATAAGCATCTATGAATTTTGATATTTAGTAATCTTTTCTTTCCATTTTTTTCTCTTTTAAATATACGAGACCTGGAAATTTTGAGTTCAATTTTCATTTTATTAAAATTAATGTCACAAATATTGATGCATAAAAAGGATTTACCAT
Source organism: Latrodectus elegans (assembly GCA_030067965.1). NCBI lineage: Eukaryota > Metazoa > Arthropoda > Arachnida > Araneae > Theridiidae > Latrodectus > Latrodectus elegans. The sequence goes on along the minus strand of CM057815.1, from coordinate 19,240,709 downwards.
GAATTTTACTTCCTTGCTTATTATTTTTATTGTATTGTTATGTTAGACACACAAAAATAGCTAATTATTAATACGATTATACATAAAATGTTATGATTGTTCTATTTTTATCCTCTTTAATTAGTCTGGGAGTTTCAAGAAAATTAATTTCATTTTCTTATTACATTATGCAACTGAACATAACTATAAAAAAATAATTTCTGAAAAATTTCACTTTTTCACATTTTTTTCTAACGAAGAAAAGAAATAAACTATTTATATTTCTAAAACTAATTTTGATTTGAAATTAGTTTTTCATGTTCACAAACTCAGATTATGCAAAGTTTCTCAGAAATTCTCCCAACGTCGGTTTTTTTATAAATTCATCGTTAAAATTAAATTAAATCTCATTTTTTATTTCAATGAAAATTAATTAGTTGTTTTAGCTTTACAATTTATTAAATCAAAATATGCTCAGCTGTTTGCAATACACATTAAATCGTTAAGAAAATTTTTTAATACGTATTAGGCTTTGCTAAAATTCATTTATATACATAAATATAAGGAAAGATTAAAAATTGTATATATTTAATCAAACCTCAGCATTCATATCAAGAACCATGGCGAAAAGACGATTTTGAATTACTCATCATCATTTGATGGGTTATTCAACATGAGGGATTTGGAGACGATTAAGATTATATACATATTTAACAGTTGACTTTAATTGCGTCTAGAAAGGCAACACGAGGCTAATTTCTCTTAACAGTCAGAACAAGCCATAGTAATCTTGATATATAGTTTAATGATAAGATAATTTTTTAAAATTAAAGTATACTATATAAATGATATGATGTAAATACTTTTAAAATACTTTGATTACTGTCCTTTAATTAAAGTGGAGTAATAATTATCGCAATGTACGCCTAATTTGTAGAATTTAATAAGACTGGGATGAAGTATACAAATTAATCTTTATTTTATTGTCCGTTGCAATTTTATAGTCATATAAAGAAATATCTATACATTTTAAAAATATATATGCTTACATCTTGCGAGAGAAACTCGCTAATTTTGACGGGGCGTGGCTTTCAGTGGGGAACGTGTACCTAGCTTTTGACGGAAAATTGTCATAAGATAAAAAGACGATTTTACCGTTATTTAAAAAGATGTTTTTGCACTCACAATGATGTTTCACGTATAGATTGAATAGATATAACTCGAATGAGAAATAGTATGCTGTTGCACCAGCATGTTTCCCTAACCAAACCCTAAATTGGGCTCTAACAGTTTGATAGAATCAGCCGGGTAGAATCTTCGTACTTTTCATATTTAATAGTTCGTTCTTTCGTAAACAGGGACTAAGCAGAAAACACCCAATACTTGGCCTGCCACTCCCAGCGGTATCATTTCACTTGGAGGACATTGCAATCAAGGCCATATTCAACGTACTCCATCCGCCATTAGCGAATACGATGGTTCTTAGGTTGGCCGAGATCCGAACTCACTACCTATCGATATTGAGAACGACACCCTAACCTACAAGGCCAACGTTGCCTGAGAGAAATAGGAAGTTAAACAATTCCTTTTAGTTACTAAGATTTATTAAGTGATGAAATCAGAAATCTTTTTAATCGCCTTCCAAAACATTTCTGGTTGGTGGCAAGTTTGTGTGTGGGAAAATCATAAACATTCTTCCTGAGGCGAGCAAAATTAATACTTTTACAAAAATAAATATCCTTTTTTTTAATTACTCTGTAGGAGTGTGGGTAAATAATGGAATCTTATGCCATTTATATTTTACACTCTGCTTACTATGATTAGGCGGCAATTTTAAAACGGAATATAAGTAACACAGGCATCCGTTCTTGAAGCGAACAGAGTTCCGGAATAGTGTGCATCGCGTCATGAACAACTTTACAATGAGTTTAAATGAAAGCTAATTAGAGTTAAAAATAATTGCAAATGCAGTAATTAAATGTAAAACAAAACAGTACCTTTGTTTTAAGTTAGTCAAAGACCAACATCCAGATATAAGTTTAATTCCATTGTGTGCTGCCTTTTTTGATTTAAACCCCGAACAAAAATTCTGTAATCACATAAAATGGAACTTTCTTTTACATAGATCCCTTATATGATGAACATAAATGAGCTTTTGAAAAATTATGTTTTTGTCAACCGATTCACAAAATTTTCCTTTTTTTTAATAATGTATTAGCATAATGTCAGCATTGTTATAAACGACATTAAAACAGACAAAAAAATGTTGTAGGTCAAATATTTTCACACTGCGTTATTAATAAAACCTAAGTGAAATTTATTTTTGAAAACTTATGTAGATATTTGATGTTTTGTCCTTCCGTGAAAAATAGTATGGATACGCCTGTGACTGTCATCCGTAACAGATCATATTTTTCGTCATCAAAATACTTGCCAGAGCATTAGTTCGCAAATTTCCCGTTATTGCGACCCACATCGAGTGAGAAAAATATTTGGGGAATCACCTACTGAAATTTTGCCCATTGCAATCGATTACAACATTTTTTAAATTTATTTATAATATCAACATAACATAACACATGCTTTTTAAATTTAATATTTTACTCGGTGAATAACAAACAGAACAAATTATTTATTAACTTTATTGTGAAGTATATTTACGAGAGTACAATTTAATTATCCTTTTATTTATTATTAGAAAGATTGAGTTAGTTTAAAATATGTTCGAAAGAGGTATTAAATATAAATTTAAAATATTAAAATGCAAAGCAATGAGAAATGAGTATAACATTATTGATATAAAGAAGCTATTAAAATATTGCATAATTCTTGAAAAATCAAACGATTTCTGCTTCTTTAGGGAATGAGGCAAAAATCATTTGATTGTTTGGAAATATTAGAATGCAAAGCGATCAGAAATGAGTATAACATTATTCATATAAAGAAGCAATTAAAATATTGCAAAATTCTTGAAAAATCAAACGATTTCTTCCTATTTTGGGAATAACGCACTTGTAAGGCCCCTGTTTATTTCGTTGATTCTGTTATTTATATTTGATTTAACATAGTGTAGCGAGTTATCTAAAAGTTGAAGGCATTTGTACGGCATTTGAAATTGCTTCACAGAATGTTGGAGAACTTTTATACGTGGAGGACCATTTGTATATTGAAACGGAGGAAACAGAAAACTTCCAAGAACTATTTGACAATTAGGAATTCAAAAACCAGAAAAGAAATGTCTTTCACCTATTTTTTAATAATGGCTAGGATGGAACCCGAGAAATCGTCCATTTCAAATACATAGTTCTATCTTTCGGTCATGTTGAGCGTATCGATTTTATTATTTGGCAAAGAGTAATGATTCCTTATCAGGCCGAAGACTATAGATATTTTAACATTCAATTCTTACTCTATTATAAATTTAAAATATGATTTTTAATAATTTAATAATAATTTATAATTTAAAATAAATTTAAAATATTTACTCTAGTTTTTTAAGATAATTTGTCTGAGGTATTGTGCTATTGCTTATCCCTCCTAGTTGACAAGAACATGAAATTAGGTCCAAGAGTTCGAACGCTTTCAAACAATGGAGCGCAGCATCAGGGCTCCAGAATAACTGGCATTTATTTAAACCAATGCAGACCAAAAAAGGAGCAGCTTAAGTCGCACTGCATTTTGGATATAGAGGATAAACTTTGTGTCCCGTCACATGACGTTGTACATGAGTGTATCCACTTTGAAATCTCGCGACAGTTGTCTGATCGCGCTCGTTGCCAACCCTAATAGCACCAGAGCGATTTTCAGCATACCATTCATACATGGCGGCTCTTCTCCAAGACATCTTGCCTTACGTAGGTGGCAATTTCTGAAAAAGTAAGGTAGCCAACAGGGATAGTATCTTACGGATTACTTACGGCTGCCCTCTCTGGCCAGACCATCAGCAGTTTCGTTACCGTACACATCCGCATGGAACCCACTGAAAGGTGATCTTAACATTGGTAATCAAGAGATTCAAAAGCCGGACTATGTTTTTAGTCGTTCGGTCTCCATTCCTCCACCATTCAGATTAATGCTAAATGGAGCTACGAGTATCACTCAAAATCCAAATGTCAGTGCAAGCACTTTCAGTTATGCAAAATTTCAAAGCTATTGGCTCTGTACGAGTATCACTCAATAGCTATTGGTTCTGTACAGAGCATCGAGCTATTGTCAAAGTTCTTTACACAGAATCCAATGCCGTTCTCTTTTTTGACAAAAAATCCTTTACTCGAAATATCGTCTTCACCCATGCTGCTGCCAGTATAGATCTGTAATGCATTACAAGGGATTGTATCGATAGTCTTCAAAGCAAGCTGTTATCTGAGGTATATAACTATTGTAAATAGCTTTCATAGGCAGATATAGATTTTTCATAATATTGTGTGCCTTACAAGGTAGTAAATATTGAAATACCAAAGCAATATCACCGATAGATTTGCATGTTGTTGTGTTGTTACTAGTGACACTTGGAAAAGCCAAGCTCGCTATGCCTTGGATATGCGAATTTAAGTCAGTAGGTTCGTCTTTCATTTAATCAGAACACCACGAAGTTGAAAGTATGACTTTGCTCATCGAATCCTCCTATAGATGGCACTACCTCAATTTTGACATTGATCTGAAGGAAAAGCAAATTTTCTCCAGACCATTACACCCTTGGTAACTGCTCAACGACCGACCACAGCACACCCATACATGTAGAAAACATGAATGAAATTTATTTCTCTGAATGTGATGCAAATGATTTATAATACAAGGAATAGGGAACACATGAAACATGTAATAAGTTATTATGATAATCAAAGCGTTTTATTCTTAAGAGAGTGGTAGGTGCTACTTAATTTGATCAACTATATGGCCAACATAAAAATTATCGGATGGGTTCACCTCATAAGATTTACCAGCCGAATAAACCAGTAATTTATTTTTAAAAATATATTTAATCTAAATGCAAATATTACAAATCATTTAATTTAGATTAGATATTTTTGTACTTTGGGATAGCTGGTTGAAAAATATCAGCAAATATAAATTCTTGTTTTTAGTCAGAAAAAATAATTTATTAACTAAAGGAACCCAATAAATACTTTTCAATCATATAACAAAAATATTTTATTATTTTCAGAATAATGTAAGATAATAAACATAATATACCCATTGAGAGAGAGACATCGCTAAAATTACTATGTTGTATGCTTAATTTATTAAATTTATACTATAGAAATAGCATTTTAACTTAAAAAAAACAATAATCAAGGTGATTATGAAGTTATTTATATGTGGTTACAACTTTTGATATGAAACATTTATTTTGTAAAATTAAATTAAAATATATATGTTTTTCTGCTGGAAAATGATTGCAGATTTTGTTTAACTATATTTATATATTTTCTCTAATAAATTAAATGTAGAGCAAATTGTAGGCAATATTTCTTTATAAACGATTTTTGGAGGAAAAATACTTAAACTATACTTGAATATATTATTCATTCATAAAAAATTTAAATACATAAATTTGCATATATTTGTATTATGATTGCGATTAACTCTTGATCGATGGGGAAGAAAAAAATTCTGTTTGCTCAATCTTTGAAAAATATTGCATATAAATATATTGTATAAACTGATATACTTTGGTAAATTTATATTTTATAAACTAAATTTGGAACAAGATCTGTGTTAGGATGCGAAATCAAAAATGAAAACCCATATTGATATCAATAGTATTCTTGTGCAAAAGAGTTCAAACTTCGTATATAATGCCTTGTATTTTTTTATTTTCAGTAAATCAAAAATTAAATTTTCACAAAAAAATAATAATTACTAGCAGTAATTTCACAATTTTTTAACTTTTCAATACAAAAAACGAAATTTAAAATTAAATAAAAAATAACCTGGAAATAATGAGACAGATTTTTAGAGCAAGCATTATGATTTATATATGGTTCAAATTTATTATATATAAATTTAAATCATATACAAATTTATTATATATAATTCAAATTCATATGGCTTTCAAGTAGGAAATTTTGTTGGCAAATAACTATCGATTTCAATGCCTCTAAATGTATTTAGTATCTCCGAACTTATACAACCTACTTTATTCAATTTCATAGAAAAAAAAATCAAAATATTTTCTAATTATTCGTAAATGTATATTAGAGAAGCTTTATAAAAATGAATTATGATGGGATTCGCACATTCTTATATTCGCACAATCCTTTTATTTCTTATAATAAAGTATCAGAAGAATATACAATAGAAACTGAGACGAAGCTCTTTAATCAAAAGTCAATTTTAAATAATTTATTTTGTGTATTCTTAAGATAAAAGTCAGTTTTAAAATATTTAAATTGTATATTTATGAGTTAAAATGAATATTCGCAATTAAGAGTTTTCCATGTCCTACCAGACTGTCATTAGTCAAAATTTAGAAATCATTGTGTTTAAGACAATAAATTTCTTTCAAAAAAAAAAAAAAAAAGTGAGCGAAAAGCAGTTACACATTTAGTATTTTGTATTTCAACTTAGAGGAGAGGGAATGAGGAATACCTTCGCACAAGTTGAAAGTGGAATGAATTGAACGATGCCTCCGGAAACATAATTGCACGGTTTCATAAAGAATAAAAATCGGTGTCACAATTTTCAGCGTGACGGAATGCTACTGCGCATGCGTTTCCGCCGAAAGGGAGTCTACCGGTCTTTATGTAGGCCAACATGTTTCTATGATTTTCGATTCTTCTTTTTTTTAATTTTCTTTCGAGAATGCGAGGAAAAATTAGAATAAAATAAAGAAAGAAAATCAACTAAGGAGAAAATGGTGAAGTTGCTACAAGGGTTCAGAGTGAAATTCGGCGTCCCAGAAGACGCATGTTGAGTGGAGTGCTCTACTTCAGACATTGTTTTTTTTTTCCGTACGAGTGAGCGGCCACAGAACGGATTAGCATGAGGTCGATTCGGAACGCAGGCCTAAGGGTAAGTTCGGCACTCTTTTCCAATGTTTACAAACTTGGCAATCAGATGACTGACCATTGGTGTTTCTAAAGTACCAAAATATATCAGAAACCAAGTAATTTTGTTCATTTTTAACTAAGAATAAAAACAGCGTTAACTCATATAATGATGAAAATATAAATGTTTACTTTTTAATCTTTATCTAGAAAATACCATAGGCAAGAGCGTGTACGCAAAATAATTTTTTTTGTATGATTTTAATACCAAGAAAAAGCTGCAGTTAAAATGGTTTTTTAAATACTAACAATGCTTTACATGTGGCTTCGAAATGGTATAATATTTTTGAGAAATATGAGCCTGTAAAGAGTTAATTTTATTAGTTATTGATGGAATTATCAAAAATTGTCGTATATATATATGTATATATACATAATAATATATAATGCATATACTTGTATAGGAATTCTAAAAGTATATACGACCACTTATTCCACTATATATATTTTAAGATTCACTTACCTTTAAGAACAATACGAGGATTATAGATGGGGTGAGCCATTCTTAAACAAAGCTCCGATTTTGATTTATATAAGATAAGTACGTCACTCACATTATCATGAAGATATTTAAGATATCCTAATAGCCAATGCCATTTAATTTTAAAGAACTTCATTGTTTAGTTTTAGTTAGTAGTTGAATATCCGCATTTGATTTCATTGTTGGTTTTCTCAGTTGAAATTTCGAAGGAATCACTGTACTCACTAACTAAGCATATACCGTAATCTTCTATTTAACTAAATTTTGTTATAACTTATTTTGTGGTAAATTTTCCTAACTAGTTCCTTTTTGGTTAAATATTAACCTACATTTACTAGCTGTTCTAGCCAATCTTTTCAAATGAAAATATTTTTAAGTGTTTACTGATGTTTTATCATTAAATGTATCTTATCCTATTGTGATTTATTAAACGTTCAATGCTTGTTTCCCACTAATCAAGTATTTTGTAAACTATTCTGTGCCATTTTTAGTACACGCAGCGCAAGCATAGAATTTTGTCATATTTTAATAATTGTAATCTGATTAGTGTACTCACATTGCTCATTTCTAGACTTGTACTTTATTTACTTTGATTTGTCACCGATTATTTATCGTTGCCATTCTATAGTGACATATTTATCACAACAATATATATTATTCTATGTTGATATTTAAAAATAGGAACTATGATGCTACAAAAATAACGTTATCTTATTTATATTCAAATATTAAAAAGATGCAACGAATGATTCTAAGTGCATTTTTTTAAGGAAAATTACATAAAACAGTTTAATGTTTAAAAAACTACTTGAAAATAATCATATTTCAGTAATCAATGTGGTGTCGATATTTTTCAAAATTATGTTACTTTAAAAACTATATTCTCATATTTAGACTGCCCAGTGATTTTAACTAATGTTTTTTCTTTTTTATTTCAAGTTTTGATTCGAACTTTTTATCTCAAGTTAATCCAGTCTCATATCAGTACAATGTTACTCATCACAAAGGTTAGGATGTACATTATGCGGTGTCAAAGTACTATATTGTACAATAGCGTACTTACTACACAAAATACTATAGCATAATTTCTTCATGATATGGTTTATAATCCCAGTTTATGATTCCGAACCATTGGTACTTTAAAAACTAAACGATCAATTAGTCTGAAGGAAGTTGATCTTACATTTATTAGTAGCTCTTAATAAATTTGACATTGTGATCTTGAATTAAATAAGATAGTCTGAAAGATATTGATTTATTCGTTTGTGAGCAGTTTTGAATCGGAAGATAAACTAGTATAATTAGCATAACTAATTCACATATATATTGAAAGCTGTGCATTTATTACATATGCTGGAAAAAAAAGTGTTGCCTAAGAACATTTGTACTGTAAAAATAAAATCATTCAAACAACTTAAAATATGTTCGTCCCAATTGTTGCTTTGAAAGAACTGAACGATGATTCAGTGCTAATGTATTGTATTTGTTCATGGAATTGCGCTTAAAAAAGAATTGTACAGTGAAATTGAAGTGACTGTTCAGTTGGAAAGCTGGTGGTCTACTACCTTTCTTTCAATTTATTAAATCTGGGATGATATTATTTTCATTCATTTTAGTATGAGAGTTAGCTTCTATATTGTATACTCTTATATTGGAATTTTTGCCGGCCAACTTGTCTAGTGGTCAACGTGGCTGACAACGGATAGGGATGTCATGGGTTCGAATCCCGGTTCAGACATGGATGTACTTTCTCACTCTCTATCATGTCTTTCTCTTTTCCTTGTGTGGGTGAATGAAGTATGAATGATGCCTACTCTATAAACGGGCCCCTATGGCATGTGTGAGGGTGCGATGGTGGCCCACCCCTTATGGTGCACCCGGGGCAACGCCTCGGCGGCTAAGAGGTCGCCGTGTTTGGCCGGTTCCTTGGTATCAGGGAACAATAGATTAATAGACTCTGTTGCAGTTGTAACTGTCTGCAATTAGAAAAAAAAATATTGGAATTTTCGCATTTATATTTGATTTACATATTACAATAAAAATGTACTAGGAGGAATCCCAACTTTTATGTCAAGTAAATATTGTGTGCATTATCTTTATATTGATTTTAATAATTTTGAATTTATTAATACAAATTTTAAATGGTATAACATTTGGGTCCCTTCAAAAGAGAATTATTTAACTCTGATTCTCAATTCATAATCTAAATAAATAAACTCTTTTAGTTATAATTTTTACAAAAACGTTTATTAAGGTTGAAAATTTGATAAAAATAGGGAATTGGAATTCTTTTCCTTGAAAAACGAGAATATTTTGAATTTTGGATCCCTGTGGCTTAGAAGCAATAAGGGCTTTCTTCTGGTGATTTTAACGAAAGTAAGTTATATATTTACGGTTCGGTTGCTCACCAAGTTCAAAGTCCGTTATTTTCTCTGAAAGATTAATATGTTTGTCTTTTTAAAACATTAATCCTTATATTCATTTATGAGGCATTTATGAAATTTTCTTTTAATATTACTCTGTTTATGTTAAGTAGATTAGTAATAGGAGTCGAAGTTTAAGAAATAGAATTCATCTAAGCAAATTTTTTTTAAATTATTTATCATATTTCTAACAGAATGTGTGGCAATGCTATTTTAAAGATAAATGACATTTAATATGACTCATTTGGAAATAACTGTTTTAATAATATATTTTGAAATAACTGTTTATAGGGATACAGAATTCAAAATATTTTCATTTTCTAAAAAAACATACTAGTTTTCCATTTTTATCGAATTTTCCATCTTAATAAATGTTCTTATAAAGATTACAACTAAAGAATCATTTAATTATATTATGAATTGAGAATCAGAGTTATACAAATCATTCTGTTTTGAAAGGACCTAAATTCTATACCACTTATAAACTGTATTAATGCATTTAAAATTTATAAAATCAGAGTAAAATTTTTGCCCGAAAAGTTACGTTTGTATAGCTGAAAATAAGATATTGCCTTAAATTCTTTGAGCAGATGTGGTTTGAATTTCCTTGCATGTTATGAATGATATTTGTGTGATTATTATTAATTTCCATTGGCAGATTGTAGACAGTTACAACTGCAACAGAGTCTATTAATCGGTTGTTCCCTGATACCAAGGAACCGGCCAGACACAGCGACCTCTTAGCCGCCGACCCATTGCCCCGGGTGCACCACAGGGGGTGGGCCACCATCGCACCCTCAGACATGACATAGGGACCCGTTTATAGGGTAGGCATCATTCATACTTCATTTACACACACAAGGAAAGGACAAAGACAGGATAGAGAGAGAGGAAGTACATTCATACCAGAACAGGGATTCGAACCCAAGACCTCCCTATCCGTAGTCTGGCACGCTGACCACTAGACAAGTGGGCCAGCTGTGATGATTATAAGGAAAAAGGATACTTTTATAACGTAACTTGCAAGATGTATAGATACAACTAAATATATTCTATAATAATGTTCCCTAAGAAAGCTAAAATAATTATTGATTGAAAATTACTCAAGCTCATATAATATATTTATATGTTTTAGAATTTAAAGCAATTAATTTTTTTTGAAGAATATAAAGCAACGTAATATGATTCTTGGAAAATCTTACTCTTAGAATAATAAATTATTCTTTAATAATATTTTATTGTTGATTCTAAAAATTAAGAAAAGAAGCCGTTTATATTTTTTTACGAAAAGGATGTCAATGACCGTGACACTAAAAATTATTTTGAATTACTAAAATCTCTATTGTGCTTAAAAATGGTTGCACCAATAAAAACTTGTTGTGCAATCATTTTTCAGCTCAATAAAAATCTTAAATATATTGGAAATTTCAGCATATTTGAAAAAAAATATGTGATATATATAGATAACATTGCGACGAACTTAAATTGCTTTTAGTAAGTTTTTATTATTATTGGAAGGTCGTGAGTTCGAATCCCGGCTTAATCGAAGATCCATCGTTATCGTTAAAGGTAGTTGGGGAACGTTAAATAGATCGTGGTCGCAGTACCTTCCAAGTGAAATGACACGTCCGTAGGTGATAAGCCAAGTATTGGGGGACCTCCTGCTTGATTCCTGCTTCAAAATCCCGAAGACTCCACCCTGCTGCTTCAGGGATAGGTACAGGGAAGCATTCCGGTGCAACAATAACAACTTAAATTGTTGCAAAATTTTTGCAAATTAAATTGAAAACTTAAGGACCATGTTTTTAATTTTATTCTTAATTTATAATTTGCAAAAATATATAATTAAAACAAATGTCTCTCATAACAAAGTAGAATAGTTGTAATTTACATCCATGCAAAGTTAGAAATGGAGACTTGTATTTGTGAACCTCACTATTTACCTTTATTTTTTCGTGTGTTCCGGCTGCTTAATTTCTTAAGGCGGAGACTGCCTTTTCAACGCTTGGTATACACTATAAGCAAAAAGAGCGGAAGAGAGAATACAGTTTAAATACTAATTATAAAAAGTCCATCATAATAAGAGAATTTATAAGGCATGTACACAGTTTGGTGAGCTTATCCTCTAAGGTCAGAAGACTTCGGTTCTGTCGAAAACAGTATGAAGGAAATTCTATTCCAGTTTCTTAAATATTTTCTTAAAAAGTATGAAATATTAGTTGCATTGCTTAGCAACCACCAAATTTCCTGAAAAATTTTGTGTCAGTATTTCTTGTACTAGGAATCGTACTTTATAGTACGATTCCTAGTACAAGAAATACGTACTATAGGCAAATTCAAAGAACTGAGGCTAGTTATATAGCTTTGTAGTAATTATTTACTTCTGCTTTATGTTCATTGGATGACCAATGAAATTTAGCCAAAGTTTAGTCTAGACCAATGAAATTTAGCCAAAGTTAGTAACAATTTCTAATGAAATGGCGATAGATATTAATTTTTTTCCTACAAAATGGGGGATTAGAATCTTAACGAACTTATTTTCTTGTAATAAATGAATGTAGCTGACGGTGTAAAAAAAACTTTTTGAAGCAAATACCAATCGAGGCTTTAAAAATACTTTACAATAAGTTTGACCTATTAGGCTATTCACTAATCCTTGTGTTGTAATATATTTTCTTAAGCCTTAAATTTGCTATAGTACATTAAAAAGTAGAATTTAAAACCAACAATTGTGTTATCGCAATAAATTTATATTAAAATAGAGATATAATGTAATTGATAAGTTGAATTCCATGTTTTTGTTAACTTTTACACCTGTATCAACAAGATAAAGTTATAAAAAACTAATCGAAGCACATGTACTAAATTTAACGAAAGTAAGAAAGCGAGAATAAATGCATATGTATAATTCATAAATTATGAATACATTATTAAACAGAAACATAAATTCTTTTAAAAAAATACGGTTTTATAAGATTTAATTAAATAAAACCCTTTCACACTTAAAATGTATGGCTGACATTGGCAATCTAAGTTTTACACGTTTTTTCTTTTTTCTTGTTTTCAGTTGTATTTGATAACTCTTTTTTCGCTCTGAATGTCACGTTTACTATCTTGTACATGTTTTACATAGAATCTTCTTCAAAATTCGTTTTTCTAGATATCTGTATAAATTAATTAGCATATAATTGGAATTTTTGCAGTAATTTTGAGTTTTTCTAAATTTAAATAGTAGGAAAAAAGCTATAAGAGAATAATGTTTAAATTATTATGTAATGTAGAAGTACTGTAGAAAATCACATTTCAAGTAATTTTCTATATATAAGTACAGTACATTTATAGAAATTATGTAGAAAATAATCAAAATTTCCACTTGAATGTGAATTTTTATAAAATTCTATAACATTTTGAAGTCAATTTTTGAATAAAATGAAATTTAAATTTTATGAATAAATATTTTTTTAAAATTCTCCATAAATGTCTTATTATAAAATTTCGAGGAGCAAGTGCACAAAATCAATGGAAAAACTGAAAGACGATATCAAGACTAAAATTGTTTATAATTTAAATTTGTGTGATTTCTTCTATTTTTTATAAAAATTTTTTTTATAATAACTAGTTTTCAAATCTTTTTCTAAATATGATATTTTGTTTGACATAAGAAACATCATCCATATATTTTATTAAAACTTTTAAGCACTTGTTTAGATAAATTGATAAAACAAAAAGTGCATTTCTGTTTTCTTTGTTTAACAGTATTCAAATTGAATCCTTATCTTTTCACATCGAAAAATACTATATTGTTATTAAATCTGAATATGCTGAAAGCCACACAAAAGTTGTTAATTAAAGAAAGAATAAATTTTTCTAAAAAGTAGTTTTATATAATAAATATTATAGTTTTACTGTTTAAAACCAATGTAATATGCAAATAAAATTAAATTCACTAAGAGGAGTAATTTTTTTCTAAAATTTGTTATTTAGTATATAGAGTTGACTATAACCTAGTGACGTAATATTCCGAGTGAAAGACCACAAGTTCAATACCCGAAGCTATTGAACAATTGGAGGTGGGCGTTATATTTCTGCTTTTTATGTGCATATGTGGTGATCTGTCAAAGATCAGCTGATTATCTAAAAATTCACGATCATTTGAAAAAGCATTCGAAAAATTTCTGCGAATGCTTTCTGGAAGAACTTTTCATATATAGTGGGTAAAATTCATATGTCTCAACGAAGAAAACATGGTAAAATTCCCAAGCACACACCTAAAAAGATGTATGCATACATACTATAAAAACAAAATAACATCCATTTCTCGTTTTTCAACAGTGTCTAGAAGAAATGCTAAAACTTTTTCATTCCCAAGAATCCAGTTCTTCTAATAGGTTACAGTAAGCGACACGGGAAGGTGCTTGAGAGTTTTCGTTCTAAATTTCATTCTTTGCGACATTTGGATGCACTTTTAGTTGTTTAAAACTCTGTTTGGTTATTATATTCCATGAAAATATTTCACCATTAAAAGTCATATTTCAATGTTCGAAAGGAGAAAATTTAGAAAACTTGTGCATTACCTGCAATTAGCAAGCAATGTGCTAATTCATAAAAATAATTTTATTAACCATAAAGTGGCTGTTTCTTTCGTTCTAGTTGATATCTTGGCTACATCACTTTATTATAATTCTCATCGGTTTAAAATATCCATGACGTTAGATATTGTTTCATCTACATAGTATTGAGATGACGTCATAAATCCGACTTGTCGACAAATTTACTGCCTGCTTTCCAATGGTATTCTTCGAACGACAGCAAACAAGGCGAAGTTCACCATCGAATATCTGAGAATAGTGTCGAAGTTTATTTTATAAATAAAATGATTTCTTATATTAAAAACCAAAGCACCGGCTTGAGAGGCCTTTTTCATTCATACGTTAACAATAGAACAAAAAAAAAATTGAAAAAGACAAGACAAAACATCCACTTTACGGCTAGTTTAAATCAGCAAGGACAGCTTAAATTTTTTAAAATTTCGTTAGCTAATAGAATTCTAAGTTAATAATTGTAATATTTGTAAGCAATCTCTTTTAGATCTTAAGACTAATTAATATCTTGATTACGCCAACACTAAAAAGAAAAAAAAATTTTTTTCAAATCATTTTGTTTGGAAATTTTGAATATTACCATTAATTTTTCATACTATAGTACTATTTTCTCTTATCTAATTACTTTTTTCAGTCTTTTAATTTACCAATTTTTATATACAATAAGTTATCTGGTTAACTGTGATGCACCTTTAAAAACTAAACCTTTAGTTTTTATTAATAATATATTTTGGTATAATTGTCTTTTTACTATTATTTTACTATTATTTTCTTTATCTATATCTTACTATCTATATCTTTTTACTATTATTTTCTTCGGTGTAGAAATCTTCAAATTTAATTTCAGTAATTGTTGAATTTAGAGAAATGGATATTACGTTTATGCTTTCTGAATACACATTTATCAAGTAGATATTTTGGCGTTGTCTGCTATTGCTTCTTTATGACACACATATATAGAGGCCCAATTATGTATAGAAAATCCGCCAAACGCTTACAATCATATACCGCTTGATTATTTGGCCATTTCTTGACGCCAAGATAAGTGCTAAAATGTGACTAACAAGATGGCCGCTACTTAAAAACCATACAAAGATAGGGTTACCAGGATTAACAGAAATTAAAATTTATCGCCAAACTAACTAGTACCTGATTCTACACCGAACCCGAAAATCCTTCTATAAGACAACAATATGTGAATAGTAAAATTAATTACATCATTTTTCAAGTAAATGTGGTTTGCAAGTAATTGTAATTTTCAAATAATGTGGCATAAAAATGGCATATTTTTTCTTGTACCGATTCTTAAGTTGAGAATAGTAGGTTCATATAGTAATAAATAAATCGAAAATATAACAAAAAACATAGATTTCAGCAATTTTATCCGGGTATAAAATTTGTTTACAGACATTTTAAATCTGATTTTATTTAATCGGATTTTCGATGATCAGCATTAGTTTTCTTGAAATCCGTATTAACGAGAATCGACAGAATACATACATTTGTATGATTTAATTCATATTAAATTTATTTTATATAATTTATTTGCCAGAGACCTTAATCTTGATTTGAATTTTTTTAAGCTGGCTGGTTAACTTATAATAAGCTATTTAATTCTTAAATTATACATTAGAACGTTCTTATATTTATAATTAAATAAGTGGACTCAAAAATGATTAATTTTTTTATCTTAGTTATAAATTTTAAAAAAATATTAAATAAGTGCATTTATTAAAATTAAAAGAGTAAATTATATCATTTGATATCATATTATACAAAATCTTTATATTCTCGATACTACGTTAAAAAGTTGATGAGGAGGATTGCAATAGTGCGTAAATTTAAACGTATCAGCTGAATTTTAAGAATGTCAATTGTTCCACGATTTTAAAAATCTCTTGTCTCTTGTCCCACGATACTGAGAACATTTTAGAGGAAAAACTGCTTCGATCGAAAGTTACTTTAAGGAAGTGTCGGTTTTCATAGCTTTCCACATCAGTTAAAGAAAAAATATTTCTTATTAAAACCAGTTGTTCAAGAAAGTAAATCTACCATTTAAATCGTTTAATGATTTTTTTAGCGAATTCGGGACAAAATATCTATATTCTCAGAATTTTCTTAAATCGACTTCAGTTATCTTCAGATATTGTGATTAACTGAAGAAATTATATTTTAGTTCTTAGAAATTTAACTCTGTCTCTCTCTCTTCATATGTCTAGAATGAAATGAATTCTCTAGTTCGTAGCAAGACTAATTTGGAATTTTTGAGAAACTTGTAAACGGGAAATAGTAAGAAAAAATTATCATTAAATTTTAAAATACACTACTGGCCATTAAAATTGCTACACCAGGAAGAAATGCTGATAACAAAATGATATTTATTGGAAAAATATATTATACTAAAAATAACAAGTGATTAAATTTTCAAAATATTTGGCCGGATAGATCCTGAGAAATCAATACCTAGAATAACCACCTCTGGCAGTAATAACAGCAGTTATGCGCCTGGGCATTGAGTCAAACAGAGATTGGATTGCATGTACAGGTACAGATGCCCATGCAGCTTCAACACGATGCCACAGTTCATCAACCGTAGTGACTGGCGTTTGGTGACGAGCTAGTCGCTCGGCAACCATTGACCAGACGTTTTCTATTGATGAAAGATCTGGAGAACGTGCTGGCCAGGGCAACAGCCGAACATGTTCCATATCAAGGAAGGTCCGGTCATGCGGTCGGGCATTATCCTGCTGAAACGTAAGGTTTCGTAGGGCTCGAATAAAGGATAGAGCCACGGGTCGAAACACACCAGAAATGTAACGTGCACTGTTCAAAGCACCGTCAATGCGAACAAGAGGTGACCGAGACGTGTATCCAATCGCACCCCATACCATCATGCCAGGTGATGACGATGACGAATGCACGCTGCCAGTGTGCGTTCACCACGATGCCGCCAAACACGGATGTGACCATCATGATGCTGTACACAGAACCTGTATTCATCTGAGAAGATGACGTCTCGCCATTCGTGCGCTCAAGTTCGTCGTTGATCACACCATTGAAGGCGCTCTTGTCTATGACGCAGCGTCAAGGGAAGCCGCAGCCATGGTCTCCGAGCTGAGAGTCCATGCTGCTGCAAACGTCGTCGAACTGTTCGTGCAGACACTTGTTGTCTTCCAAACGACCCCGTTTCTTGACTCACGGCTCGTGACATGGTTGCACGATCCATTACGGCCATGCGGATAATATGCCTGTCTTCTCGGCTGCTAGTGATAGGTGGCCGTTGAGATCCCGCATGGCGTTCCGTATTACCGTCCTGAACCCATCGATTCCATATTCTGCTAACAATCATTGGATCTCGACAGACGCGAGCAGCAATAGTGCGATAAGATAAATCGCAATCCCGGTACGCTGCAATTCGACATTTATCAAAGTCAGAAACGTGCTGGTACGCATTTCTCCTTCTTACACGTGGCATCACAACAACTGTTCACCAGGCAACAACGTTCAAATGCAATTTGGGTATGAGAAACCGGCTGAACAATTTCCTCATTTAAACACAATGTAGGTGTCGCTACTGGCGCCTGCTTTGTCTGAATGCGATAAAAAGCTAATCATTTGCATATCACAGCACCTTCTTCCTTTCGTATAAATTTCACGTCTGTAGCATGTCGCCTTCTTGGTGTAGCAATTTTAATGTCCAGTTGTGTATATTTTATTTTTGCAGATGATTTTTTTATCAGCTAATTGAAGTGATTTAACGAATAAAAAATTTTAGTAGGATGAATGGTATTGGCATTAAAAATATTACCTTGTTATGGTATTTTTTATTCCAAGAACGCTTTTAGAGCTTTATGCTAGAGTACTTTTAACTCACAATGAGGAAACATAACATCAGTTAATACATTTTGATAAATTGATACAATCATTTTGATAGATCTTACATAAATCTTGATACATAAGTCTCGCTGAAAAAATTTCCACCTCTTGAGCATATGGCAGAAGTCACTTTCTCTTACATGCATGGGTAGAATAAGTACATCATCAAATGCATTGATGTAATTGATTGAAAAAAAGATGTTACGGGAAATGCAGTTTAATTTTTGCCAGGGAAATGATGATAATCACAGAGAACACTGCGATAGCGAAGAAATCGAATATGATTTATGTGGCGAGGTTCCATCATATTTAGTTAGAACATTTTGGAACATTTTTATGAAATCAACCATGCATATTTTATGGTTTTATAGTAATATCAAACCAAGGAAAATATGCATTAAATGCAACAATAAGTATTTCTAAATAAAAGTCCATCACATACTATTGTGTTTTAATTTACAGAACTTTCCGGAAGTGCCTATTTTTTCTGAAAGAAGAACATACAAGACAATTTTTGGTTGTAAATCCAAACAATGTATGGGTTGTAAAGAAAATGATAATTGATGATAGTTGCTATCCCTTCTAAATAATGCAAAAGAAATTTAATACATCATACATAGAATTATTCTTGAAATATTGTGATTAAAAAAGTTATTCTTATGATTTAGCTGAGCTCTAAAAAGAGGATTATGTCTGAATCAACAAAGGAGAATTTAAACTATTTAAAAATGGAAGCTAATACATTTATTTTAAAATTGTAGCCGGTTATGAAACGTACATTTTCTTTTCTGATGTTTCAACATGTCAAGAAAATAAAGTATAGATATTTAAAGAAAATCCGACGTGCATACAAAAAGACAATGTACCATTTAAAAAAATGCTTACGGTTTTCTTAAGAAGTACAGAACTGATCAAACAGCAAAGACAGAAGACAGTCAATGCTTATTGGTAATTAATTATTAAATGTTTTTCAGAAATCCTTCTAGAAATGCATGTTGGAGGATTAGTGTCTTACAGTGACCTATACATCTTCTTCAACAAGAGTGGCAGAGTTGCTTTTCTTGAACAAAAACACATGAAAGTGGTACAACAGGCACTGAATTCAATTCTTGTTGTTTTTGACTCCAGCTATTTTTTTTTAATTTAAGAATACTTTTGCATAGTTTTCATTCTAAATAAGATATTGATAAACCTGTAAACGTACTTTTTGTCTATCGATTTCAAAAAATTCAAACCATATGATCTTTGGGAAAGTTGCTAATTGAAATATGTTGATGCAGAGTAACTTTGAATATTCCGCTAACATCTTAGATATGAATTTAATAGAAAGTCTGTATTTAAAATGTCAATGCTATCCTCGTAAAACCCTGATTAAGTATTTTATTGATAAAAATGATCCAAAATTTAGCAAAACAATAAGTAACAAAAGTTCCTTATAGTAATTGCTTCCTTTACGGATATAATTGTAGTATAAAATTATAGTTTTAAATATATAAGTTGTGTAATTTAAAAAATTTAATGTATTACTTTAAGATAAACAAGAAAACTATCGCCGTTTTCACGTTCCCATTGAATGAAGTGAGAATAAGTATGCAAATTAGTGTATGACGTGGTTAAAATACTGGTCAGTTGAGAGTAAGAATATCAGTCGTTACAAAAGCAGATTCTAAGCGCCCATTCATCCATCATAACTTGTACAGTAGCGAAGAGAATTGGAAAAGGAGATCGTTCGAGGTTGTTTGCTTAGTGATTTCAAAGTGGACTCATCATCTGCTGCATCAGGTCACCGAATATGTCAAGTACTGTGAATGAACATAGGGCAAGGCATTGGTTTCACAAATTCAGGTCGGGAGATTTGTTCCTCTGGGATGAACCTGGTGTCTGGTGGACTAGTCATTTTGAGCTGCTACCAACGGACCAAATGAACACTGGGGACCTGTACTTGCAGCAAATAGAACATGTGCAACAGAAAGAGCCCGTACTGGTAAATCGCAAGGGTGTACTGTACTTGGAGCCCGCATGTCATAAGAGTTGCCAGGATTACTATACAGCGTCTTGGTTGAGAAACTTTGTGACATCATCTTTATACTCATTTGACTTCGCACTATCAGATTACGATCTTTGTCATTCCCTGAACAATCATCTTCGTAGAAAATCTTTCAAAAATGAAGCAGATTTGCGCTAAGTAATCATGGACACTTTTGCGTCCAAAACCTCCGAGTTTTACTGCAAAGTGATTGCACATGTTGGCAGAAGATGCTGGATCCCGATGGTGGTTATTTGGAGGACTAACAATAGGCTACATTTTCTGTAGGTCATGTTCTTGTGGATCATCAAAAAAGGCAAGAACTTTCTTGTTTGTCCTTTATTATGTATGACTGGAATCGCCTGTATTCACTTACTATAATCAAGTATTCTATTTACCTTTTTACAATAATATTTTTATTTGATTATGCTTAGCAAATTTGAAATCATAACTCATAATAATATAGTACAGGAATATGAAAATAATATTCTGATTTAATCAAACTTATTTCCGAATTTAAGGATAATCGGAATGATATATGAAAGATAATTTATGAACACAATGATTTAAGTATAAGCAATATTTTTATTGTATATTCATGTATTATTCTGTAATAAATAAATTTAGCCCAGTAGAAATATATTTATTTTAAATGGTTATTTTTAGTAAAGGGTTTAGTTAGTTTTTATCTTTAATTCATATTTTGTTTGAATCTGTAATAATAAAAAAAATAGTATTTAATCTTATGTTTCTTCATCTGTGTTAAGCATTAATTTTATACATTAGTTTGTTTGAGAAAGTATCTCAAATCATTTAGAATCTTGTCTCTTTGTATAGAAAGTGATCAGGAAAACAAACAAGAACAATTAAGTATCTTTTTCACATCACTGAACAGATCTCATGAACGCGGATACAGTTGTGGGTATGTCTAACAAAACAAGAAGGAAATAATTGGCTTGTGTGGACCTATTTTCTCTATCCTGACGTGATTCGCATTAATTTTATGACATTTTGATACATTGTTAAAAGTATTATTTTCGCACTACTATTAATTTGGCGTGAAAAATCTTTCTTTTTATGGCGATTGATTTTCATCGCTCTTGCTATCACGCAATTTCAGTTTGGAGAGTTTCATGATTTCGCGTCAGATTTCCACTTTAATTCTGTTATCCTCCCCATTGAATATTAAAGTAAAAGAAAAGAAAAGAATTGTATTGTTCTATTTAACTTTTCATTGAAATCAAGCAATTTCAGCTTTAATTTATATAAAGCATTTTACAGTTTTGCTTCCCATAAATGCATAAAAAGTGTTTTTTGATCAGTGTTCGGATGAAACAATTTGAAAAAGAAAACTTTATGAACTATTTTGCAAAAGATATAATTTTAACAGAATGTCAGAATATAAAAGTTGTGCTTATCTGCAATATTAGCTAATAATTAAAATTTAATGGAATTTAAAAAATGAATAGTGTAGTATATCTTACTTTTTGCTATTAAAATGATATGTTGTCTGTAGAAAATTTATTATTTGTACTTATGTATTAATATGTGAAATCATAAGTTATACAATATCCTAATAATCAAAATTACATTTTAATATATTAAGAGAAATAATTTTTACTATGTGAGGAGTTATAAGTCAAGGTTTGAATTTTATTGTAAAATTGTATCAATGTGATAGATCAATATAACTTTCGCTATTAAATTTATATTTTATTAAATGAAATATAACTTTGAGTACCACTATTTTGCGGTCCTCCCAAACTGCATATTAACATTAACCCAAAAAATATCTACAACTTATCAATGTTTATTTGTATATTGAAAATTATTAGCTTATATCGACTAAGATGAACTAATATAAAGATCTTTATTATTTTAACGTCTTTGGTCCTTATCAATTTTAAATTCTGCTGTATAACTTCTAAATTGGAACTATATTTGTAATACTGTTAAGTAAGTTGTAAACGTAGGAAATTATGTTTAACATACAACAAATATTTGCAGATCCTGAATTGTTGTTCCTTTTATCATATTTTTAAAAAAATTCTGCAATTTGAGCAAAAACAACTTTCTGGGTCGCATCCGGCCCGCGGACTGCCAACCTTTGTTCTCAAATATCTACAACAATTATTACACAAACAAAGGAAATGCTACTTAAATCAATGTCATTAAATAAATGGTCTGAATTGAGATATAATCATTATCAAATCATTATTCACACAATCTGTGTGTTATATCAGTTCTACAAATGCTAAATATAAGTTCGAAATATTCAGACCATTAGCTTCATCTGCAAATGAAATGTCATTCACCAACGAATACAAGATTATTTGCAGGTACTATGCTTGCAAACAATAGATTATTTATATCACATTACTTTTACAAATGAAACGTTTATTGAAGTATTGTAATTGTTAATTAAATGCTGTATTTTTATGACTATAAACATTTAATAGACTGGAACACTTGATGGGGAAAAGTATAAAATATTTTCTCGATTTTTTATGTTAATAATATGTAATAATTCGCAGTCAATGTATAGTTCCGTGATTCATTTGATGATTAGAAAATTAGTAGGATTATAAATAGATTAATGAGATATAAGAATCTAAAAAAAGATGAAATGGGAAATATTATTTCACATTGTATCTCTCAAATGCAAATTACAAAATATTGCATGAAAAACACATATCACGTAAACAAAGCACATGTATTAAAAATTAATTAAATATGTTGTTATGCATACTTATATTATGCGGTATTAAATTTTAAAACTTGTATATTTTGAAAATATTATTTAATTGTATGCTATAATTAATTACAAAAATGATTATTTTTTATATTATACAATTAAATATTTTCAAAAAAATTATAAAATTAAATGTATTTAAAATAAAAGTTTTAAAATTTCATTAATGACATTAAAAATTCTAAAATTTCTTTAATCCATTCTGTAATTCCAAAACTTGTCTTAAAGACTATGAAAAATCAAATTTTAATCTAATAGCAATTGTTTTCGATAATTTTAATATGATCAAAGCCATAAATGCCTTCCGTTTGGCGAGGGTGTTGGCAGAAAGTTTTAGCTGATCTGTACTTGAACTCAAATACCACAATGCCGATGATTGATGATGATTAAACCAGATCTGAAGCTTGCGGTACAAATACTGAACTTGGTTATTTTAAACCCATTATGTTTAGCCTTTTTTCACTTTTCTCTATAAAGATATTCAATTTATTCTTATGTATTTAACGCGCATGTTTTCAAACAATTTCAGCAATCCCAAATATTTTAGATTTAATATTGAAAATTTCGTGCATAACATTTAATTGATACTACACCAGATTTTGTTTTGTTTTGCTTGAGTATTTTTATTCGTTCATAAATTTCCTTTTATATGGAGAAAGACGTCGCTCCAGCTTTTTTTTATTTATTTATTTTTTTATTTTAAATTTTATCACCTGTTACTATATTTTTCATTCCAATATAATCTGAGTTAGTACTATTTAATTTCTTTTTGGTAAGAAACCCATATTTGTTTTAAAAAAATCATATATCATCTTCCGGTTTTCAGAGTTATTTTTATAATCAATCTTATAAAAAGCAACAAATCGAAAAATTATGATAACTTTAGATAATAATCTTAAAGAAATTCCATACAATGTTTCTAGAGCTAGAGATTTCCCACATTACATGGCACATGCCCTATTTTTTTTTTATTTTTTTTTATCATTATTTCCATCCATTGGGTGTTCTTAGAATGTTCTGTATATAAAGATGTTGGTGAACGTGTATACCAACCTTAAATCAAAGCAACTAAAATTACATAACATGATTCCATTTTTAACTTTATTTCATCTTTTTATGAGAATTGACAACTTTTATTGAGCGCAGTTTATAGCTTGAAGTATCAAGAAAAATCATTGGTATCAAACATGGCATATGAAATTGCATGTTTTGTTTCCTTACAATTCTTAAAAATCTGCAGTTCTTCTAAAAAATTGACCACAATCTGTAGCGTAGAAAATTCTTTGCAATAGTAGGAAATATTGCGCCAAATTATTTTCGAAGCAGTAAACATATATAAAAATTGCATAATATAATCCTGTTTTTATCTTCTTATACTGGGCTAGCATCTTTTTATGGTCAAAATTAGTCTTATGAAGCAACAAGGAACATAGAGGCGAAATTCCGAATCTATCAAAGGTTGAGGACTATATAGTATGCATTCTTTACACTTTCCCTTTTGTAAGAAGCCGGTTATCTTTTATTAACGTAATTAATCTTTCGAAGATATAAAGAAGAAGATCGTGTTTCAAATTTCGTGTGAAACTGTCAAACGGTGCCATACTTTTTTATTCCTTTTCCGATCTCATTTCCTTACAGTAGAATCTGGCATTTTTAGTAGCCTAATGATGAAAATGAGGTTATACCTCGGGAAAAGGAGATTTATACAGAATAGAAAGTATAAAAACCATATAGAACAAAGAATATATATTCTATATATTTTACAGTTGGCTCATTTGAATCGTTCCGGTAATATTATTTTCTGTAAACTTAATATGTTCTTGCTAATAAAACAGTCCCTTATGAGTCTGAAAAGTACCCAATTTGATGAGCAACGCATATCCTGCTAAGATAGTCTGGGCATTGAAAATTCAAAATTTCTAATATTCTTTCGGTAGTGTATAATGGAAATTTAGAAGTATGATTAACGGTATCTTCTTTAATATTAAAAACGGTTTAAAAATGATTGATCTTAGCTATGTTTAGTGGTTTTTGTAGACAAAAGTACACATCGAAAAGCATAATGCCATTGTGTTAGTATTTTAGATTAATTGAATAATTATAAAGTAAATGTATAAAAATAGTGATCACACACACAATTAGATAATTAACAAACAATTATAAAATGTATGATATGTACATACATATACATACCAATAGTTATTAATAAAAAATATTTGGAAAGTGTAGATAAGTTCGCCATTAGTATGTTCAAGAAAGAAAAATTAATGTTTAAGTATATATATATATATATATATATATATATATATATATAGTATTGATACAACTTTGCAAATTACAGAAAATTCGAATAAGGTTTTAAGAATATTTTTTGTCTTGTCCCTCTATAAAGAAAAAAATACTAAGTATAATTTATTAATAAGTTCTAGACGAAACATCTTTGCAATTAGCTGGTTAAAGCTAACAAGCAAAACAAAGTCGAAAGAGAAAGAGAGGGGAAAATTTTGAATTGCCATTTTATAGTTTTTTTTAAACATGTACATTTTGTGTATTATACTGTTGCGATTCGATTGCCTCTTAAGCATAAAATAAGGAATAATTATTTAGTTAATCTAAAATGATCCAATAGAAATATTTTCTTGCCATTTTCTTCAAGAACTGCATAATACTTAAATAAAGTGTTGCCATTTCCTACATAGTTGGTAAAAACTTTGTTAGACTGCGAGAATCATTTTTAATGCCTTATTGCTTCAATTATTATCATTGAAATATAAATAATTGTGTGTTGATACCAATTGTACATATTCTTTTGGAAATAGAAAAATATAATTTTTCTTTTATTCAATTACATTATGAAAAATTAAATGCTAACAGAAGCTATGCAATCTAATTGGCGATAAAATTCAAATGGCTAATGAATATGGCACAAACTATCATATTGCGTATTATGAAGTAACTCTACTTCTCAAGAACCGTTTATTTCATCGTAAACAAAACCATTTATCAACCATTACGAACCCAAGGCTATCTTTTGTAAAAAAGATTCTAAGGTATCTGTTTTAAATACTTCACGGCGGTGGTATGAAGGAATAATCATGAAAATCCTTTGTGTTGTAAAATCCTTTTCCCGCCTTTAATGTCCTTGAAAATATTTCTTATAGAAAGCTGGCAACTGTCATGGACACTTTACGGATTCGACGCACTAAATGAATCACGTGACTTGGTGAAACAGAATTTTTGTCATTTTTTAGTAAAATTTTTACTTTAAACAGTTTTATATCGCTTGATAACAGGCATCGCAATTTAATTAAATTAATTAATTTATTTAATTTTGTTGTTAACAGTAGATTTCTCTTCAGAATAATTGTTTAATTTATTACATAAAAATTTTGCCTAATATAATGTGACGAATAGAGTACCCGACGAAAATGATAATAGAACACCAAAACAAATAGAGGTTCTAGAATAAAGAAAGCATTGCCACCCTAATATAAGCTACATACAACCAAATTATTTATTTCTTATAAT
Organism: Latrodectus elegans; assembly: GCA_030067965.1. Lineage (NCBI taxonomy): Eukaryota > Metazoa > Arthropoda > Arachnida > Araneae > Theridiidae > Latrodectus > Latrodectus elegans. The sequence continues at coordinate 19,213,994 of CM057815.1, read as the reverse complement.
TATGGAGTACGCTGATATTTTTAAATTATAAATCATTATAAATAACTCGCGGAACTATTTTGACTTCAAGAAAGAAGTTTGGAGCTCTTTTCTTTCTTTTATAATCCTTATCTATGGATATGACCTCTGGAAGTCAAGGAAACCCCTTGTGGTATAAAAGGCAACAAAACGAATCCATGACTGCTGTAACAGGTAACTGCTTCTGGAAATAGTTATGTTCTCTAAAAAAAATGAAAGCAAGCAATTCCAGGAAATCGAGACAAGAAAATTAATACTTTGTTGAGCAAGCTCCCAAGACACAGGTCAGAGGTTCATTATTCGAGCTGGGCCAAGTCGACTTATCCTTTCTCACTTCAGTCGGTCGATAAACTGAGTAACAAACATGCTTGGGAACAAAACACTGGGGGTTTCGAGGTTACGTTGACCACCTAATCGGGACATATGCTTTGCACCTCAGCGGCTCTTGGTCAAGAAAACGGTGTTGGGCACTGCAAGTTTTGGCCCACCTTTGCTGTCGTGCCTCAGAGTTTAGTTCTCTACACAAATATGCAATTCTAATTTCTTTTTCTCTTCATTTCAGTAAGAAAACGATTAATACTAATTCATGAAAGATTACACTGTGTGCATCTCACAAGATGAATGATAACTCATATTTATTTTCAATTTCCCTATAGGAAAGTAAGCAGACAATTTCGTCCGCGAGGATCTGATGACGTCATATGCAAGTATCTTATTGTCACAATGGTTGGGAATCCACTGGAAATAACTTTTTTAATGATATTTATGTACTTTTTAGGATATTTGAAAAAGAACGGTGTTTATTCTTTTAAGCGTTTGTATTTATGATCCTCTCAATAGTATACCAATAGGAAGTAATTCAGAGTACGGATAAAATAAGTTTTCACTTTAATGTTCTTAACTAAAGAGAATTTTCATGTTCTATACATTTCATTATTTTTTATTTCATAAGGCGATTTACAGGTGAGAACTAATTTCTTGGATCAAAACAGTGTTTTGGAAAAAATTAAGCAAATATATAACAATACTTTTAGTTAAATCTGTATTCTCCTTTCAAGAAAAAAAATTAAGTACATTTTTATAAATTTAAATCACCTTTGCCGATTTAAACTAACCATAAAGGGGAAGTTTTATCTTGTCTTTTCCATTTTACTTTTTTCTGTTACTCTATTGTCGATGTGCTAATGGCTTAAATAAATGGAAAACGGCATTTCAAACCGATGTTTTGGCTCTTATATAAGAAATTGTTTTATTAGCAAAATGAGCTTCGACACTATTCTCAGATATTCGATGGTGAACTTCGCCTTGTTTGTTGCTGCTTGAAGAATGTGATTTGAAGGCAGATAGAAAATTCATCGACAAATCGAATTTACAACGCCGTCTCAATACGATGTGCAACGTCAATGAAATATCTGACGTCATGGATATTTTAAACCAATGAGAATCGCAATGAAATGGCATAATCAGGATCTCAACTGTAACAAAAGAAACAACAACTTTATGGTTAAAAACTAAACATGGGTTTTCCATTTGAAGCTATTGTATTCTGATTTGAAGTTTTCTGAGGAATAATTAATAAAATGTTTTTTAACTGGGTTAATTTGTGTACAAAATTTAAATACATTCATGATACCAATTCTCTCAAGACTTCAAAAATATTTAAAAATTGGTTTTTTTTGTCTTGTTCAATTAATTATGAGGCAATGTGTTCAATATAAACTATCATGTAAAACACTATCTGTTGGCGCAACCTTAACACTAGAGTTATTTGAATATACTTAAGATTCATCTAGAAACATGTCAATTTATAATTTTAGTTTTTATATATATCCTTTGATTTTGATGTTTTGGGATTGAGAGTATATTCTTCTGCAGAATTCCTTTCTGTTAACTAAAAAACTTTAAAATTTTCTTATTGTAAAATTTATTATCCTATTAAAATTTCTAAAAATTTATCAATTTGTTTATTTCATCTTGTTCAACTAGTAACAGCATTCTATTACAAAATAAACTACTTTAAAGAACTTAATAAAAACTTTATGTATACACCGTTAAATATTTTAGGTACATTTGAACAAATTTCTCTGTATTATAATTTTCATATTTTTCCCATTTATTTGTTTTGGAGGATATACAAAGGAAATTTGTACTGAATTTAAGGTATATTCTATTTTATAAATTTTGAGAGATATACTTATTCAATAATCCTTTTCAATGAAAAAACTTTTCTAAAATTAAAAATTTATTGTTCAAGAGTAATTAAAATTAATGTTTTATTATTAATCAATAACTCATAAGATTTATTTTACAAAGAACCATTTTTTAAAGCAAAATTGCTAAGCATTTTTATTCATTATTCTAGTATAGGAAGAAAACTTTTGCTAAATTGTTTTTGAATTTTATGCTCTACTAATGAGAAAGAAAAATTACATAAATTTTTTATTATTTTTAAGTGTTTTAATGAAAATAAATTTTTGCTTTATAATAAAATATATATAAAAATAATGCTTAGTTTTTTTATGCAGCGTTAATTTGAATACATAATATACACTTTTAAAACTTTGCTATTCTAGGTTTTAGTATTCAGCACAATAAATGAACTTGCAATCGAATTAAATTTATTAGACCATTTGTGAGAACAAGAATTTAGTTACAATCGAGTGGCAACAAGAAAAATAAACTGGAAATTGATCTCGAGACGCCATAAAGGGAATTAATGAAATACTGTCCCCGAATTAAATGTTAATTGCGGTGTTTTGATTCTCATGCATACTTTTGTGCCTGTCCTCGTGTTCTTTATTATTGAGTTTATTGTAATAAATAATTTTCAAAGCTAGAAGGCGTAGTTTTTATTCCAGTAATGATTGAAAACTTTCGATTATCCTCGGAATTGAATGGTGCAGGTATTGTAAATAAGTTAATTTTAGGGATTATACCCAAACTCAAGAGAAAAAAATTCATTTGAAGAATTAAATATTTCAATAGCTATCTACTTCATATTTATTAATTGAGAGATACTAAAATTATTCACTATTCCAAAATTTGTAAATTTATTTCTTTAAAGAAATCAGTCAAAATAGTCCTTTTTTAGGTAAATTAAGTTTTACTTGGAATTTCTCGAGTTAACTGCATTTATAGGCTAGATTTTATTATTAATTATCAGTGAAAAATTTCATGAAGTGAATTTTTCCTACAGATGTAACTTCATTTTAATAAGCTTTCATAAAAATGTTGACACACTTCCTGAAAGTCTCTGAAGGTATTTCTCTTTTATTTATGGTAGTGGTGGCCTCCCTTTCAACTACCTCAAATAGTTGAGGATAAACAATGTTGGAGTTGAATGAAACATGGAATAGGACCACTTTGGAAAGTAGTTTATGTATGCTAAGGAAGCTTTTACTTAGAAGAAATGGTGCTATTTTCCAACTCCCATTTTTTATTTGCTCTGGTTTTCGAGGGCATTTTCGAAGATGTCGCCATTGCACACTTTTGACATTGGCTCACATTTTCTGTGCGCACGAACTTGTGCTTAAATATATTTTATGTGCCATTTATGGTTATTGTCAAATGTCTTTGGAAACACTGATGTTGTTTTTTTCGCTAAAAAATCTATGTCTGTGCTTAGCTTAGACGAATAATTTTGCTTAAAGTAGAGCAAAAAGTGTTACAAATTTACATGTTTGAAAATAATGTATAAAAATTCGAATGCTGCCAATTTTGTTGCTAACTTTTGAATCAAATGCTACTTGAATCGAATTTCAACAGTGAGTGTTGACTGTGTTGATTACACAAACCTACTGATTTTTGTGTAAACCAAGACAAAACCTTATGTTTTTATCTAATATTTCACTTAATAACAGTAATTAGGCATCTCTACTAATTAAGTGTATCTTTTATGCTTTGAATATGTGTTTTTGTATGCATAACAAAGATTTTATGTTGAATATAAGTTTTAATTTTTTTCTGTGATTGTGAGATATTTAAGAAATACTTTTTAGGGATTAAACAAATTTATATGTTGCTTACGCAATTTAAAATGCAATTTTAAATATGCGGAGATTAATGTAGGTATGAAAACGAGAAACATTTTTATTAAATAAAACTGGTTATTTTTTAGGTTAAGTTTTAAATATGAGAAAAAGATTGCTGATTAATAAAAATTTCTTGAAGTCCAAATTTTAAAAATTAATTATTAACAAAATTACAGAAGTGATTTAAACTTTTTTCGTAATACAAAATTAAAATATAGATAAGAATACTTTTTAAAATTTGTTTTTCTTTAAAAATATTTGTAATCTGATTTTAAAGTGAGGAAGGAGCTATTTTTTCGAAACATAATGCAAATAATAATATGAAGGACTATATTTTAATTTTAATCAATGCAATAGGAATTTGTATAATCCTCGAAAATTTTTACTACGTCATATTGAATTGTTTTGCATGTTTGTGTAATTATCAAATTGAAATAATACCTCGTAATTAAAGAAACTACTGCTGGTTAACATTATATTAAATTATTTTTCCAGCTGTTTTAATCTTTTGGAATACTGTAATTTTCATTTCCCTGTGATTTCAAACTTAAAGTAGAGAACACACAGCCAAAATAAATACAATTTTAAATGTTTTTAAAATTTGTCAAAATTGACATTAATTCCTCTTCGGTAAATTAAAACTTTTGATAAATGTAAATTACTAATCATTATGTTAATTTATTTTATGATTGTCTATAAGTTTATCGATTCGTTAACTTTATTATATTTTCCGAAAATTTTAAATTGTAATAGGACAATTGTTAGAAATTTAATAATATAAGATTTTTTATTAAACGCATTCCTACTTTTAAAATAAGAATGATTAATGAAATAGTCGTTTCTCCAATAGAAATAAAAATTTCTTTTTACAGAAAATAAAATATCTGATTTTGCTACAAAAAACTTGGCAAATTAGCAGGTGTTTTTGTCCAGTATGAAAAATTGCCGAAATATAATCTTATGAATGAAAAAGTTTTTTTAATATAAAGTAATTATAATACTTTAATAACTTCAGTTAATTTTAATTCTTAAAGTAAGTTTGTGTGTGTGTATTTGAATACAAAAACATTTCCGCTGTTTAAGTATTTCACAATTTACATTTGATGAAGCATACAAAAATTCCTTAATATTAGGTATTGTTTTTGTAATGTAACTATTGAAGATAATTTGTAAATATATTACTAATATATTACTTTGGTAAAATATTTTTGAAGCCAAAATTAAGTATTCAGTTAAACTTTCATTTCTTATTTCTTATTTCACTATATTATAATGTTTATCATATTTTACTTTCCATGGAAAAAGAAAAAAAATCCACTCATTGAATCTGGAAAAACAATGTTTCATTTTACTTTTCAGAATGATAAAAAGGCGAGTTACTTTTACCAGATATCAAATTATCTAGTCCATCTTTCCAATCCAACAACTTTTAATCGCCCCGAGTTATACTTTGCATATTTTATTGAGGGTGTGAGAAAACTGCTTATGGCAGTTATAAAAAATTCTATCGAGCACATTTCGTGTTTCTTTGAACAACAGATTCAGAGTATGACATTTCTCAGATTATAATTCCCTTCGACACAGAAATTTAGTTTCGATGAAAAGTGAAAAACCTGACGAGACATTAAATGTGAAATGTGCATTTAGATGATGCACGTATATGTAATTTACAGGAGCAGAGAAATAGACTCACTCAATTAAATCACGCAATGGAAAAAAAAAACAATAACAAAGCAATCACTAATAAAATCAAACTAAGATAAAGATTGACTTCAAAACAGTTAAATGTTATAAATATTCTTTCTAATAAAATGCAGCTTTTACGCAACTGGAGATAGTTAAATTTGCTTAATACAGTGAAGGTTATTGACCGCGTATGAGGTTATTCACTAATATATATATAGACAGACAGACAGACAGATAGATGGATAGATAGATAGATCTATCATATCAATATGGAAGTCATATCATTTTTTGCTCTTGACATTTTCATTTGTGAAAATAAATTACCTAGCTAGATTTATTCAGTTATAGTGCATGTGCGAATGATTTTACATTCAATACATGTAATCTGCTATAAATTATATTGGTCAACCTGAACTTAAAGAACTGAGGGTACATGATCCTATGTAATTGCTATTGCAAAGTAAATAGTTTTAACTATTCCGGTACATATTACAATTAAAATAATGCACTTACTTCTGTTTAACTGTAAAATTTAATATATTTGAATACATAAGAATTGAATGAATTCCTTATAATTAATTCTTTGACTCTTAGCAAATTTAGAAGAATTAGTAATTTATTTAATTGTAATATTTTTAACTGAAAATAAAAGGACACAGATACCATATAATCCAGGATTCCAAATTCTGCATTTTTTTGGCGATGAATAAATGTTGCCAAGATGACGTATCGTGTCGTGCACGATGACGTAAATAATACTAGGGTTACCAAAATAGAATTTTCTGCATAATTCTTATACGTCTTCATATCTATGATGTAATAAAAATGAGGTAGCCAGATACATAAGAAAATCTACCAAAAAATCGCCAAACTGAGAATTTGGCATCCTGGATTATACAGCACCTGTGCCATTAAAAGTAATTAGTGTATCTAAATTGTATATATATCTAACTGCTACAAATGAATACTACTTTTTCTAGTGTGTATATACATATACACTAGAAAAAGTAGTAGGTATTGATTGTACTTGAAAATACGTATCATTTGTGTGGGTGTGTACTCCCCCTCTCTCTCTCAATGGCACATAGGAAACAAACCAATGATATTTGTAATTATCAATGACTTGTATTTCATACTGTAGATATTAAATGATTGATAGTACTTAATGATATGTATGGCGACACTATCTACCGACGCAAGGGTTTATTGATAAAATTGGCAGACTTCACGAAATACAGCGGTTGTTTCGAATACATTTATGCAAGTTTTTTCTCTGTAAATGCAGTAGTCTTCCCTAGAACACCTTGTTCCTACTACGCGATTTCATGTTTCTCCCCTTATAACGCTTTGATTCTAAACGTTATACTTCTGTACTGCGAAATTTATAATATAGTCTTTCCTTAATATTGAATTTAAGCCCTCTTTAAAGAGAAAAGTGAAACATGAATCATTTGTACATAGTACGATATACAATGTCATACGAGCACGTTTTACGAGAATGCTCGTACAATGCGTTTTCCTATAACGCGGAACTAATATACCGTGTTATATGGAGATTACGATATAGAATATAGTAAACTATTGAAGTCTTCGACAGAATTTAATTAATGGAGCAACAGAATTAAAACATTAAAAATAGATATTTATACAATATCGAGAAACTTACACGCAAAATTATTTTAAATTTTTCTTATGAAATTTCTTAATAATAAAATTATGTAATTAAATTTTTTTAATTATAAAAATTCTTAATTATTTTTCTGTTAAATGTGTAAGACACTTTTGATGATATGCATCATATCAGATCACTTTAGGACTAATAAAGGACGGGAAATTTATATTATTTGCTATCAGACATTGAAACACACACACACAAAATTACATGTTATACAAATGTTAAAATTAAAAATACATCCGAAAAATTAACCGCATATGTTTTATCAGCTATTAAAATTCTATATATCTTTCACTGGCATTTTTTATTTATTACAAGTGCTTAAATTTGGTATTTGCCTACAACGACGTGCATATTTTGAATCAAAATTATGCATTAAAATTTGGAATTATTTGAAATGAAAAATATTTTAAAATAATATTTCCTTCTATTTCTAGGTGTTCAATTATAATACAGTTGATTTATATAATTTCTCGATATTCTAGTCTATCTGAAGGATTCAACTGATTATTATTCAATATGAGGAATATATTTTTATCATTCGTGGAAGATTTCCGTCACCTTAAAAAAAAAGTTTTACATCCGGGTATTTTACATGTCTATGAATGGTTTCGATAAAAATATTTCCCTTTCGTGTTCCAACTCCTACACACACAGTGTTCATCTTCACAACTCCGTCATGCGAAGAACTCTTTCATGAAGAGTTCATTCCCTGCATACCATTGTCCAGCACTTTTTTTTGTACACCATAAGAACCTCTGAAATTTCCTAAAAAGCATTGATAAAAGAATTTCCTATTTTTTTATGAGGTGGAGTAAATAATTACAATAAATGAATGTGAAAAAAAATCTCATTAAAATGTTCCTGTTGTAATAATTACAATTATTTTATTCATAGGGATAATTCTACTAATAAAAAATCTCAACATATATTCATTTAAGTAAAACTTATATCTTATAACATTATTTGAGATATGTATAATAGGTCATCTATGATCTAATGTAAGCCTTAAAGGTTAAATTAGATTAGAGGACAAAATAAAGAGAAAAATATAATATAATATTATAATAAAATGTATGATATAATATAAAATTTATGTAAAAATGATCAGCAGTCTTTTTTTTATAAGATTAAAACTTAAAATTTGCTCTATTTTACTTAAAAAAAAGTAATATCTCTTTCCTAAATTGTTTAAGGCTTTCTAAGTTCTTTTACCTTTTCGGTTCACATGTTTTTAAAATTTACTAGAAATTAAGAAAAGTATACAAATAAGAAATCTCAACATATCTTTATTTAAGCTAAGCTTTGATATTTTAAAAAAGTTTTTGAAACAAATTAATTCTAAAAGGTTGCTTTAGATTAGAGGGCAAAATGAAATCAAAAATATGCAATTGCTACTAGAATTCACCAATTATTGCCTCATTGAATGCGTAAATTGGCGAAAATTTCATTATCATGGCACTGAAAAAATGTCTACATATATGAACAATATTTATACTCAATATAATAACAATATATATATATATATATACTTAAAGAATATAAGATTCTCTATAATGTTTTATAAATAAGATTATGGATTATTTATAAAAATGATAGAGAATTTTTTTTTCTTTTGGAACTAGGGAATTTTTTCACAGATTTTCTAATCATGATCACTTTTTAAATGATTGCGTTAAGAAGTTCTCGAGATTCGATAGTTCTCCAAATTAGGTTAAAAAGGATTATCTAATGAAAGACAGACCTAAACGCATTCCACTCAAACCAAAAATATTCTTTTTGATATTGAATAACGGAGAAAAAACTCCAACGATTTGGATTCTGGATTTATGTTTGATAGATTGTGAGTTCGATTCCAATCACACCGGCATATATTAGATACGATTCAGACTCCAATTTAAGCTGTGGGTCCTAGTCAAATTATTTCGTTTAAAGAAAAGTGAAAGTATGTTTCTGAGAGTTGTGAAAACAATTTTTCATGCACACTCTAGAGGATGATTATAAAATAACGATATTTAAATTTTTTTTTAAAATAATGACATTTTTTTTTTTAAAATTAAAATACTATATTTCATTGTATTCTTTGTTAGAAGGATAAAATTTCTTAGATTCTTAGCAAAGTTAAAAATTAAGTTTCAGAAATGGTAATATTTTATTAATGTATTTCTTTAACATGAGTATCAATTATATGTAATGAAATATGATAGTTTTTCTAAGATCAGTGATTTTTGCTAATTAATATCGCAAATGCATTAAGAATTTAATAAAAATAATTTTTTTAAAAATAAATACATATTACGCAAAATAAGATATGCTACTAAAATTACACTTATTGCCAAATCGTACAAAATAAAATAATAATTAGGATATGATTCTGTAAATTGTTGACTTTCAAAAATCATAGATGATAAATTTTTCTCGGAAGTAAAATAACGATATTAGTTTTGATTAAGCAATAATATGCATTGAGAGAGAGAGAGAAACATGTGTTAATTTTGTTGTCAAATTTAAAATCCTCAACAACAGATGCTATATTTCCGTTAAATTGAACGAATTACAACATAAAGTTTTACTCTGTTGGAGGGAGGGGGGAAGGGCGATAATGACATACAGCCAATCTAAAATCAGAAAAAAAATTGTAGAAAATATATAATTATAAATTTTATTCTTAAATCGAATCTACATACCTAATTAAAAATATAATTCTTGCTTATAAAAGGGTCTTATACCAATAATGCAAAGTGTTCTAAAATATAAATACATTTATTCTCATAATATTGTATTTGAAATAAAGGAGAAGGAAATAATAAAATGCATCTTAATTATCAATAATTAACTGAATTTAAAAGAAATAATTATTTTTTCATGCGTCATACTCAAATTCTTCGAATATTTGCGACCTCTGGCGATTAAAATCAAAATTTCTCAAATCGAATAAAATGTTTCTTCGAGTTTGATTTGCTTTAAGTTATTTTGATGAATCTTGGAATCACATAAATTTCTGTATAGTTTTCTTATGGGAATAAATACAAACATGCTCCAAATATACAATAAAATTGCTAAAATATACAATTTCATCATTTCATTTTGACACAAACGGTAATTATTAAATAATTTATCACGAACAATAAAAGGTACTTCGAATAAATAATTAAAAATTTACGTAAACATTTGCTCAAAAATCTTTTTTTATAAGATAAAAACTTAAAATTTTTCTATTTTACTTAAAAAGTTCATATTTCTTTTCTAAGCTGCTTTCTGCATTCAAAGTATCGTTGCTTTTTCGGTTTACTTGATTTTAAAGTTTACTAGAAATGAAAAAAAAAAGGAAAATTTTATATCTACAACATTTCGAAATTAATGGAGAAAAAAAAATTGATCAGTGTTTTTACATCTTATCAATCAGGTGTTTTGCCTTGTACGATCTCAAGCAATACAAAGCCTATTCTAATTTATAGCTTTTAACATAAACTTTTATATTTATTGTAATTTTGAACATAAAATTATGAAATATGTTTGATTTCCGACTATCTTCAATTTTATATTGAATATATTTTTCAATATGCTGGTAAAATACTTACTTACAAAAGTTATATAGTGTAACAAATGTATATTTGATGTTATTTATACAGTTTTGATATTGCTTAATATTTAACATTTTCAGAACAAGCTAAATATTTTGAATAATTTCTATTTTGGACTCTGAAATTAAAATAGATTAACAAGACAAAGGCTTTATTAAACTATCGATGCACATGAATTCATTTTATTTCTTAATGGTTTACATGATTAATCATTCGAATCGAGAAATACAATGATTTTGAAATAAAAAATGTGATTTCAATAATTTTTTTTAATTTATGGCAGAACTTTTCATTTCCTTTATTAATGCCATATCAAAACATAAAACTATGCATAAAAAATTAAATATTTACAAACATAATTCATTTATCAGTAATTACTGCCTAAATATTTTTTTTATAAATTCGAGTTTAATTATTTTTCAATTGTGACTTCATAATCACGTATGTATATGTATATAAAAGTGTGGTTTCTTATTTTTAAGAAAGAGTCAAGTTCAAAATTCAAGAAAATAGTATATATTAATGACTTTTGCAGTTATTAATCGATCGAATTTTCTTCTCATAATATTATCAAAATTATTTGAGTTATTTTGTGTTGAATAATTAATTTTGTGTTAATATTAATCGTTTGCTAGCAGCTTTTTTAACTGGAAAAATTACTTAAGATTACATTAATATACATTACAAGCGCATGTAAATATCACCCTTTAATTTCTGCATGTATTCAATAGCTTCAAAGAATGCACTGCATTTATAAAACTATATTCAATTGTTTTAATTTCTTAGATCAATTACGCTTGTACTACGAGCCTTTACTAAAATTAATTTAGTAGAATAATAATGCACCATATTGTTCTAATTGTTAAACCACTTCAGTATATTTCTTTTTCCTAAGGAAATAGCTCATAAAAATTATAATTGAATATATCCAACAGGAATAGTTTCAACCATATTGCAGCTTTATTAGCTACCCAGTACGATACTCTGTTATATGATTACCCATTTATTCGAAGCTTTTGGAAGCTTCAAATAAATAGCGATTATCTATTCATTTAAGGTTTTTCGAAATTATGCTGTGTGTGTATCACGAAAGAAAATTTAATAGAATAACAATTCACCTTATAGTTCTATCTACACTTCCAGATAACTTTCATTGTTAAATTATATCCATTTTGTCCCAATAAGTGTCGTAAGAATTTGAGTTATGTATGCTGACAGAAGAAGTTGATATTTCTTTCTGCTCAGTTCAGTAAAGATTCTATATTTTACCCAGTTAATTACTTGAAGATTGTGATAGAAAAGGGCAATAAAAGATGAAATAATTTATTCATTTTGTATTTTTGGAATGTTTTATCTTTAAGTTAACTTTATTATTTTGAAATGATCCAGCTTCTCAATGACTTCGAGTAAATCGTACAGTGACGAAAATATTTGGGAATCTTAAAAGTAAAATATTTGTTTTTATTCTCATTAATGATAGAAAAATAAAAATTTTCATAATAACTCTATTGCAAGATACACACATATTTATTCTGAAAGAAATGTCGAGAAGTTTTTGATATAAATTAACATACTTTTACTTAAGACATTAAAAAATAATGAAAGGTACTTTTATTAATATGTTTACAACACTTGTTGTGTGTGTGTGTGTGGGGGGGGAAATTGGAATACTTCAGTAAGTTTTGAAGTTATTAGATTTCAAATTTTGAATACGATAAATTTTGATCATCTTTATAAAGTTGAATTTTAAAACAGGAAAACTATTTTTATTTGTTGAATGTTCGCTTATATGAAATATTTTCAGAAAAATTCTTCACAGTAAACAATGAAAGTTCTTAAATTATTTTTTTGTCATAAGTATGTGTTTTATTATATTTTCTTTACAAATATATATTTTGTTCTAATATGATCTTAATATTATTTTTATAAACTTCGTAAGCTTTCATTGTTTTCTCGAGAAACTAAAAAATATTAGGAAAGTAGAAAATAAGAAGTATTGAAATACAATAAGAACAACTTCAGATAGAATTTATTTGTCAGCGAGTTAAAACTTTCTAACATAATCTATATGGTAACTATAAATCACGTTCAACTGATCACATAAAAAAGAGCCGGGGGCAAAGACGACCTTACATAGTCGAGTCTTTTTTAAGAATGAATTATGCTCGTACTGTAATAAGAGCTCCCAACACCCAGATTATCTCAGACAGTTAGCTTTGGAGGTAATCCACCAGATTCCCCATAATGCACCACATATCTATACAGATGGAAGTAGAGGTGAGAATGCTGAGTCCGGTAGTGACGTATTTGTTAGGCAGGGAGATGGCAAAAGAATATGTAGAAGAAATCCAGGTTATTGTATGTTTTCCGAGCCGAACTTTTGGCAGGTGAAGAGGTTCTAAGTTTTTGTGTTAAGGAGAGGATAATTTCTGATATCTGGATCCTCAGTGATAACCGAAGCTCTATACAACATCTGGCTCAGTGGTGGCGGCATGGTAACAGCCCAACAACTAAAATTGTGCAACATCTCACTGATTTGCAGGCCAATATCATAGTCTTCCAGTGGGCATCATCCCATGTCAATGTGTATGGTAATGAGGTTGCGCACCAATTGGCCAAGGAAGGCAGCCTGCAGAATACCGTTATTGGAGACTGCTTGTCGGCATCGTAGCTGACCTCTCGTATCAAAATGGACATCAATGCTGTTTTTAGAGATACCAAACCTGACCGTGAATGGTACCAAGGCAAATATCTTGGTTCCGCTTTAACGGGCGTGCACTAAAGATGCGATCAAACGGCTCTGACGAGACAGAAGCGGCCACCTGGTTGCTCAGAGACTTATTTCTGGTGTCAAGATCTACCCTGTCTGCCCCAAGTGTCAAGAGGCACAGGCCTCTCCCTCTCATATTCTTCAGTGTGTCGGTTGTGAGAGGTGTGATGTGGAATTAAGTCCGGGGTGGTTCCGGAGAGGCTGAAAACTCATGGATTCATGGAGCTGGTGTGATGCTACTCTCACACCAGTTGAGATAAGCAACATCAACAGCAACAGATAAAAAAGAAATCGTTAAGTTTTATAAAAAAAATTCTCAAGGTTAATTTGGCTAACATATTAAGCCCCTATTCCAATACCAATGACTTAAAAATTTTGAACTCTGATTAAATAATGAGATTATCATATACCATGTGACATCTTTCGTTCCACACAATCAAAGCGAAATTAGATATCATAAATATTTAATGTGTATAGTTCCTTTCATCATGTTAGTTTTCAAATGTTAGTCCTTTCAACATGTTAGTCGAAAAGAAATCAAATGTAATTTTTCTGCAGCACAAATGTTTCCAAAAATTCCAAGCCATTAGCAGCATTGTAGAGAGTAAATCATTCCTTTCGTATTTTGCCAGCAAGATCTTGATTTTGATATTTTAACAAAAACTTTCCCTCTCTAACTGACACTAAATGGTACTAAACCATTTTGCAACTTGCGGCTTAATTTAAAAATAGCATTTAAACATTGAACCGTAACCATGAAGCATTAACAAATGGAGGAATCCTCAATTGATGTAAAAGTGAATTTGACTTAAACCCGAACTAATTTCTTCAATCTTCTTCGGATACAAGTGGTTTAACTATTAGAATCAAGTTTAAGCTTTGCTATATTTACTATGGATTTATATAAAATTTAAAAAAAAAATGCTTGGAAAATTATATTTATAAAGGAAATGAAATCAACCCATTAAATATAAGAAAATTAATTATTCATACAATTTACGTTATTATATTACGAACTATTTATTCGAATGTCCCTCTTCGTACATAAAAGAAAAGATTTGACATTGATTGAAAATGATTTTTTACATTATACTCTGGATTATCAGTTTTTTGGTATCGAAAAAAATCTTGGTCCCCATTATGTCCGTTAGCATCGAATTTATTGTATTAAACGAGAAAAGATTATGAGAACTTAACAACGAATCTTTATAAAGTTTTATATACTTATCATTCATACCAACATATAATTTAAAAAAATTTTTTCTAATAATATTCATTAATATTTTGATCATAAAACCACATTTGTCACTAATTGGTCATATCCTTTTATTTAATCGATTATCTTTTACTATTTTAAAGCTATAATGTACCACATACAACAAGAACATAATTGGTTCAAAATTATTATTTTAAATTGTGTTCCAATTTCTTAGAAAGAAGACTCTGCAAAAATATACAAACAACCGATTTGGGAGACAAGTCTAGCTCTTTTTAATTTTGACACCTGTTTTTTTCTTAAGCGTCTCTGTTGCCCTTGTTGAGTTTTTCTTCACACCCTGTCTATTGTATGCCGAAGGCGCTGACAAGCACAAAAGTCATGAACCGAGGCAACGATTATCACTTCGTGTCTCTTTGTCTACTTTGGAAGGCAGCCACCTCTGCGCGTGCCGCTCTACTTGGCAATGTATGCAAATTTTCAAAAGGATTTCATTTTCACAGTCACGTGTGTTCGAGTTTGAGGATAAGTGCTCTATGTTTTCAAGGTTGTATCGCTTTATTCCATGCTGATCTTGCAAAAGATTCCATTTTAAACATAATTTGATTTGCGCAGAAAATGGTCTAATTTATGAACAGGACAAATATTGACTTTCAAAGAATCTTCTAGCATACCTGGATCTGCTTTGAGTTTTTAAAATTAAATCGAAGATTTTAGTGATGAACAATGATAGAATAATAGAAATGGTTCTGATAACAATTATCCCTTGTTAAATATGTTCTGGATTATCATCCACTACGAAGGAATAATGCCATGATCGCTTCAAGAAAAGCATTGTTTTGTTAAAATTTATTGCTGCTTCTTTTGCATTCATAGGAAAATTATATAATACTTCTCTAATATTGTTGCAAAATTATAAAACAATCTAATTAACAATGCAGGAATAAAAGCATACAAAGTAACCACTTTTAACACTATATTAATATTTAAAATTCTCCAGAGGTGAATAATAATCAGCTGCTGGCGTAAATCAGAATTGGATTTTATTATTCTTAAGTCGATGAGTGTTGATGGTTTTATTAATTATGATTTCAACTTTTCAAAAAATAATTGCTTATCAACAACAAGTGACACATTTGGCGTATAATCTATGATTCCAAATTCTGAATTTTTTTGGCAGCGAAGAAATGTTGCCAAGATGACGTATTATGACGTGCGCGATGACGTAAATACTAGAGTTACCGAAATAGAATTTTCTGCCTAATTCTTATAGGTATCCATCTGTATGACGTAAAAAAAAACGAGGTTGCCAGAAACGTAAGAAAATCCGCCCAAAACTCGCCAATCTCAGAATTTGGCATCATGGATTATACGGCACCTGTGCCTAACAAAGAAATATAAATTACCTAATGAGAAAGATTTGATGAAATCATTTACATTAGTTTATCGAAAGTTAAATAAATTATAATTGATTTTAAGAAGCTTGGTTAAATGTCTCTTTTTCTCTCTTGGAAATGAGGGTGCTGTCTTCTAATTTTTTTTTACATCAAATTCACATTAAAAATTTAATTCATAAAAAAACTCTATTAATGTTTTCGTCCTTTATTCGTAAATACTCTATGTCTTAAGTAATTTTCTTTAAAACACATCAAAACATAATATCATAGGAAATAAAAATAATGGTGTTATAATATGTTAGTTATGCTCATTTGTTTAATTCTACAAATAAATTATGTGTAATATTTGAACACATAGATATGAGAGTTATATGAAAGCATATTTTGATGAAAAGATGGACAATAGAAGTGGAAATTAAAAAAATATACTGTAAGCAGAAAATATGCAAGCTGTATCTACACTTAACTTATTGTTGCAAATTGAGATACTTAATTATGCTTTAATTTGATTCGTTGTGTGTGTGATATCAAAATAAAATTACCTAAAAAGAGTGTACTCAGTTTATATTTTTATAAAACAATATATTTATATAATGTTATTCTTTCTAGTGTGATTTAAAAGTACTGAATTGCAATTTTTTCTGCTTTTGACAAAAATTTAAACCATTCTCTGAATAGTATGCAAAAGAAACCTAAGGAAGTCCACGTGTGTAATATACAATAGTAGTTCCTATTTCATATCTTCTACTTTTGAATCATTGGATACCGTCACGCATGCGCATGGATTTACAATATTGAAAAAGACTTATATCATCAATCAGAAAAATTTAAAAACATTCCATTTTTAGGGTTATTTATTAGTGAGTATAATTGATGCAGAGATACTCTTAATGAAAATCATAACTGTAAATTTAATTTGGTATGCTTAGAAAAGATTCCATGAACTTATAAATTAAATAAAAATGATCAATGATCACATAATCCTATTTTACATTAAATTATTCATTTTATAATGAATTTAAAAGAATAGGCTAAGAAATGTTTTTCTATTTGTTTATTAAGGAAGAACTCTATAATTGAAGATCGCCATTTATTGTCTTAATGTAATATATTTTCAGCATGCGAAATTCAACAAATTTAATACATAAGTAATAATTTGCAGCAATTTGCGCTGTATATTATCATTCAAATTCCATCAATGATATTAAAATCTTTACTAATCAAACTATCAGTGAATACTATCATTTCTTATTTGATTTATTCCATAAATTATCGCATTTTTTAAATAAAGTTCTTTTTATAGCTGTTGCTTTAATTAATCACGAATAGATCTATCATGTTAAAATGAGGTATAATAGTCGCATTTTAGGAACAATAGCTGTGCCATTAGGAAATAAATTAACATGAAAATATTTTTATAAGTGTGGTAGCTTATTTTGATCTTTCGTTTACTAAAGAAGAGCTTTCACGACAATAAATGAATATGGAAGTTCTTCTCAGTAACAGTTTGAAAATTTACCTAAAGCTATTCAAAATATTTTATTTCTGGTTCATTGTTAACTCTAATATCATATACTTCACCCAATTTGCTTTTTTAGTGTTTCTAAAATCTATCATTTGGATAAGTTGTGCGAAGTTAATTTTAACTATTCATTATATTCAATAAAATTCTCAGCACTTGGCACTTCATTAATTGTTCTGAGGTATTCTAATCTGCACAAGTGCCGCATAATCCATGATTCCATATTCTGAAATTTTTTTGGCGATGATAAAATGTTGCCAATTTTTTTGGCGATGATAAAGTATTGTGACGAGCGCGATTATGTGAATACTAGGGTTAACAAAATATAATTTTCTGCATAATTCTTTTAGGTCTCCATATATATGACGTAATAAAAATGAGGTTGCCAGATAAATAATAAAATCCGCCAAAAAAATCGCCAATCTCAGAATTTGGCATCCTGGATTATACGGCACCTGTGCCTTCTAATCTTGTTCTATAAGACAATATAATTTTTTATATAAAAGTCTAATGTTAAAATAGGGAAAATAGGATAAGTGTTGAGATATTTGAATAGTTATGACCCATAAATATATTATTTCAAGTTAAATTTATTATGAGAAAAATTAACTGTATATAATCTAATTACAGAAACTTATCTGGTCATTTTTATTGCTTTTATGAACAACTCGAATTATAAGACAACTACCTTTTTAAAATGATAAATAACTACTCATTTTATTATTCGTAATCTAATTTTTAAAATTAAAATAAGTTGAATTTTAATTGTATTATTTATATTCATAGTCTTCCTATTAATATAATTCAGTTTTAGGAGTTTCTATAAAATTAAAAAAATGCTTGTCAGTCATAAAATGTGTCCTGAATAGCCACCAAAAACATTTTCATGGTTTTGAGGTTAGAATTTTCTTTTTATACGGTAAAAGCTTAAAACTTTCCATAAAAAGTGAATCTTATTTCATTGGAACTACAGCTGTAAGTATTTACTAGTTATCGTCAACCTGATCATTATTCTTCTTGTGGATGAAATGTACTTTATCTTTGAAGTAAACACAAAAGTACAATTTTTTATTTTCTGTTTCAAAGTAAAAAAGTTTTTTTTTTTTTTTTTAAATCATTCGCATTTTTTCGGGATGTGCATTTGTCAAAAACTTATATAAAAGTGTAACAGATCCATATTAACAATATTGACAGTAGATGGCGCTGCTGCCCAATATACTTACAACATCGAATGAGATGAGGATAGAGATGCGAGAAGGAAGTCGAACCATCCGGTTCCTAAATACGTTTGTTTTTGTACCACCCTGGTACTATGTAAACTTGTTTATTATTTTATAATTATTAAGTGTTTTCTTTTTGTAACTAATCTTAATTATGTGTAATGTAATAAATGTTTGTTTTGTTTTAACTTCCATTTTCTTACGTCGCTACAAAAGCTATTATACCGAAAGTTTATTTTTATTTTGAACTTCAAAAGTATTAATTTATGCTTAAAACTTTAAAATTGTCATGAAATTTGTTTATACATTTAATATAAAAGTGTTCCACTTTTCTACTAATTCAGTAGCTCGTTCCCCAACTTGGGTACCATTGGAGTAAGCGTCATACAGGTTTTGGTATAATAAAACAATACTGATATCTGAGATAAATATAAGAAAGATTATCTAAATATAATATATTATGATTCTTACTTAAAAATATAATAACCTATGTGCTACCTGAGAAAAAATAAGAAAAATAATGAAAATGATATATAATTAGCAACTGTCTGGTAAAAAATAAACTCTCTTTTGTTAAAATGTATGGATTTTAACAGTTAGGTTTATATCATGAAATAAAGTGAATTCAGTGGGGAAAATAATAAAATTTTATATAAAAAAAGGATGAATAGATTTTATGTGAATCATAATTTTCAAAGAAAATATCAGCTCTTAAGTAAATAAGCAATATTGAAAAAGCATGATGCTATTAGACTTATATTCTTATTCTGTTGACCTCGCAACTTTTAAGTACTGTCATTATAAGTAAATTCATATTAATAGTGATTAGAGATGTACGGTGTTTTAGCTAAAGAAATTCTCCTTTGAACTTATGTCTTTTTAATTTATGACAATTCTAGTAACGGATTAGATTTGGCAAAGTTTCTTAATCTTCGACCTTTTATAAAGAATACTTACTACCGAAAAGGTTAGATTTTGAAGAATACTATAACAAAATTTTCCTGTAATATTGTTTTGTTATTGGAAATTTTTCATTATAGGGAAATCTTATCATAAGGACAATTGACAGCATTCTTCAAAATTTCTAATCAAAGCACAATACTAAAGAAAAGTATTAATCTTAAAATCATAGATTCAATAATATTGAGAACATTATGTTTCCCATATTTGCATTCCACTTTATATCAAATATTGAATTGTTTTTTTACTTTTGTCATTTGTCATTCTTTTTTTAAAAAAAAAAAAAAAAAACATTGCGCGAAAGAAAAGCATAGCAAAAGCTTTTTTTTTTAAATTTTCTATTGTCATGCATAAGTACTAACTGATCCCCATTCCACTAGATGAAAAATGCTTAGGACAGAAATTGACACAGTGTTAGTGATTTCTTATGATGTGATATAATCATAATCATTTGTAAAAAAAAACTAACGTGGAATATCAAACATTTTAAACTAACAAAAATTCTTAAGCAAAAAATATGTAAATAGAACAATTTGTGATTCCTAAATGTTAAATAGTCTCATTTTTGATCCATTGAAGTAAAGAAAGAAATAGTATATTTACTACTTCAATTATTTTTACTTGTAAATAAATTTATAAAAAACTCACAAATTAGTATTTATTTAAATGACTATAAATGTTTTATCTTTATAGAAATAATTTTACTCTGCAACGAATTTTGGAAATAAAAATCAAGCGATTTTGTTACAAGAAGACATTAAGACAATATTATAAAAAAATATTACTATATATAATAAATGCTAGAATCTCTCCTAAATTGCATATAAATATCTTTTGTATTAACTTATGAATAATTTTTATGTGCAGTATTTAATATTAATCTTGAAGATGAACATAGAGTTTAGAAGTTATTTAATCATGGAACGAAATAAAGAAAACAATATTGTGCAAAGTGTTTCCGTTTAGTTTTGAAAAAAAAATGTTATATTAAAAAATTGAGATGAAAGTGCCAAAAAATAAGTTCTAAATGATGAATTTAAGTAGTACTAACTGTTACAGAAATTATGTTCTGTGATGTGATTTAGGAAACATTAACTATTTTGAAAAAAAACTTATGTTACTTAAATGAATTACTTATATATATATATATATATATATATATATATATATATATATATAATATATTATATATATATATATATATATATATATATATATATATATATATATATATATATATATATAATTAACTGTTGTATGTATTGCAAACATTGCAAAACCTTTTTCTTCTTTTTCATTTTACTCCGTTAAAAGAATAGATAACATAAATATTATCTTTGTTTTGAATGATTTTCTATTGATGTAATTTGTTTGACAACGGGAGAATTGATTTATGAGATAAATGTTGTTATTGATTGAATTATTAGAACACCAAATGATAAACTAGGTTAACAGCTATATTTCACAATCACAGAGAGTTCTTATTAAGTGATGTTAAAAGAAATTATTATTCTAAAAATGGATTATTATCTGTGTCAATAATAACATTTACATCTTAAATAGAAGAGCAGCAAAAGAAAATTAATTCGTTTTTCATATTGCAATAAATTCAATTTATGATTTAGTATAGAAATTTGCTCTTTAAGCACAAAATAGCTGCTGGAACTATAAAGAAATAAAAAAAAACATTCTCACGATGGTTGCCATTACACAAAACTCTGAAAGCTCATTATAACAAAATATCTTAAAACAATAGGAACTGTTGAAATGACATGCATCCCAGTGGGATGGTAAATACCTTGAATAGAACGAAACCCATAAAAAAAAAAAGGAAAAAGAAAGAAAGTAAATTAGAAAACGAATTCTTCTCCCTCCAGTCTCACTTTTCCTGATTCTTCCACTGCACGAGTCAGTCGGCGACTCAGGGTCAGCCAGTTAACAAGTGGGTCACCTTCTGTTGCCACTAGATGAGCTATTCCTGTACAACTTCTGCCAGCATTCCTAGCAATTATAACGGCGATGCGAACATTCGAGTAACAGGATTTTTCGTGATAACCTTTTTTTTTTTTTTTTTTTTTTTTTTTGCAGACCGAATCACGTGTTCTTTTCGCATGTTCCATTGCATTTGTTTTTTATAATATATTCTCTCGATGATGATCGAAAACGATTCTAAAGAGGTTATTCATTCAGAACTGAAAACGGTATATTTATAGGATTAGAAATTTTACATTTGAATCCGGTGAAGTCCAAAAACTTAATGTTTTTAATGTAATTCGAATCTTTAATTACAATTCTAATCATAGCAATTTCTTATAAATCCAACTTTTAATTGTAAGATTTATCACACTCAGCATTTAAGCTCAAAATTTTATTAGTGTACCAAAAATTGTGATATAAATTAATAATTTAAACTCAAACCGATGTTTCTTCATAAGTAGAAGTAATAATATTTTAATAAGAAATGGAATATTTTATTTTCTCGCTTTAAAAAATAAAAAAGCTTCCGAATTTGATTATTAATATAGTTTTTTTCTTTAAATTAAATTCTTAATTATAAAATTGTTGGCGTTTAAATCGAGCATAAAATTATTACTGGGGAACAATAAATTTGTTTTTATAACATAATAAAAAATATATTTTAATGTTCTCAAATAAATGTGACCTTTATTAAGCAATAACATTATTGTTTGTTTCAACCAATAAATTTTTTAAATTGTAAATAAAATGTTTTTCTTATAATCTGAATCATATTCTCTTTTTTTTTAATTCTTTCTCGAATTTTTAACTATACAGCTCTTTCGCACCTATAAGGAAAATATTATAAATTAAAATTTTTATTGGCATCCCAAAAATTGAGTATGTATAAAATTTAATTAATTTTATTTTTCATTAAATGGGAATATTTATTCGTTTTTAAAATTGATTGGGAATGAACATTTAAAAAAAAGTGTATCTCATGAGTATATCGCATCCAGAAAATATTCCTTATTGAAATCTTGGTGTTTAAATTAAAATTTAGAATAAAAACATTTCGAATGTGCATTAAAACTTTTATCAGCATTCGATATGTTTTTATGCTAAAATATTATTTTTAACTAGTGGTATTTATTAAATGCTAATATTTATTCCTTGTTTCAATCAATATTGAAAAATTTATTTAATTATAAATAATTTGAATTATACTATATTTTTCTTAGTTTGAATTCTTATTGATAGAGTTTCTTGGTTTTTAAAAGGAAAATGTTCTAGCTCTAAATCTTTTATTAGTATCCAAAGGAATTGAACATTATAAACAAAGCTGACTGTTTTAATTAGGTAAACTATCATTAAGCACAAATATTCATTCGTTTTCAGGAATGATTATGACGCATTCATTCAATAAAAATTGGATTGTATGTACTCATTTTATTCTGAAAATATTCTAAAATCGAATCTTAATGCCTAACCAATAAAAATTTTAACAATGAAACTTTTATTAGCGTCCGAAAAATTGTATGTTGAAAATAGAATTTATTTTCCGGGGTTAATATAATGCTCATAAAAAACATTTATATTCTCAATCCTTATATCAAATGACCAACGTTACTTTATGAAATAAAAATATTTTCTGTTAAATATCGAAGCCATTCTTAAAAATATCTGATTTTATTAATCGTGCCTTACTTTAAATTCAAATCATTGATTGTAAAATTTACTAATATTTAGACTGAAAATTTTAACATTAAAATGCTTGATGAAAAGTTTTAGAAAATGATTCCGTATTGTTGTCTCCCCTCCAAAAAAAAAAAATAAATAAATAATAAATAAATAAAAAAATTAACAAAACTAAAATTTCTTAAATAAGGTGACATTTATGAAACATCAAAATTTATTCCTTGTTAGAATTAATCGTTATTTATTCTTTTAATGAGAAATGTGACCGGAATCCAGAAAATACATTAGATTTGTAACTTAATGCCCTTTTTAATTTTAATTACTGTTTATAAAATTCGTGAGCATTTAATTTGGAAATTTATACAGTGAAATATTTATAAGCATCCTTCAAAAAATAACTAAGCATTTAATATATTATTAAATAATTAAATAATTTTTATTAAAATTGTGCAGTAATGTTCTCACTTTTCACAAAAAACAGTATGTTTAATCTATCGAATTTGAAAAATATTTCATTTTTTGCATTTGACTGGAAAATTCTTTACATTTTTACGCTAGAATAGAATCTCAATAAAAAAAAGTGAGCCTAGAAAATTCTGATTATATTACAAATATAAAACTGTTTTTTTTTTTTTTTTGGATATGTGTGGAAATACTTGTTTTTGAAATTAATTTGTATACTGTTATGAATCACTCTAATGATTCAATGCACCGATTTTAAGCAACATTCAATCGATTGAACTTAATAACTTAATAACATTTACATTTTTAATATTTAGTATCGATAAGCTTCTTACATCACCAGAAAACGTAGTGTTAAGCAATCTCTAAAAAAAGATATAAAAAGTTGAAATTGTAAAAATCTCTTTTACTGTCTTAGTTCCTATATTTATAGTTAATAATATGAAAATTTAAATATGAAGGATAATTTAACATGAATTTACAATTTAATGTGAATCTAGATATATATTATAAATAAATAAATATAAATCTATAATCGTATCATAATCGAAATACGAATTGTTGGACAGAAGGATCGATTACTGGTCTTAAAGTCATTATTTCAGATTTCTTTGTTTCTAATGTTTTCACGAGTCCTTTTTTTTTAATAATTATATTTAGCGACAATCATGAATTTAATATGTGTAGTGGAAAAAGACTAACAAAATTTTACATTAAAATATTTGTCATTGAAATTATTTTGTCTTTAATCTTATTTCTCCTTTAAAAAATGCTCTGAAGTTGATGAGTTTTGTTTTAAATCCGACATTTTTGTTCACAAAATAGTTAATTTTTATTCACACAGCCAATCACATTCTACAACGCTCCCTGAAGGATCTTGAATGCAGCTTCGTAATGCTTATCTTAGGGAAGTTCTCTATAAAGTACTCATGTTCAAATGCATGCATAAAAGTATTAATTAGATAATTCTAAATACTTATAACATATCAGAATTTTATGTACTTTAAGAGACTGGTAAGAATATTCAGTTAACCAAGATGCACCTAAGAATTAAACATTAAATTTCTCGCATGCTTTTTCCCCCTAAATAAGTTTTAACACCATATAAAACGCACTTTTATTATTGAAACAAAAACCTGTGTTAGGATATCATCACTTTTTTCATAGTTTTACCTATCTAAATCATGTTTCCAAAACTTTTTAAGCCTCATTCCATTTAATGAGGAATCATAATGTTAATAAATAACCCAATACCCCGTTTAGAGTACAATCGAGATATAAATCTAGATTAAAAATTTATTTATTGCATTGTTTATGTCGCTAAACGACGTCTTGTTTGAATCTAAATATCGATAAGACAAAAGATGTTTCTTATGCTGTATTTATATGAAAATTGTTTAATTTTCATTAAAGGTATTAATCATTTGCTGAGGTGATACCTTGAATATAATATGGAATAATAAATATTATATAGCAGAACGATAGTTCAAAGCAGAAATAAATTACAAGCTTAATTATTTAAATGAAATGTAAATTTTAATAAGCAGAAAGAAATGAAAAGCTAAGTACTTATAACTTAATTTTATCAGAAAAAATATGTTCTCTAAATAACATTAAAAATTCTAAAAACTTTTTTAGATTTCTTCTTAACTCGTTTGCTAAAATCGTTTTCATTAATTAATTTATTAATTTCAAAATATTAGGAAGCATAAAGAAATAAATTGCAGAATTAATTGTGTAAATAAAAAGTATAATTTAATAACCGTAAAAAAATAACAAGCTAAATATTTTTGAGTTAATTTTAATAAAAAATATATATATATATTTTGAAAACAAAATATAAAGTTCTAAAAACAGTTCTGAGTTTCCTGTTTAGCTCGTTTTGTGAAATCATTTTCATTAATTTATTTATTAATTTTCGGAGTAATATCGCGGAATCGTATATAACACTCGGCTTGAGAAAACAGGTTTTTCATGAAATGAGCCCAAGAGGAAAAGTCAGGGAATGGGAAAGTGAAATTACAGTTAATAGCCTTAGGGAATTCCTAAGAAGAAAAGCGTTCTTTCTTCGCTGATGTATTTTAATATAGTATTCTATTACAACCAATTACTACATCATTACTGTTTTAATTCAGAAATTAATTAACTCGCAGTTTATAATTTTCAATAGTACTTATACAAAATTATTAATTATTTTAAAGACAGGGTAAATAATATATTGTTTACCTGATAAATGTAAAAAGAGTTTAATAATATAATGAAGTTGCAAAGAGAGAAAAAATTATTGTAAGACGGGAAATACATCATTACCATTACTTAACACATATTTTTGTTTGATTATTTTTGAGATAGAATCGCCAGACTAGCAGTTAAAGGGAAATGATTTAAATGTTTCTCTATTCAACTGTCAGTTTAATTGACTCACTGAGTTTCAGTTTAATGATTTATGGGTTCGAATTCCATTACGGAAGTAAATGTTTGAGGTGATATGGAATCGATTCTATGTTGTTGGTCCTGATATAGTCAGCCATCATCTGCAAAAAGTGACTGTAATGCGACAAACCAAATCGGAACGAGATTATGTGAACCACAGAGAGTTTGGCTTAACTGAGTAGATGGAAGCTAATGAAAAAAAAATGGTTGAGCTATGGTAATTTAGAAGCTAGGACCAAGCAGAAGACACACAAGACATGACCTCCAACCATGAAGATATCGTTTCACGTGGAGGGTGTTGAGATCACCACCTATTTAACATGTCCAAGAACGCTTAGAGAATACGATAGAGTTTCGGTTAAGAAGGAAATTGAACTCATAGCTTTCGATACTGAGAAAGACACTTTTCCTAACCAGGCCATCTTGGCCTCCAAAATGATTATGTAACAATTATTTTATTGGTGGTATTTAATTACCATTATTGTTATTTTTGTTATATGGTAAAATGTATGAAATATTCAATCTGCTCTTACTTAGAAAAATATTGCTTTTTTCAACTTCTAATATTTAACTCACTTTAATATTAAAATTTTAAATATCTAAAAATATCTTAACCAGTTTACAATAATTACTAATGCGGAAAAAGAAATATTTTAGCTATAGAATAGGTTGCCTTCTAAATATATATAATCTGAAACGCATAGTTTTTAGTGTTAAAATGTTTAAAACATATTTCATTATTTGAAAAAAGAATTGATAATATAATAGATGCTCGTTTCGGGGAAATCGTAGGGACTGGTAAAGCAATTCATATATAAAATAGAAAAATGATGTACCAGGTATTAAGATTTGATAATTTTTTTGACTTAATTACTTTTTCTTTATAAATAAACTATTAATAGAAAGAATTATTTAGAATGCATAGTAAGAAAAACATACAAAAAAAGATTCATATACTTAAAAGCACTTTCATTTTATTGATTACACGTTAACCGCATAATTTGTTAATTCTCAAATTGTGTCTGGTTCTAATTTGATTTTTCAAATCGTCGGATGCTTTAAAATCTCTTATATTTAACTTCATAGATGAAGTTTTGCTACTCTAAAATATTTGCGAAAGGGAGTATTTTTTCTGGTACTGTTTCCCCGCAAGGATTTTTTTCAAAGTTTTTAAAATTGTAGAGTGACTGTTCTTTGAAATCCCCCCCCCATTTTTTTTGCTATTTTTTTCTTATATTTTTTTAGAATTCTTTTTAATTTCAACAGATAAACACGTTCATTTCTGTAACTGCGACAAATCTTCAACACTAAACGTTTCAATTTTCTTTTTGATATACGAAGCTTCATAAATTGAGTTATTCGAATGAAATGAACTACAGAAGAGCAGAGCTCAAACTTTTTTTTTTAAGGAATTTTCCCCTATTTGTATTCGAATGTACAGAGAGGGGAGAAAAAATTCCCCCCCTTTCTGTATTCTTACGTTCGGGAAGAACAGGAGTCGAATTCGGCTGAATAGTACTTTCGCTTCATGTCTATTATCCATGTCTTCGACTATTGTTCTCACAATATCGAGACTGCCTGCGTATGTCGCTTCATTCAAGAAATAATCAAGTTCACTGGAAGATTTTAAAAAATAAATTAATTAAAAAAGGAAATTATAAAAAAAATGAAAAATATCAGATTATAAATAATAAAATGAATTAAAAAAGAGAATTTGTCAGAAACGAAAATTTGTAAAAAAGCGAGGTTTCAAAATTTTAGTTCCTAAATGGAAATTAAAATTATCCTTCCTAGATTAGAGGTTGATAAAAACGAACATCGACTGTTATAGGATTTCCGCTGGCTGAATAACTTCATTCATTCAAATTCATTAAAATAAACATAAATATAAATCTTCATTGATAAATAAAAAAAATATTTGTTTGAAAAAACTAAATTTTTGATAGGAATATAAAGCTAAGATCATATTTTACGGTAGAACTTAAATTTTCTGCTTTATTTATAATGTCATTTTTAAACATAAACAATGCCATAGGACCAATTTTCGATTTCAATATACAATTCGTGCAATTTTGACTTAAATTATTTGCTGAAAAACTACTTTCTTTCTTTTATTCTATTTTTAAGGTCATTGCTCCCATTTCAAGAAATGTAAGCATTTGTGTATGCGAACATAAATTATATATTTATTTAAAACTGCGGTCTCGAAATCCTTTAATGGTTTTGTAATTACATCTGTCGTTCATTGTTGTCGAACTAGAGCTAACGATCGTGCAAGATCGAACAAGATCAACGTTCGCACAAGCTAACCTCGCCTTCCTGTTGAAAATCGAATTTTCCTGGTGAGTCAATTACCTCAAAAGTCAGTCCCTGACCATTAAAATGTATCTTCATATTTCCGGCATATCATCCTTAAAAATAGAACACTTTTTATTTTTATTACTTTCTAAACTTGTGTGCAGGTAAAAAGAAGCAAATTATTTTTATTATTTGGAATTTACAAATACTCACAAATGATAACATGTAAATATTTAATGTAGTTCATACAATTTTTTATTTTTATTTAAAGTAAAACTACTCATAAGACTAAATATTTATATTTCAGTAATCAACCATAAAACCACAGACTGCATTAAGCAAACATTCCTATTCTAAATAATGTAGTAACAATTTACGTTTAAGTTCAACTTTAAACTTGATTTAAAAAAAGAAAAAACATTCAAAATAAAATAAATGTCTATAAAATTTTTAACATAAAACAATGATTAGAAACCAAATATTTTGAAGGAACGCAAATCGCATTAATTTTGAAAATCATGCTATTTAAAAAGGATTGTTTTCTTTCGTTATATAAAATCATTTGAATTGAATTTTAATTTTCTTATATTTTAATATAGTATTTCAATAAACTGGCATATTAAACATATTCTGAATTTATGTTTCTTTTTTTGAAACTAACAATTAAATTTTAAACTAATGTATATATAAAGTTAGAAATATTTTATTATTAAATATGAGAAAATTACCAATTATTTATATAGTATTTATAGCAGATTATTTTTTTTCTAAAAATTGTTTAAAAATATTACAAAATGCGAAAGAATAGGCTGGGAAAAACTTTTAAAATTGTCGAACACAATAAGAATAATTGTGTACAATATAAAAAATTATAAATGTATTCTGTATGTTCATAAATCTAATAAATGAATTAAGTGGCTTTAAAAGAACAAATCAAGTGTCTCGTGTCACAGTTTAATCTGTTATTAATAAATCATCTAAAGTATTTTAGGAAATGTTTGCACTATAAAATAAAATCATATGTCGATAGAGTATTAAATATAATGAATGTGTTATTATGTGTTGTAAAATGGTATTTATTCGTAATATATTATATTTTTTATGAAACTTGTTATGAATCGAACCACCAATTTTATTTCTTGTTTTGATATTTTTAACTAACTGTATAGTATAAATGAATATATATATAATATATAAGCTATAAAATAACATACTATATTTATAATTAATGTAAATAAGCTCGCAAAAGATTTTCAACAATGATTCCAAATAAATACATAAGCTTAATCACCTGGTTTTGAGACACATCAGCGTTCTTAAGTTGTCACCACTTTTTTCACCTGATATCATTATTATTTTATTTTTATTGGTTTATCCTCTTTAAAGATCTGACATTAGTCAGATCAACTCCAACAGAGTGTTGACTGTTAGAAAGTTGATGACTAGCAGGGGATCTGAAGATAAATCTTTACGAGAAAGTCTGACGCAAAGGAGAATATGTTTTGATGAGGCTGGATGGTCACAGCATTTTTTACAAGTGGGATAATTTTATGAACAAGCAAAATTAAATTATTATTACCTAACATTCTGCAACATATCTACAATTTCAACAGTGAATTTCTTAAATTTAACTCATAAATATGAAATAATTGTTGGATGTAATTAGTACATTATTATAAAGAGATTATAAAATGTTAAATTTTAAAACAACTTCAATCTTTATATAAGTTAAATAAATCGAGTCAGTCACAGTTATTGCTCTAAAGGGGAAAGTGTATGTAAATTTCGGGGAAAATTATGATATTTATTTTTTATTTAGCTTTGTTTAAAACTCTTTGTTTTGCACCACTTGATGAGATCTCATGCATAAAAACGAATTAAAAATAAATCATAAAGATGTAGGGGGCGCTTGAAACTTCTATTTAATTGTGAGACGGGGTGTTTAAAAAAGCGTAAATACATACCTTGTAATTCCCAAAAAATAAATTTAAAAAATTATATGTAAATATCGCTATTTTTTAACCTACTTTGTGAGAATGCAGAAAGAAGGACGATAAAATGATATACTTATTATTTTTTTTCTTTCTAAATGATACATGACAATTTTGATTCTTTCTTGAAGCAAGAAGATTTCCGGAGCAAAATGTTGCGTCATTTCAGTTACATTGCTGTATGAAAAATTTTAAAGGGAGTTAAAAATAACTTTAATAATATTTAAACTAATTACAAACACCACAGTAGAGAATTGGAAATGAAGCATAGTTTTTGTTTTAAATTAATCAAAACTCAACACCGGAACTGGTTGCCATTCCGAAGTTGCTTTTATTATAATCGAAGAAAAATATTTTAAAAGAAACTAAAAAAAAGGTGAATAAAAACAAAACTCTGCAAAAAAATTTTACATTTTATTCCAAGAAATCAAGCTACACTGTTTCCGCAAGTTAGATACAATTCATCATCTTTGGTAAATAAAAATAATTAGAAACGAATCCTAGAATTATTTTCAGCAACATTAATATTTGGTTCATCAACAATCTAAATTTTCATCGGCATCACCAAAAAGAAGAAAAAAATCAATCTTTGTCTTCCTGAGAAGTATTAAGCAATTATTCCTCTTATGTAATTATGCAACATTTTAAAGAAAAATGATTTGAAGCTCTTGTAAATTAAATTTCTCAATATAATAACAATAAAAGACTATGTCGAAAAATTAACACACATGGTACTTCTATTTGATCAATCATCAGAAAGGGAAACAGTTTTCTTCTCATCCAAAAACATTTCTTACGTATTTCTATCAAATGCTTCAAAACAACATCGAA
This sequence comes from Latrodectus elegans, assembly GCA_030067965.1. Taxonomy (NCBI): domain Eukaryota; kingdom Metazoa; phylum Arthropoda; class Arachnida; order Araneae; family Theridiidae; genus Latrodectus; species Latrodectus elegans. The sequence goes on along the minus strand of CM057815.1, from coordinate 19,182,246 downwards.
TGTAGCCCTACAGATTTTAGCTACACTACAACTTATCCATATAAAAGGAAGAAAGTGCAGAAGGAAACATGTATTAAATTCGCCGCAACAATATATGACTCAATTCTTTGGCAAAAAATTGAGCACTTCAATACGACTTTTGTTATAATGGAGGAATGGTTATTGAAATAAAAAATTTTTTCCCAAGTCCAGAGGAAATTTAAATGCAATTCAAGAAGAGGAGATATCACTAATAAAGAGCCATTCTCAAATCAAGAGATTAAACTGCTTGCGTTCTAAATCTCCAGACGCGTGCTTGTACTTTAAATGGAAGATATACTCTGTTTTCCTTATTATCAGTCAAATGGGTTCTTTACTCCTGGCACGGTTTTGTGAGAGAAAGAGAGTGCCATTCTTGTTTATTTTTCTCGCCAAACTCTTTAATTATCACCATTTTGATGACCGAAGCTTTTGTTATGGAGCAATGAAAATGAATGAATTGACTAGAAATGTGTGACTAGATTAATGAATGAAATGAACGGATTGAATAGTGGTGAAACCATTCAAAGTAAATTTTTGTTTATGAGAAAAGTAGATTTTATTACTTCCGTTAGCAAAAATGTGCAATCCATGTACACTCTCGATTACCTTCTCGATTAAATAGCTCTGGTATTATGCGTAACCTACAAAGTTACAAAAAAAAGAACTAATTAACACAAGCATATTTGAAAAGCTTATATACGGAATAAAAAATATTAACATACCTACTACTTAAGGAATGAAAAAATTATTTAATTACAAATTTACTCACTTTTTCAGGTAATAATTCAATTATTATTCTGTGGATTAAAACACACCTACATCTAAATCTTTTTGGAACTTAAACATTCCAAATGATTTTATAATCGGGTGTTTACTGTAATTTATTTATTTATATGATATATATTTTTGTGGAATTTATAGTTTTCAGACTTAGTCATTTTTTGTATTAAAATAAGATAATAATAAGTTTCCTTATGCCAAATGAATGAGTTATTTAACAAGCTCACTAGACAATTTTTTGTACATTTGTCGAAAATATATGTCGGTTTTTTTTACATTCTTGCAATAATATTTTAAATTTGCATTTACAAAATCTATCCAAATTTGTTTTTATCAAGCCAAATCTTTTAAAAATTTCTTATTCTCAATTCTAATAGTATGAAAAACCAAATAAAACGAATAGTATGATAGAAAAAAAGGAATTTTTAAAAAAAAAATTTTTGTAAAGTTTTCTGGTTAACATTTTTAAGGTTTTCTAATATCTATCATGTAATTTATATTGTAATAGAGTTTTTTTAAGCATAAATATTATGAAATATTGTAAAAAGAATATTTTCATATAATAACTGAAATAAAACATTTTTAAAATTTTTCTTACAGTTTAAAAACTTTTTTGTAATTTTAAAATATTTTGTATATAATATATATATTTTTAAATCATTTATATAAAATATATATACTTCATACAAATGAGACTAAATTTAGCAAAAAAATTTCATAATTTAAAAAAATGGTGATATTTTTTCTGATAAAAACAAAATTTCAATTAGATTTTTGAATATTTTTGTATCAACATGAAAACGATTAGATATTTTATCGTTGTATTCGCTAACTGAAAGAAATAAGTTAGATTGTCCATGTTGACAAAATATAAATCTTAAAGAAATGATTTTTCACTTTTAATATTAATATATTTTAGTAATAGTTAACATAATATAATGATATTAATAAATTATAGTAATAATAATTGCATATTCAACAAATTTTTAAATTTTAAATTAGTGTAAAATTTAAACTGAAAAGTTAAACTACACTAAACTTTATTAAGATGTATGCCAATTTGTTACTGAAGAAGAATTGAAAAAAGAAAGTGGCACACAGGACCATTGTAGTAGCGTGTAAACTATACAGAAATGTCATCTTGAAGTATGCTAAATAAAATAAGATTTATACCTGAAAAGATAGCAAAGAATTTTTTCCTGATTTGTCATTAGTTAGACTTATTTTACTATGTAAATTGAAAAATAATTTACTTAATATTTCATTAAGTTCACAAACATCGAGAAATTACAAATGCGTTTTAATAAAATATTTTCTGATATGATTATTCAAATTGAATGCTTCAATATATTTTTAATATTTTAAATACTTAAAACAAAATAAATATGTAAAAGTTTTCAGATATCCTTAATCATATTTTTATTTCTTATCTTTTCCAAAATAATAATAATAATAATAATAATCTCATTTTGTTCAAAATGTATATTATATTTTGAATCATATCATACAAAACTGTTATTAAATAAAAAAAATTATTATTTTTAAAATAAACTGCAAAAGAATTTTTCCAAGAACCCGTGTTCTTTTGCATAGTTGGAAATTAAAGAAGAAAAACACCAAATTGAAGAAAATATTTCCTTTAATAATCTCTTTCTGAAGATATTATTTGCAATATCTACTCCAGGAGAACAAATCAGAATTCCAAAAATAAGCTTTAATGGTTGTTTTATTTTAATGACTATTTTATCAAGTTAATTTGTAGGATAGAGTCACTAAAATGCCTGGAGTTCTTTTTAGAGGGATTAATGATGAGAACGCTACATTCCCTTCAAGGTTCTTTTAGAGCAACGACCTTTCAGAGAATTAATTTGAATATTGGACGATCATAAGATGTGCTCTTTTGAGTTCTCATAGAAATCCATATTCACTTTTTAAAAATTCAAAGAAAACTTTAGTTTTTGGTTATTTGAAAAAAAAATTTAATTTTTGTTAGCAATACCAAATAAAATGAAAACGAAAGTATAATGCTTTAAATCAGAATTGAATTCAAAATTTTGTCATTCATGCTATACCTTTAGCAACTCGCCAAATGCCCCCCAGCCTTATATTTAAGAGTAAATAAAAAGTTGTGTCCTGGTAAAATTCTTAACTCCGGATTTCAGCAAGAAGATTTTTATATAATTTAATAAATAGATAAGCGATTGTTGAATTACTTTCTGTTGAGTAAATATGAATACGAATATACAATCGGAAAAACAGAATTTACCACGATCTATAAATGAAAAATTAGTTACTGTATCATTAAAAATTATATTCGATAGAGGTCTCTTAGCAACTGTTTAAAATATAGGGATAAAAATTTAACTGTCCATACGCAGTAAATTCAATTTTAAATATCTTCAAAAATAATGCCACAGACGAGGGAATTATTCAAATTTCTTTGATACTTGAAACCTTATGTTAAAAGATACACTTCTGGACATTAAAATTTCTACACCAGGAAGAAATGCAGGTAACAAAATGATATTTATTGGACAAATATATTATACTAGAAATAACAAGTGATTAAATTTTCAAATAATTTGGCTGTATAGATCCTGAGAAATCAGTACCCAGGACAACCACCTCTGGCAGTAATAACAGCAGTTATACGCCTGGGCATTGAGTCAAACAGAGATTGGATTGCATGTACAGGTACAGATGCCCATGCAGCTTCCACACGATGCACAGTTCATCAACCGTAGTGACTGGCGTTTGGTGACGAGCCAGTCGCTCGGCAACCAGACGTTTTCTATTGGTGAAAGATCTAGAGAACGTGCTGGCCAGGGCAACAGCCGAACATGTCCCGTATCAAGGAAAGTCCGTACAATAACGGCAACATGTGTTCGGGGATTATCCTGCTGAAACGTAGGGTTTCGCAGGGATCGAATAAAGGATAGAGCCACGGGTCGTAACACACCAGAAATGTAACGTGCACTGTTCAAAGCACCGTCAATGCGAACAAGAGGTGACCGAGACGTGTATCCAATGGCACCCCATACCATCACGCCAGGTGATGTGCCAGTATGACGATGACGAATGCACCCTGCCAGTGTGCTTTCACCACGATGCCGTCAAACATGACTGCGACCATCATGATGCTGTACACAAAACCTGGATTCATCTGAAAAGATGACGTCTCGCCATTCGTGCGCCCAGGTTCGTCGTTGATCACACCATTGAAGGCGCTCTTGTCTATGACGCAGCGTCAAGGGAAGCCGCAGCCATGGTCTCCGAGCTGAGAGTTCATGCTGCTGCAAACGTCGTCGAACTGTTCGTGCAGACACTTGTCGTCTTCCAAACGACCCCATTTCTTGACTCACGGCTCGTGACGTGGTTGTACGATCCATTACGGCCATGCGGATAATATGCCTGTCTTCTCGGCTGCTAGTGATAGGTGGCCGTTGAGATCCCGCATGGTGTTCCGTATTACCGTCCTGAACCCATCGATTCCATATTCTGCTAACAGTCATTGGATCTCGACGGACGCGATCAGCAATACTGCGATGAGATAAACCGCAATCCCGGTACGCTACAATTCGAGCTTTATCAAAGTCAGGAACGTGCTGGTACGCATTTCTCCTTCTTACACGAGGCATCACAACAACTTTTCACCAGGCAACAATGTTCAAATGCAATTTGTGAATGAGGAACCGGCTGAACCATTTCCTCATTTAAACACAATGTAGGTGTCGCTACTGGCGCCTGCTTTGTCTGAATGCGCTGAAAAGCTTATCATTTGCATATCGCAGCACCTTCTTCCTTTCGTATAAATTTCACGTCTGTAGCATGACGCCTTCTTGGTGTAGCAATTTTAATGGCCCCAGTAGTGTATAATAAATCAATTACTCTTAATTAATGGATATAGCTGATTTGTTTGAGCGCGAATTCCTCAATATATCTAAGTATAAAATGGACACATATGTAACAGAAAACAATCAAATACGATAGTTTTTTTATGTCAAATATCTTACGATTCATGTAGTTCTATGTGCTTACATTTGTTTCTTCGTGAATCTCGTAGAATTTAAATACTTAAACAAGTGAAATTGTTATTCAGCAAAAATAATCTCATCAAGTAAAATTAAATCAAATATTAAATTTCATCTTCAAATGCATCTTAGGATCTATCAGAAAATTGCAAATATTCTTAGATTTTTAAATTAAGAATTTTAAATTTGTGCATGGAAATATTCTAAAAATGCTTCAATTTAATTAATTGAAATTAGATATTTTGATTTTTCTTATACTTTAAGTAAAGGAATCGTAAACTTCTTATATAAAAAAGGAAAAAGAACTGAGAAATATGATTATATACCCCTCAGCTAATTTAAATACAATGATTTTTACACTTACTAATTTTTAGTAAGTTTAGTTAATTTTTAGTTACAGTAATTTAAATTCAAAAATAATTTCACATATATATTTTATGGAACTAAAATATTTGCTTAGGAAAAATTTTCAAATTTTCTTAAGCAGATGTAGATTATATTATTAATAAAGAATTCCTTATTTCAAATTTTCATCATCTTAATTTTTTTTAATTAAATGATTACAAACATATTCAGCACAATTTATAGTGTACACACACACATATATATATATATATGAGAGAGAATCGATATTTATTAAATTATATTAAAATCATTTAGATTTTATCCTTTGAAATAAATGCAAATACTAACACATAATTACAATTTAAAAGCTTTCAATTTAAAATTTATTTTTCACTTTAAATATATAGTAAATTTTAAAATAAAGTTAATTTTTTAACAACATAAGAATTCTAATATCAAAACTTTTCAAATACAGCTAATTTACTTTTTGAATGAGTTAATTTTTCTAAAAATAGTAATTTGTGTTGTTTTATTTCAAAAGAGTAATGGTATTTTAAGCTCTCTCAAATATTGTAGTTTGATTATGCAGAAATCTATATATATATTCTAGACTTAAGAATGTGAATGGCAGACAGGATTTTTTATTCAAGAAAAAATAAAAAGAGCAAACAATTGATTAGTATCGGAAGAGAAACTAATTACAAGTCGGAAAAGGCATCCTGCCGAATTACAACAAAGTGGAAAGTGATCCAGAACGAGGTCACTCGGTACAGAGCATAAATGATGCCACGCCTTTGGGCTTAAATCTGCTGCTGTAGAGTTGAGATGAAGTTGAGCTGCACAAAAGGCAGTTAATAATAATCTTACACCTTTATGCATCGTTGCATCTGCTAACATGACTGTTAGGTTTAAGTTATCAAAATCGGGAAAATAATTATTATTTATATCGAATTGAGAACAGATTCTATAATGAATTAAGACTGAAATAATTAATGGCTGATCCGCTTCCTTACCTGACCCGGATGTAACAGCATGGTAATAAAATTACATCCACTAATCAGCCAAAATTGGAAAATGCTTACAGAGCTCGGAGTAGGGGTGATGTGGAAAAAGGATACAAGTAAAACAAATATAATACGGGATAAAGAACTTTCTTATTTTATGAGTACAAGAAGTTCATTGATTAATCAGCAGGAAGTTAATGCATTTCATTCACCAAGAATTCCTTAGAGGAAAGATGATTTAATAATGGGTTATTTATTTTGATTTATGACAGACATCAATCATGCATCTCCTACTAATTTCTACCTATCAAGAGAAGGAATATGTGAAATAATAATTTGTAGCTGAATACGCATTCGTATAATATATCGTATGATATTTATTTATTTTTTTTTTAACTGCATATTTTGCCTTTGAGTATTTCTTCTCATCTCTTAATTGAATATATTGAACACACAAAGGGGTTGTTTCTTTCGTTCCTTTATCCATGATGTCAGATAACGTTTCAACTCCGTCACATCGTGTTGAGACGGCGTTGTAAATCCGACTTGTCTGTGAATTAGCTGCCTGTCTTCCAATCGCATTCTTCAGGTGGCAGCAAACAAAAGCGAAGTTCACCATCGAATATCTGAGCATAGTGTCGAAGTTCATTTTGTTAATAAAACGATTTCTTATATAAGAACCAAAGTATTGGTTCGAGAAGTTGTTTTCCAATGATTCAAGCCATTAATACATTGACAACAGAACAGAAGAAAAAACTAAGTTTAAAATAAACAAGGAAAACATCCACTTTATAGTTGGTTTAAACTGGCAAGAATGATTTAAATTTTTTTTTAAATTTCATTATTTAATAAAATTTTAAATTAATAGCTGCAATATTTTTTTTCAATAAATATTGCATTTTCTATCATGAAAAAGTGACAATTTCAAATTATTGTCACTTTTTTATGATAGAAAATACACGCTAATATTTTTTTCTTTTGTTGTTTTTAGTATTAAGAGGAATTTAGTAACATAGAAAAAACGTTTTCTTAGAATTAACGTTAAAATTCCTATATATCCTTTCATTGCGGTAACAGTTTCATGAGGCACACCAATGCATGATCCAAGAATATATTCCCTTTTTTGATAAACAAAACAAATCTTAGTTAAGGTGTTAAATTGTGTTACACAGAGCTCATGCATTTACATTCTCAATAAAAAAAATGGGGCAAAAAAAGTGTGAATGTTTTTAAATTTAAGTGTCAAATCAGATTCTTTTATTTTGTATTCAAATTTACTTTTAAAATTGAAATTTTTTGAAACGCACAGAATGAAATTTCACCTATTTTTAACATACATATTATCTGCTTTCAAATCTTATTTTAAGTTAAATTTAGATTTTTTTGGAAGATAAATATTAATTCATATAGCTTTATGTATAAAAAACTGATAGATTTTTTCATACACTTTATTATTATTCAATAAAATGGCACTCAATTTATAAAATTAGTGAAATTATTATAATATCAATAAGTGGTTTTATAGATAAGATGATGAAAAAGCTTCAGAGTATATATATTATTTACAACAACTATTGGATATGTATGTCCAATAACTCTTCTAATAATTCATAAATATTCTTAATTTTTCCTTCGATTGAAAAAGTCTATTATACACTCTATACTGACAAATATCTATCCAAAACGAGTGACTTTTCAAATTTTTCAGAAGTTTGCAACTTAAATAATGTATAAGTTTTGCTGTTCTCATTCTTTTTAAAATAAAGACGACACAAATCGATGTTAAAGAAAATAAAAATTGTTTAATAAATCATTAAAAAATCATAAATTTAGTTTCTAATTTTTGTTAGTTAAAAAGTTAATAAAAATTGAAATTTTATCAGTTAAAGAACGTTTAAAAACCAATAGCTAATAGAAAATAAAGTAGGAAAATCAATTTTGGTAGAAATAGCGTTATCCATATCATGATAATATTCCATTTTTGAATACTAGTAAAATATTCCGAAGTATATTTTGATAGTCGAAGATAATTTTCATTTCTAATTTTTGATTTCTAGTCTTTTAATCAGAACTTTTGTTAATTTTCTGCTCCTAGGATTTCTTTTATTTTGCTTCTTTAAGAAACATTTCTTACAGATCCCGATTTTCTCATTTTTATATTTACCTGTTACTTAACACTGTTCTTTTCAATAACAGGTACTTTTTTTAACAGATAGAGTAATTATAAATTAATATAATCTTGCCTTCATAGTAATTCTTGGTATCCGCATGTTTCTTGTAATTTGATGGAGAGGCATAAAAAAATTTTTTTTATATAATCGTTAGTGATAATAAAGTTTTAATATGGCTCTAATCTGGAAATAATTATTTACAGGTACTATTTCATATTAATGTTCTTAAAAAAGAAGAAATAAAAATACTGTAGGAAAAGTAATTAAAAAAAAGTAAAAATTGACCGATAGCATTTCTCATTATCCTTGGATAAAAAATTTTTTTTCTGACGTCTCAATGTAATTATCTTATTATTTGTTAATAAATGTCAATAGAAAATTAAAGTTTAATTAGTTAGAAGTTTTGGAACTAAATAGACAATTTTAAGTAATTATCTTCATATACTATCTATATACCATTGATTGTCCTAAGCACTTTATAAGGAAGTTAAAATCTTAAAAAGTCACATTTAATTGTGCGTTATGCTAGGTAATAACCAAACAGATTATTTTTTAACAAATGATTTGGTTTAAATTTAATCTAATTACTGTATTAATTTTAAGTTGGGATCTGAAATAATAATTTAATTTATATTTCAATATTCACAGTTAGTGATTGCGAAAAAATTCTAATAATCCAGTTTATGAATTTGGAATCTTTTTCAAATAGTGTAACTCAAACATTTTTTCTCTAGTAAAATTAGTGTCCGTAAAACTGATTAGATATTCAAAAAGATGTGTGACAAGGTAATAGAGATATACACATGCTCAATTTTGTTCAAAGCTATTTTCCCGACAGATTTCCCATTATTAGTGTTTAATTACGAAACTTTTCACAATAATAACACATTTATTTTGAAGGAATAACAAATCTATGGTACTTAATAATTAAAAATTGTTCACTTTCTTTAATCACTATTTTTTTTTCATTGATTTCAAAAATATTTAGGCGCGAACACTATAGATTAAAAATAAATTATACTGTATCTAATAATTCATATGAAAATGCGTTGCCTTATATCATGTTAATATGCCTGTTTTTATGAATTTATATATTTTAATGTATCTGTGACAATATTTCTGTATATTTTTGCTTACAACTTGGGATGTATTAATAAATAAGTTATAAGTTATAAAGAATGATGAATTACTGTTTGAATGCTTGCTTAAAAATTGCACTACTATACATTTTAAAAAGAAAATTTTAATAGAAAACAACTTTCATTTATTTTTATAAATTCGATAAAAATATAATGCAGGGATACAAATAATTTACACGAAACTGTCTATTTAAGTCAAAAAAATCTAAAAGATAATTTAAGGTGTTTAAAAAAATAAGCTGTTCTTACTAAATTTCAAAGGTAACCAATTGTAATAATCAAATAAAAACTAGTTTCTGATTTATATTTGCTAGCGCTACATAAAATGTATAACTGTTGTACTGATATGCCATGCGAATTCATAAATTTAAAAGTTTATAATCGGACACCCCTTGAATTCTTGGTGATTTTTTTGACTCTTAGATGTGATGATAAAGATCGTCACTTCTGCTACATAAAACCTAATCTAAATACTAGGGTTACCAGAAATTAAATTTTATTGCCAAACCAAGAGGTATCCAATTTTACACGAAACCCATTAAAATTTATATAATTAAATACTATAATATTTTTAAGAATTAAACAAATTTCTTCAGTAAGAAAAAAAAATTGAGTTACCATTCTCTTAATAAAAATATTCTAGTAAAAAATAACTGAAGATATTTTTAAATATGAATTCCTTTTAGATACTTAAAGTAAATTAATTAAGGAAAATTGTGTTAAATATAAGCACTGTTAAATCCAATTTAACTAACATCGGATTTATTTGATAAATTCATTGATAATAAGTGAAAATAAGGTGTTAGACTTCTGCCCTCAGACTGTTTCTGAAACAGTACATTAAAAATGTATTAAAAATCAATAGTAATTTGGTATTCATTTTTTTTTATTTTTCAGTTTCATTTATTTGAATTTTTTCCAGTTTCTTTTATTCATTCTTTTCATAATTTTTTAAAAATTTGTTTTTCATTGGAAAAATATCGATATGAGGATTTTTTTTAAAAAAAAAAAAAAAAACTGGAAACTTGGAAAAGGGAAAACCCTTTAGTTACAATAGTAGATAAAAAAATAAAAAAATTCAATTATGTAGACTGATTTCGGAATTGAATATGTTAGTGACTCAATTTTTGCTCTAATTAACAAAGACACATGAAGTTTTTCGTACAAGGCGAATAAAAGAAAATATTTCCATGGAGTTGATAATTGAGAAAATGAAACGTGATTATATTAGCAAAAAGTATAAAAACCATGTGTACAATTAATAAAAAAACAAGTCAAGATCTTAGGAAAATAGTTTTAAAAAATTACATACATAATTTAAAAAAAATCTGGTTAGTTTTTATCATGGTATGAAGTACAGATAACACAATAATAATACTTTAAAAAAACAGGAAAAGCTGGTGTGTATTTAGTAAAAACATTTCAGAAGTAACATTAATTCGATGTGCAATTTTATGTACCGCAATAATTGATGTATCAAGCCAATGCGTTAAAATTGGAATGTTTTTTTGCATCAGCAATTTATAACTGATCAAAAGTAAAATTGATTTTTATGTTAGGAAAAATAGTAAAATGTGCTAATACATGAAAAAAACTTTCAGAAAAAGAATGTTAAGGATAATGCTATTCAATTTTATATTACCGAATTTCTACTTCATATTGATGATTTTTTGAAGCTAATATGTTTTAATATCATCATGTAATCAAAGCAATAAATACCATAATAATTACATTTATGTTTGAAATAATTTATTAACATAATTTTAGTTTTAAATTTTAGTAAATCACAAGGAATGCGATGGAACTCCAAATCGAACTTATTTACGTTCCATCAACCGAAAAGAAATGTCTATTTTGAATGGCAGTGAAACAAATGCAGATAATAACTTCTTCCTTTTTACATCACATTAATGAATCGTCATTAAGCTCTGTAAATATGTACTGAATTACAATCTCTCAGCAGGATGGCATCTAACTATGTCCATAAAGATCATTTCTTCTGAATTCTCAAGGTACGAGAAGAATAGTTCGGTTTGCCTTCCAAATTGCTTCCTGCTGTTATCAATACTTGGCATTGACGTTCAAATAGGACTCACACTGAGCCACAGTGGCCTTTGGGTTTTTTATCGATGCTTCATCAACACTAGTTATTGAATTGTCTTCTGGTATTCTTGAATGTTAAATTAGTTAGTGACATAATTCTTTTTAAGTAAATGTTTCCCAAACATTTGTTTCCTTGTTAGACTAATTTACCATGACATTAAAATTTTTCTGATATAGCTTGAGGGCTAAAAGCATTGCTGATATGATTTCATCAATTACAAAAATATGACTGTAAGTAAATACTGTATTATTTACTACACATATCTTTCAATATGTAACCAAAGAATTGGATAACTTTCTTTGATTAAATAATTTAATGTTTGTTTTAATGAAGTTAAATTAATAAATATTAAGGCGGTTAAATCATTTGATAAAATTATTTCTTTGAAACAAATACTTTTTTAATTACGCATTATGAAAGAAATTTTTTTTTTATCTTAACTCCAAACTTTAATTAAAATTGGTTTTAAGGAAGTTAATTATCTAGTTCAATTTAATTTATTATCTTCAATGCTACAGATTCACTATCTTCTGTGCAAATAAGAATCTACTATTTAAATTTACTATATCTGAAAAAGAAACTGAAAAAGTTTGTTTATGCGACACGTCATTTATAATTTGCTATAAATATAAATTGATTTCAAATAGTTTTAAAAAATGTAAACTTATGTAAATATACGTAATATAAATTTTAATAAAAACAATATAATGCATACACTACTAGTGTGGTTTCTTTCAAATCAAATTATTCACTCTAACTTTCATTTATTTCAATTTTTTGCCTTAAATTTTAGGAAAAATGTATATTTGAGATGGGTATTTAACTACACTATAATTTTCGATACTATAATATTAATAAGGATAAATATGGAAACCTACGAATTTTGGCACAGGTGCCGTATAATCCAGAATGCCAAATTTTGAGACGGGTGATTTTTTGGTAGATTTTCTAATGTATCTGGCAACCTCGTTTTTATTACGTCATACATATAGAGACCTATAAAAATTATGCAGAAAATTCGATTTCAGTAACCATAGTATTTACGTCATCTTGGCAACATTTCTTCATCGCCAAAAATATTCAGAATTTGGAATCATGGATTATACGGCATCTGTGCCCGAATTTTTCTTATAAAATTTGTTATCGTTGAAAATTGCCTATAAATTTTTAAATTCCTTGCTTAGACATTCTTACGCATTTTGTTTTATTAATATTTCAGGAGTAAAATGCAGTTTTGTTGCGCACTATTGTAAATTTGTACCAAACAATATTCCCATATCTGTTGCAAAAACTTTTCACTTTCAGCTGTTGTAGAATTGTAAAAGCTTTTCTTCTTATAACATTTTCAGTTTTCAGTTTCAGTTGTACCCTAACAAAACATCCCTCATCACGTTGTTAAGAAAAAGTTCAGAATATCTTTTCTCATATCAAATTAATCTTATATGTTGGTTAGTAGTTTGCTTTTTCTCCTAGTTGACAAAGGTTAAATCTAGCGGAAAGGCATGGATATTGATGAATATTCGTCGGAGTAAAACTTTTTTCTAAATCAAATCTAAAAATTATTTGGTTGCCTTTCCTAAATTGCTTTAACCCCCTACCCCCCATTGCCTATATCCCCTTGTATAGCTATAGAGTAGTTTTAAAGTACAAATTACATTTGTTTAGTAATTCTTAGTTGGTATGACTCAAAAAATTGAGAGAAAGCATCTGCTCGTTTCAAAGATAAGAACTATCAATTATTTGTGAACATTGTTTAAAGTCTAGGTGTATTCTAGATGGTCCCGTTTGTCTCTCCTGTGCATCCTATACGAAATTAATAGAAAAGACATGAATTCACAAATTTTTCATTTATTAATAAAAATATCAGTTAAAACATTTTAGTCGAGGGAATGTTTGCTTACATAATAAAAAATATTTCATCCTCGCGTGGTCTTTTTCCCCAAAAAATCCTGTATAGAGTTACCCTCATGCGTGCAAAAGAATCGGGTAAGAAGAATCGAAGAAATGTTAAAAATGAAAGTAGCAGGAACACCAGAGACACCAAGACCAAGACAACGACTTCGGAAAGTTCGAAGCCTGACCAAGAATTGTCTTGCTTCAGAGTGAGTGGTTTGATATCGTTGGCCGGTGGGCTTTCTTGCAATAAAGGAGAGTTTTTGTGGATTCTGGACTTAAATGGATCGTCCAGGAAAGATTCCTCCACTTCTCTGACCTTTTCGTCCGATACTGAGGTGGAAAGGCGATCGGCGACATCGTAACGACCCAGCTGCTTCAGGCGTATAACCAGTTGTTGAAAAGAAGCCCTTTTGCCTTCGTGTGTGTCCCAGTGCTGTAGCAGCCTCAAACAGGACACCTGTTTCGGTTCTGAATCGCCTGTGACAGAAAGAAAGAAACGGTCTTAGCATGCTCATCACTCTTATCTCAAGAAAGGATAGATATTTAGACAATTAATTGAAATGAAATCACTAATATTAAGGTTTGTGCGATAATAAATTATTAATTTAGAATAATATACTTAGAATATTTATGTGAAAATGTGAACTAGTTTTACAATCAATATTTTAAAGAAAGAAAATGCTTGTATACTATTACGGCACAGATGCCGTATAATCCCGCATTGAAGATTCTGAGTTTGGTGAGTTTTTCGGCGGATTTTCTTTCTTATCTGACAATTTGGTTTTTAATATAGAGATGGTTAATTATGTTGAAAATTCCATTTTGGCAACCCTAGCTTTGATTAGTAGTTGGGTAAAATCCTAGGAGAGCCAAAACTCTTGGCGACAAACTGAAAAAAAAAAAAAAAAAAAAAAAAGCGTTAAGCCAGAACGAAATCCCAGAAATATTTTGGTTTATCATATCTAGTGCATCGAAGTTGGGCTATCAAGATTGGCGGAAACCACAATTATCGCCAACCAAAATCATTCTCTCTAAGGGTTTGAGCTCTGCAAGAATCCAACCTTCATCGCCAGACGTCACAATAAGTCATCTTGGCAACATTTCGTCTTTGCCAAAAAATTCAGAATTTTACATGCTGGATTATACGACATCTGTACCACAATTGAGTGAAAATGTGCTTTGGGTCCCTTGATTGGCGCATTTTCATAAAGTCGCCAACTGGTGCGTTTTTGCGTTTTGTCTCTCGAAGTTGAAAGTTCCGACAGAGACTACGCAAAAACGACGTTTTTATGGCGATGAAACCAAAATCCGTGTTTTTAATGAATTTCACCGTTGGTATGGTAACGAAAACAAAAGCAATGGTTTTTTGACGAATTGTATAACAAAAAATGCATTAGAATATGGAGAAATATTGTCATATTTTTTCCGTATTTTAGTGTATTTTTTGACACAAGGAGTGCATTTAGGATGAAATAGCCAGGGTTACCACGCTTGGCGCATCTATTGCCCATTTAGCGAGAAAGGGGTACCCAAACCACAGATTAACCCACAATTGCATTTACAATCCTGGTTTCTTAATTTTGTTATAGTGATCTGTAAAATATCTTATGTCATCTTCACGAAATATTTGTTCAATAGTTGGAATAACTTAGTTTGGAAAGTTTTTCTATCAGAAAAATTTGAGATAGTTACCTGTTGAAACATGATCTAGTTTGAAAGCACTTTCGTGCAAGGATTCTGACAATCTACGGCATTCATCCAAGGTTAAGCTATCAGCAACCATCTGCAATTGTTTCTCATTAATATCGAAAGTGGCAGAGGACGTCTTTACATTAAAAATAATAAAAATATAGAACAATAATAATGCCAATATGCTAAGCATAATTGTTGTGCAAAGTCGAATGAGCAAACAAGAATACTTGTGCAAAAACAGGAATTCATTCAGACATTATGGATTTAATTATTTAGATTACTTTTTTTTTTGTCGGATAATTTTATGTTAGCTCATTATTTGCTTATGTCAACTTAAAATTTCCCATTTCTCTAAAAACACAGATTGCCTAAATAAGACCTACAAAAAATGTGGGATACTAATTTAAAAATATTGTAGGTATATAATCTTTTTAATTAAGAAAGTAAAATTGTACTGAATATAATATTTAAGGTTAAGGATAAATATTAGAAAAATTGCAATTGTTCGAAGAATTGTGAAAAAAATTAATAAAATGTCCATGAATTTGCTTGCTTTTTTATCAATATAAACAAAATCAGTGTCTCGTTTTTCTGGTGTTTCGTTTTTATAAATCTTTTACAGAATTAATCTATGAAATTTTTAAAAACATGTGTGTTAAATTCTTAATCTTTATTCTTTTATCTAAGTATACATTTATATATAAATTATTAATGGAAATTGCTACAAATCATTCGCAAATCAATTGTATCCATAGTAATATAACTTTGTCTTAATAATAATGATGACTTTAAAAGGATTTACATTAACAACTTTAATAATCAATCTTCAATAATTTATAATAACACACAATCAATAAAGGAATATTTCTTACCTATAATGTTTAATAAATAAAATATTTTTTCCCGAAAGGTAAATGGCTTAAGAAATTTATTGTTTAACTAGCATTATTCAGTACATGGTAGTTTAATTTTTGATATTTAAGATTATTATTTTATGTAAATTAAAAAAAAAACAGACATAAAATCCAATTACCACAAATTATATAATTACTCTTAAATGCTGATATTTAAGAATGAAAATTTACTATGTGTAAGAATTGTAATTAAAAATCAAATTAGTAGATTGCAAACATCTAAGTGTCTGATAGAAGTAAAACGCATGCACTGTTCAACTGAGACAAGACCATGACTTTGACTAATCTGTTACTAGTTCTGTAATTACTTAGTGAATTAACTGTCAACGTGTTAATTAATGCCTTGAATCAATGGAAAGCGGCTTCTCAAGTCAATATGTTTTAGTCTTTATATAAGAAATCATTTTATTAACAAAATGAATTTCGACACTGTTCTCTATGGTGAACTTCGCCTTATTTGCTGCTGCTCGAAGACTGCTGTTTGAAGGCATGAAGCAAACTTGCCAACAAGTCAGATTTATGACGCCGTTTCAATATGAAGTAGTAATTAATTATGTGTGGGACGTAGATGAAACGTTATCTGACGTCATGGATATTTTATACCAATAAGAACTGTAAGTGAGGTAGCCATAATATCAACTATATAATCTTCATTTATGTCTTTGTTAAACACCATCATGAATTGAAAAATAGCAGTTTTTTGTTGTTTGATATTAAACAAAGCATATAATTAAAATCATTGATTGTTGTTGTTGTTGCATGTCCTCTTTGGCCAGCTGCGCTAGATCAGGTTCTTTTTAAATTATTGATTGAATGATGATTGAAATATATATAATTTCAAATCATTCAAATGTTGAGTTAAGAATTTAAAAAATTACTGAAATTTTAATTGAAAAAATATCGTTTTATAAATCACAGGATAAGTATAAAATAATGTTTTTACAAATGAGTTAAAAATACATTCAGCAAAATTCTAGAATAAAGATGTCAGCGAAATAACTATTATTATAAGTTTTTGTATAAGACTCTCAATAAGAAGAAATATATTTATAAGTTCTTTTTGTTATAAGAGAGAGTTCTTTCTTAATTTGACATCGTATGTTTTTGAAAAGCCACACCTTCTTTCAAGACAATGAAGAATGCAAGGAAGAAAAAAATTTAAAGTTGTCTTAGATCAGGAAAAAAAAAATGAACTAAATTAAAATGGATGGACTTTTCTATGAAAAGAATCCCTATTTCAGCGATAATTTTTCCAGAAGCAACTGTTAAAATTATTTTACTTGGATACTAATTCTTTCTTATCTTAATTTTAAAAATTAAAAAAAAAAAAAAACTTGATAAAAATTTTACGTTAGAGGAAATTGGCATAAAATTTTAATTTATATCAAGTAGAATGAAATGTAAAAATAGTGGACCTATTTTTAGGATATCATAAATATTTACTCAATCTTAGTGTTTACTTTTATATATTATGTGTTTAATGTGTGTAATAATTTTTTATAAAATTTTCTTTTGTTTCTAAAAGATTCAAGAAAAAGTTCATTGATGATAAATAAAACTATAAATTATAATATTCCTTTAACGCGCGACATTTTTGTTCGGTAGCTACTCAATCTATGTTCATAAACATGGCCCTAAGTTCAGACATTCGAAACACTTATTTTCATTTAAAAATTTCGTTAATTCGATTTCCGATTCAAATATGGGTAGATATAATGTCTTAGGACTTATTTAAAATGTAAAAAATGAACTATCTATTGTGTGCTAAAAGTGACTGTAGATGATAACTGATCAAACTTTGAGCACCATTTTTTGGCTTCTAAGAAATATTTTTCTCTGTGAACTAAAAATCAAACATCGTGCACGGAAAATTGTCAGAAAAAATGACAAAAATATAAAATGATAGTTATCAGAATTCTAAAGTTTGACGTAAGTTATAGCTGCCCCTGAATTTTGATTGAATATATTGAAGCATATTGATAGAATATATTGAAGCATTGTCGGTAAAAATGACAAAAAATAAAATGATAATGATCAGGACTTTAAAGATTGACGTAAGTTATGCTTGTCCTTGCATTTTGATTGAATTTATTGAAGCATATTGTTATAAATTTATATAAATAATAGTTGAATTATATTGACGTAAATTTATATGCCTTGACTAGCTTATCGATATACAAGTAGCAGATACCTCAAAAGTAGTGTATCATTTAGAATAAAATAACATATTGCATAACATATATAATATATTATCTTTTCTTTACATTAAGAACATATTGCATGAATAGTAATGAGCCATATATTAATATTTTTATAAAGTTTTTCGGTGTACAAATAAAATGAAATGGCTGCAAAAAAAGATTGACACCGATAAACCAGCATTTTTCTACTGAAATTTTCGTCACTTGTCATTTTCATCACAATTAACTATTTTAATAACAATTAATTGTGAAGCAATAAAATCATTTTTAATTTCATAACAATTAATTATTGTATATTTTTCACCACTTTCATCGCGTGTGTATCACTTATTTGATTCCCATTGGTATGTGTTTAAGATCTTGAATAAACTTATTTCAATCGAGCACTGAATGTGTTTACAAATGATATAAACCTTTTCTTTCAAGAAACTACTAAGCGACCAACGAATCCAAATCGACCAAACTTGTCACTTAAGTCGACACATTAATCAATTCGTAAATTTCTGTCACTTATTTAGTTCACATTTACTTGCAATTTAATCAATTCAGGTTATTAAGATTTATAAAATTATTGATAAATAATTTATGCAGCTGGTACCTCAGACAAATTTGTAGTCCCATCCCATTTACTTTGGTTTTTCAATCATGTTTGTCAATCATTACTAACTTGTTACCATCTGAATGTTCTATGGAGAAATCATCACTATTCAAGCAAAAATGTCGCTTCATTTTCTCTCATAAAATTGTTGAATGCGATTGAATGAATTAATTAAGCATTCTATTTATTTATTCTATAACATTCTACAACTGATTTCATCAAATATTTTTATGGTGTAACAAACAATTTTGTGTGAAAAATATTTTTCTATCCTATAAAATATGTATTTCAAAGTTTCAAGTAGAACAAAATATGTTTGAATGCACTCTAATTTAAATTTCTTTCACTTTTGTATACATGGCTAATTTGACATTTGAGAAAAATATTATAAATTTATATTCAAATAAATAATTTTGAGATTCTCAGTATTAATTTATATATATTTCTTTCAGTTGATTACAACGTTTCTTCCAGTTCTTTGCCTCTGGGTTACTATTACTCGTAAGTATAATCTCTCATTCAATTTTAAAGTTAATATGATTGTATATGCAATGACATAATTTTCATATCATTTATTTTTGTTTCCATTAAACGAATCAGTATGTTTGATGTTTCAAAGATAGGCACAGATGCCAAATTCGAAGTTTGTTGAATTTTTTTGGCGGATTTTCGTATGTATCTGGTAACTTGGTTATTATTACGCCATAGATACGGAAACTTATAAGAATAATGCAGAAAATGCTCTGTTGGCACACAAATGTCATAATACGTCACCTTGGCAACATTTCTTCATCGCCAAAAAAATTCAGAATTTACGATCCTGACTTATACGATCTATTTACGATCTGTGACCAAATTTGTTACTATTGTTATTATGTGCTTATAGTTATAAAATTTATGTTCTTCCATAGATGAATGTCACTGCTTAGTGGATCTATTACTATAACGTTTAAGTATACACAATATTACTAGAAGCATTGCCATGTACTTCTGATAAATTAATATTCTCCAAATGCGTTATCGTGTGATAAGAAGAGATATTGTATAGCACTCCACTGACTAACAATGCACAGACATTTAGCAGGTTAGAAAAATATTTTAAAAGCCACTGATTATTAACTTGATGGAATAGCAGAATCAATGATAAAATTTATGTCAGAACTAGCATCACAGATTCTGTTAAACTATTTTCTATAGGTGTGGTAAGTTCTATAGGGTTCGGATACATTTCTAAAGAAGAAAATAAAATAAATGGCACAATTTTAATTTATGCAAACATGTCTTGTACTTAGGAGTTTCTTCAGTTACTGCCTATTGAGATGTATAAATGCAACAAAAAAATTCTTTTTGAGGAGTTTTCTAGAAAACATAAAATCGCAAGGCGTAATGTTTTTGCATTTGTAAGACAGTTTTGACAAAAATGATATTTCACAATGTAGACCTTGGATATAAATGAGTTTATTATTTTAAGATAATAAGTAACAGTAGTTTTTATTATATAATTAATTATAAGCAGATAATTGTAACATTCACATTCGTAATTATTATTTACCGAATTTTTTCCTCTTTCTACTTCTTAATAGGGAGAAACATAATGCTAAGATTACTGAATGGGAAGACTGCATAAAATATTCATAAAAAATGATTAATTATTGTGTAATGCAAAAAAAAAAAGATCAAAATAGTAATCATTTATAATCATGTTATGTTCCTGAGTAGCTAAGAATACATTTTTGTGAGCAATAAAATGTAACTAAAGCACGATGATTTAAAATGATATAGCCATATGCGTTGCCAGTTACTGCTCATTTAGACGATTATATCACGGGATAATTTCTTGCTGATTGCTTGGTAGTTAAAAGAGAAAAATGGTACTATAGCAGATACAACTGCTTAATATCACTTGCAATTAGTAGCTATACACGCTTTAGTTTGAATAAAGAGAGTAACAATTTTTTTTACTTGTTTATTTTAATAAAAGTTACGAGCTAGCAAGTCTTAAAACATTAACAATAATCAATAAAATAGGAATCTTTGATTTTGGAACGAAGAATAATCAGTTCCACTTGTTACCATTGGTATAATATATCGGTTAAGTTAAGTTCTAGTAGTAGAGCTTTATGCTATTGTAATATCCACAATGTGGCGACAAAACTGTAAGAGCCAATGAGATTTGTGTACTTGACTATTGTTTATCTTGAATTGCACTAAAAGTACGACAATCCATCCTAATAAACTAAGATTTAAATGTAAAAAGGTCGCTAGTTGCCAGATAATCAAGATGTGCTGGTATTGTCCAGGTATTTTCAACAATATCCTGATGTTTTACATTCCTCCTCCCCAACACTTATTAATTATAATTTACTTTAAAATATTTATAAAAATATTTATTTACTATAAAATTATTAGACTTGCATTATATTGATTTATGTAAGCAAGCCCTATTGAATTAAAGAATACATTGTCTTGTAAAGCTATATAAACTCTCATATAAAAAGTAATAAATAGGTATTATAAACCATAAAGCCTTCGTGATAAGAGGGCTTAAAAAGAAAATTTTATTTAATATTCTTATACCATCGGTGTTTCAAACACAATTCTCTTAATTTTGCGAGTCATATTCATTGTATTATGATGATACTTTGAAAATATACGTTTAATTTGTATAAAAGATAGTAACAAATGCATATTTCCAAGCAGAAATTGAATCCACTAATTAATTCAAAATATATCCTAACATACCTTTTTACTAAGTAATATTGAGAATAATTGGCTAAATAAATAATTTAGTGTGAAATATTTACACCAAAACATTTAAATAAGTAAATTATTATATTAGGTTACTTTAAATCCCAAAGCAGACCATTTTAGGACTGATATAAATATTTTATCGTCACAGAAATTTGCATAAAAATAATCTATATGTATATTGATCTGCATAACGTGTACTATTAATTTTTACTTACTGAGTATTTCATCATCTGATATGAATCTTAATTACGAAGGAAAACTGGTTTATTTTGATGAATGATTCTAGGCAAATGTTACACACACCTAAACGGGAAAAAAGCTCGAAATCGTTCATTCAAAAAAGGGCTCTATTGGGGGTAATGGTGTTCTTATTTTTAGTGGAAGGTGTCATGTCTGATAACCATTTAGATATCCACGTATTCTAAGGTATTACAAATTATTCTCATAGGTCACGCTTATGTTTTAAAGAAATGTCATATACTTTTAAATGAGAATTTTCATGATAAAAACTGCTGTTCTCATAAAAGGCTAATATGATGTTCTGGAAGAAAACAAGTTTTCATCGTATTAATTGCTTAGTAAAAAAATTTGAGCTTAATCTTATGTGATGATTGCGTGGGATGTTATCGGGGGGATTTGATAGGATTTTATTAAATTCTTGCTGAGAGTTATCACTAAAGTACGTTAAATGGCAATTCTGTAATTGCATACGTAATATCATCATAATGACGTCATTTTCAGTGTTAATAAAGTATAGTAAATCTAGCAAAATGGAAAAATTGGATCTACATCATTAACATAAAATTTAGCTTTATATCATTAGTTAAAACGCTGAAGTTTTCTGAACAGGTTGGGAATAATTTTGTGCCAAATTTTGTGGACTATTATTTTTTACAAAAGGTTTATAATCTATATTCCTTATTTGAGCATTTGATTATTAATTCAATATTCCAGTATTGGAAATTATCTGTTATATATGGGCATGGTATTAAATTCTAAATATATTGTACTATTTTAATTGTTTGAATATCAATAATTACCACTTTTTCATAATGCGTGCTTTGTAAAGAAAGTTTTTTTCACAGAAATGAAATTTTTTTGGTAAGACTTATTACAGAAAATTTGGAGATGGAATTTTCTGATTTCAGATACATTAGAAATTTTCAGAGTGTCATTTCAATTAATCTTTTCAATTCTTACAGCTAGTTCTCTCACTTTTTCTGTATACATATTTATACATATTGTTCAAATTTTCAATAGTTTATAAAATACTTTTTATTTATCCACTCAAATTCAAATGCATATTTTTTTTTAACTTGGAGTGATACTTGATATAAATGCAGTGTTTTTAAATATCAATTCATTAATTAAATGTAATAAATTAATTTTAGTTTTATAAGTTAGAAAAAAATTTCGGTTATATTTAGCAGGATATAAATTTAAGAAAAAAATTATTTACTAATTACTGCATAAGCGAATATACTTTAATGAAAGATGTAGCCAATATTATTGTATGTAACATAACAAAGTGCATTTATAATCTATTCTCCCATTAGTTATATTTTTGCCAAAAAAATGTGTCACTAAATATTGAAAATTTTAATTATTTTTATCAAAATAAGAGGTAGAAAAAAGTCTTTTTTATTTCAATTTAAGATTCTTAATTCTAAATTTAAAATTGGCTGCACTAAATTAAAAAAAAAGAAAAAACGCGAGTGGAGCTACTAAAGTGTGGCATACATTTTGCAAACATTTTTGACCAGATAATACATGAATAACCAAAGTTTTTTGTTTTTTGTCTGATTCTTCATCTTATAGTAATATAAAACATGACTTATAATAATATAAGAATATCATTTGAAAAAATTAAAATTTTTAAAAGTTAAAATATTATTTCAAGTTTAACTCTCCCTCTATATACATTTATATATCTTGTTCAAATTTTCAATGCTTAGTAAAATGCTTTTTACTCACCTACTCAAGTTATTTAATTGGAAAGGTTCTTTGCAATAAAATGATGCATTACAAAAGATGAATAGAATGAAAAATTATACGCTACCATCATTATTGACTTGATAAGTTAGATATAAAAAAAAGAAAGGTACCGAATAAATAACAAACAAAAATAAAAGCCCAACACCATATATAGAAATGAAAATGGATAATTGCGAGGAAATTCGTTTTCTATTTTGCCACTCAATATTCTGATTCTGTCTTATGCATACACATATAGAGGGTATTAACACATTTTTAGAACGATTTCGCGGCCCTTTAATTAATGTTTAAAATGTAAAAATTATTTTTTTTAATGTTCGATCTGATAGCCTTTTTTCTGGACTATAAGTCTGCATCGTGATTTCCATGATAGAAGAGCTTTTCGCAATATTTCCAGGGGTATTGCTTTTCATTCCTCTTCCACTACTTTCCAGAGTCCACCTATCGTGGTGGATTTGCGTTTAGAAAGAGCCTTCTTTAACAGACCAAAGGCACAATAGTCCACAGGTGAAACGTCAGGAGACTTCGCAGGGATATGTTGAAAATGTATACATGCAATACCTGTATTAGTCATCATTGTTTCAAGGAATGAAGTGGTAGTTTTCGAAGTATGATAACAGCTTGGCTTGAATGACATTTTAAAACAATCACTCTGACATTCTCCCATTTCTTCAAGGAATGAACAAGAAGGTGTGGATACCTAAAATGAAATCAAAACCGAAACTCGTGATCTACTTTCGCTTTAAATGTTCGATTGGAAAAAAGTTCTAATATAGAAATTTGAAGTTTAATAAACAAGCAACATAATTCAAGAGAAAAGAAAAACGATTTTTCGGTACCATGGGTTAACTAACCCTGCACACCATGTTCGGAGAGCCGAGAAGTATTCGTTAGAATTCGTTTTAATTCGTTATACGAATATGTGTTCATTGTCCGAACACAAAAATATTATTTGAAAGTTTTCGTTGTATTTAAATACATTTTAGGTGGTCATTTTCATTTAAATGGCATTTATTTGTTCCTAAAAATACAATTTCTGTAATAAAGCCTTATCTTACAAAATTCAGGCTTAACAAATATCATAAAAGCTGTAGTGGAGAGGTCACTCACGATTTTAAGTGGACAATTGATGTAATAAAGTAAAATGAGAGCACTTAAATTATTTAAAAAATCTTCTTTCTTTTATTTTCTTTACATTTAAATCATCAGACAGGTCTATGACTTTTATGAAGAATGCTCTATTCTTAGTCACTTTAGAAATAGGTCGGCCATGTTTTTATTGAGACGACGTTTCTTAGTCATGTCTATGACATGAAATGAACTCCAAAATCTATATATTTTTTTTTTACCTTATCTTCAATTTTAATAACTCGGCTTATTATGTTATATTAGCAACTACAAACTGTGCTTCCCTCTGTTTATACATTTTTAAAAAAATAATTAGATTTTAAGACGACGAAATTTTAAAATTTTCGGATGTCATAGAATTTTAGATGTGTTAGCATGTTTTAATCTTCCACTTAATCTTTGAATATTATTTCCCCTCAATACACAAATATAGGACATAGTTTCATTATCAATTATAAGTAAATTTTGCAGTAAGTAATACATTTTACTGTACTTGTCACTTTTTTTTAAAAAAAAGAAATTGTAAATTGTAAAAAATAAAATATCAAATAACCTTATGATTTAAAATAGATTGTTTACAAATTTTGCATTTTTAATTTAGAATTCTATTAATGAATAAAAATTTAAGAATTTTAAATCTTCCTTGCCGATTTAAACTAATCATAATGCTTTGTTTTGTCTTTAACAGTTTTCTTTTCTGTTGTTCCATTTTCAACGTGTACGATTTTGTAAGCAATATCGCTGAACATTTGGAAACTAATTACTCAGAACAACTGTTGCCATAATTCTGAAAACTTTTACAAACGGAAAAAATTATAATTAAAAGATACTTCTTTATTATTGGTAAAAGTCATGCATGGATTTTTTCTCATCGCCTATGACTCTCAAGTATTCCATCATTGTCATGCACACAAGATGATTGTCATCACGTGCAGTTGAGGTTGTTGCGATCGATTCCATCAGTTCGCATTCTGCATTCAGCTATTACAGATCCGTATCACAGTTGCTTGGTTTCATCTAACACGATCATCGATTTCTCTGAAAAATAATTCGCAATTCTCATAGGCTACATTCTTCTTCGGTTAAACTCAGAAGCTTACTTGAATAACGATCATTATCTTCTGCGAGTCATAGTTAAACAACGCATGTAAAAAGTCGTTACGAAAAATAATTGCTTCACTTTAAGTCGACAATATCTTCTTTTTATCGGGTTGCTATTTATATTTCTGGCCTTGGCAACAGTAAGTGTTGCTAGGCGACCGAAGACGATTTTAATCGAAAGTTTGATATTTTTAAACATAAATTCAGCAGACGATTTACCATTATAGCTTTATTTGTGTTGTTGACAGTAAATTGAAAAGTTCTTCTCTGTCAAAAAATGGAATTGAATCGTGAACATTTTCGTGCCATTATTTTTCATAACTTTCGACGTGGATTGTCAAGACAAGAGTGCTTCGATGAACTTAATTCTTTATACAGCGATAAAGCGCCATCCTACAGCACTGTAAAAAATTGGTATAACGAATTTAATCGTGGTCGATGTTCGATCCAGGACGAATCCCGTGCAGGTCGTCCAAAATCCGTTGTTGTGCCAGAAAAGATCAATGCTGTGCGTGAACTGATAAAGCAAGATCGTCATGTGACATACCGTGAGATAGAGGCGCCTTTGGACATTAGTATGACTAGCATCAATAAAATATTGCATGAACATTTGAGCGTAAAAAAAATTTGTTCGCGTTAGATCCCGCATAATCTGACAAACGCTCAAAAAAAGGCTCGTGTCGATTGGTGCAAGGAAATGTTGGAAAAATACATTCAAGGTACATCAAAGGCTGTGTATAACATCTACACAGGTGACGAATCATGGATCTATGCATATGAGCCGGAAACAAAACAGCAATCAACTGTATGGGTCTTCCAAGACGAGGCAAAACCAACAAAATTGTTCGAGGAAGAAGCACATCGAAACAAATGATTGCCTGTTTCTTCGGCATTAACGGTCATGTGGCAACAGTGGCGTTAGAGCAACGCAGGACGGTCAATTCTGAATGGTACACGACCATTTGTTTGCCAGAAGTTATCGGAGAAATTCGAAAAAAGCAGAACAAGCGAATCATTCTTCATCATGACAATGCGAGCTCTCACACATCGACTCAAACAAAGACAAAAGCGAAAGATCGAACTAATGGGTCATCCGCCGTACAGCCCTGATTTGGCACCCAATGACTTCTTCTTATTCCCACACATCAAAAATAAATTACGTGGACAACGATTTTCGACCCCTGAAGAAGCGGTTGATGCATTCAAAACGCATGTTTTGGAGTTACCTCAATCGGACTGGAAAAAGTGCTTTGAAAATTGGTTCAAACGCATGCAAAAGTGTATTGATCATCATGGAGAATATTTTGAAAAACAATAAAACCAATTTCGATCCTACATATTTGTTTTTTCATTATTAGGCCAGAAATATAAATAGCAACCCTCGTATAGTCACGCGACTGTAATGTGCGTAAAGGCTGGAAGGCTAATTGTTTGCGCATCTCCTTGCCGTAAATACATGATGTAAATTTCACATCATTCGCGTGCTTCATTCAAATTGCTGTATTCTGAATAGCCAACAGTGTAAATTGATCAAAATGATAAATAAATTCCTGAAGCAAGACGATTTCTTGGTAGGAATTTTTACGTTAAAATTTAGTCTTGTGACTGTCTTCAATGCAAATCTAAATTAAAATTGTTAAAAAATAGCCATGTCTTTTGCGACCATAAAAAAATAAATATCATAAAATTGGAAAAATAGAGAAATTTTGTATTTTCCAAAATGTAATATAAACATAAATAAACGCATTTATTTTCCAGGAAATTTTACTTGGAAATTGAAAAGTAAATGGGTTTATTTTCTGAGCTGATGAAATAATATTGGAAATCTTATGACCATAAAGTTTTCACTTTTACAAATATCAAAATATTTTCAGATAAAATTTGAAACATTCTTTTTTACTTTCTTTTTTATTTTAGTTTCTTGGAATTGCGATGAAAAAATTGAAACTTTGAGGATTTTTGAACGATATTTATCGATTGATTTCCAGAGAGCTGATTATGAGATAGATTTTTAGTTTAAGTTTAAATAAATAGGACTTTGTTTTGCAGAAATAGTATGGAAAATTAGGACAAATGTTAAAAGAAAAATAATGGAGTTGATAAAGGAATTTGTTAATGAATTTATCTCAGATGCTTTTTGAGCAATTCGCTTAAATGGTTTATTTGATGTACCGTGTCTCAATTTTTCTATACCTTCATACAAGTTATTTGAAATAGATATAATTACTCAGTGCTTTATTTAAACTAATATATTTAAGTATTAAAATTTTTAATGATTAAGCGATTTTAATTTATTTTAAATTCAATTTTTATTTATTCGCTCTGTCCAAGTTTCTTACACGAGATTTAAATTCATTTGATTTGAGCAACAATATTCTGAAAATTTCCGGATTATGAAAAATATATTTTTGTTACGTGTTAAGATATTCTGTGAGTAATCAGAAATATATAGAAGATATTCTATAAGTAAATAGAAATATACCAGAAATATATAACGAAATTACTTGTTTTGTCATTGGTAAATTTAATTAAAATACGTATTATGCAATAGTTAAATGCTTTTCTTGAAAAAGATAGAATCTCTGGTAAAATATAAAATAGATTCATATAGATATTCTTACTAATTTTTCAGAATAATATATACCGCATTCATTGAGTTGCCTGTCTTTAACAGACAACTACATTACAACAAATCATTCTTTTGAATTAGAAAACTGTAGTAGAGCAATTTAAAACAAAATAGTTATGAGAAATATTATATAAGTAGCAATTTTCTTAAAAATATATATAGCTCTATATAGATCGTACTTTTTTAATTTGAATTATATTTTTATTTGAATCTATTAGGTTATTGTATAATTTTATTTATTCTATTAGGTTATTTTCTAAATCGTAAAACTAATATAAAAATTTCTTCTGTGCTTTTATTCTTAAAACTATAATAGAAATGAACCATATTAATTAAAATGTGTTTGTTGAATAATAAAATGTATTATGAATTGTTTGTTCCATTATAAATAATGAGCTTAAAACTGAATTATTGTATAGTTAATTATGCAATATATTATGAATTGTTTTTTGAAATGAGAGTTAAAATATTTTACAGTGAAATAGTTTCTGGTCTGGTTTTCCAACATTTCAGAAATGATGATAATCAGATTATGCTGATAATTTAATACTCAGAAATACATACATACATGCATACATATATATATATATATATTTATATATATATATATATATATATATATATATATATGTATATATGTATATATATATATATATATATATATATATATATATATAGTTTTTTTCCATGTTTATGATCTACATAGGTCTAAAATGATCCTTTAGGAAAAGCATGGTTTTCTTACTCATTACCACTTATCTGTAATATTTCTAAATTTACCTTCGAATCTTTATTCATAATTAAATTAAATTTTCGGGATTCTAAAATAATTTTGTCTTTTCTTAGTCATCATTTGTCTAAGATTAAATTTGCTGAAGATACTCAAGTATTTTCCTATATGCAAAGCATAGGACATGTCCTATTAATTTTTACTTTAAAGGAAAACATTACTCTTTCATTGATAAAAACATTGTTGTGATTCTGTAACAGACATTTTCTATTTGAATATATTGCATGAATTGCAGAAAAAATAATTGAATAATTGCAGAAAAAAATTACGAATGATTCATTGTAAATAAAATTATTTTCTTTTCCTTTTCTAATTTGTTTTTGGTAACTCATCATTGGTAAAAACTATGTCTTTTCCATGTTCAAACAAACTTAGTTGAAGGTTGAAATTAAATTACATGATTTATAAGATGGTAAATTACATGACTCCTAATAAACAAAAATTTTAAAACATTTGGTATTTTAGTTGATCTTGCTTGGATTCCTCGCTGCTTAGTAGTAAGAACAAAAATTGTAATTTAAAATTCGAACAAAATTCGTAATGGAAAATTCGAACAAAATTCGTAACGGAAAATTCGAACAAAATTCGTAATGGAAAATTCGAACAAAATTCGTAACGGAAAATTCGAACAAAATTCGTAATGGAAAATTCGAACAAAATTCGTAACGGAAAATTCGAACAAAATTCGTAATGGAAAATTCGAACAAAATTCGTAATGGAAAATTCGAACAAAATTCGTAATGGTAAATTCGAACAAAATTCGTAATGGAAAATTCGAATAAAATTCATTGTTCAAAATGGAAGGTCTTACATCACACTTGAGCAAGGAAATATAGATGTAGCACGATTGTTTTCAGAATGCACTTTTATCGGTAAGTTTGTCTAAGGACTTTCTGGATTTCTTTTCTTGTGATACGTGAAATGTAGTCCATTATCTGTGAAAGAGACAATCAACATTAATAAAGAAGAAGGTGATATAGCTGCTTGGCATAAGTCATCTAGCAAATAAGCTATTTCTATGACTTAGTCATTCTTAAAAATTTTAGCTTAAATTATGAAATCTTATTAATTAAAATAAGCTCCTGATATTAATGTTATATCTTATATATACCCATAAGCATTTTTATAAATTCAACAAATTAAGATTTATGTGAAGAAATTGTGGATTCTTATATTTAAGAGTTCGAAATAGAAGACACTTTATAAAATATAACTGTCTTCTATTTTGAATTCATAAAATTATTCGATTTTAGACTGATTTGAATACATTACTTTGGTAACCTGTTATGATGTAGAGAAAAAAATGCAAGTCCATATGTCGATTTCTTTACAGGATTACAGTTCAAAACTACAGGAATTTCATATTAGTACATAAAACTTTAAAGAAAGGAATCATAAAATATTTTCTTAAGATATGTTCTTTACAATGAAATTAAACTGAGAATTTTGGAAATATATCGATTATTGAGTAGAAGGTCTAGTTTATGAATCTATTGAAAGTACGACATTAAAATATTTGCCGATACATCAACTGCCATTTTCAAACTCAAAAGATATTTTTTTTAACAAATTACATTCTTCTTTGGTGCATTTAGCAATACAGTGGCAAAAAAAGTTTTCCAAAGTTGTCTGTATTGAAGCTTATAATAAACTTGTGATAAGAAATTTGTGGAAACATTACCCTATTTAAAAAAAATAGATAATTGTTGATGAATATTTTTTACCACTAATTACTGTCTCTTGCTAAAAATTAAGAATGAAACAAAACTCGTATATCTATTTTTTTTACTATCATTTTAATCCTGTTTCATATTAAATATTGCAAACATTTTAAATTTTGAATGAGTATTTACTTTAAAAGCAAGTAATCGATAATTCTAAAACTCCCTTTATACAATAATAGTAGAAGAATTTTTTGAATTTAAAAAATGTGCTATTTCGAATTTCAACAACTTGTCAACAACTTGAGTTAAATTAAGGTAATTTATGAGCATAACAATGTATACATTCTTTTATGATACACAAACAGCTCAAAAAAAGTTTGCAATTATATAAATTATATTAATATTTTATAATTTATTTTTAACCATGCCTGATTATTATGTGACATAAAACATTCATGATAGACATTAGGTTCATGATTGAAGAATTTTATTTATTAAAATGCCATTAATTTATATAGAAGAAAATTTTTTGTAGCTTTAAAAGTACTAGATATATAATATATTAGTTTTATTTATTAAAACATTAAGAAAAGATTATTGTTTTATTATTTAACTGCTAATATTAAAAATATATATGGCATTAGCCAGAAAATTAGTACAAAGTCTGTGTTAGTTATATTTCTGAACCTTTTAAATGATAGAAAACTTTTAAAATGCAAGGATGAACAATATTATAACTAATAACTAACTATTGCAGAATTTCAAGAATTCTTTGCAACCAGTGATATCATGCAAAGATTGATTATGTACCGGTTTGTAGACTTACAGCACACGAATTACTAGTCAACGCACTGGTTTCGAGAAGGTCATAAAAACATTTTAAGAATCATTACAACTTTCTCACATTCCTTTACAACTTTCATAAATTCGGGGAGGGGCAATTCAAAGTGCCCTGTCCTGTTTGAAAGTACCACTTTGGCATTCTTCTTTAAAAGATGGCAGCAACAAAAAACTTCAAGGGCAGTAGAGAGGACGTATTGGTTTTTTTTATGAACCGAATCTATACTTTACAACACGCGTCAATGATTTGCGGTGGATTGTTTGATGCATGTACATTTATGTTTTAAACCTCATTTATACCTGAAATTATATCAATAGTATTTGTGGCTTTGAAAATAACGCGGAAAACATTATTAAGTAAAAATGATTAAATCATTTTTCTTTCCGAAATATGTTTTTCTATGAATAACTTGAATATTTGATTAGGTGGAAGGAAATCAATGCTGTAATATATGAACTGGTATAAGAATTTTTTAAAAAAACTTCCATAAAAGGTATTTTTTACTAAAAAAAAAATTACCCAGAATACAAACTAGCCTATTTAATGACCACAATATTCCTGTTTGCTGTAAATCCCATAAAATGTAAGTTGCTGAATCTAAATTAAGTGCCTCCATGAAATTAACTTCCACATTTTCGAAATACCCATGACAATTAACTTAATTTAATTATATAATTACAAGATCAATGAAAGTGTGAACATTTCGACGGAAAGGAATATAAAGTTAAAGTCTATTTTAATTTGTTCATTAATTCTAAATCTTGTAAACTACATTTATTGCATATGTCTTCATTTGAGCCAAATTTTTTATGGAATAAAAAGGAAAAATACCAAAAAGAATAAAAACTAATGTAACTGATGAGGAACTGTACAAATAAATCCACATAAAAAGTAGACATTCCTATGGTTCTGCAGGAAGAACTGCATCAATTATAAGCATATTATTTTGATCAAACATTAGTAAAACTAAAGTTGTTAATAAAAATAGTTTAAATTTTGACGCGCGCGTGAATCCAGATTCATTTATAACCTCGTATATATTTTCACAGATTATCATATGTCCATACGAGGGTCACTCTGAAATTTTTGAGATTCAACTAGGTTTTTAAAGTTATACTTACAAAATTATAGGTGTGTTCAAAGTAGTCTCCTCCAGCATCAATGCACTTTTGTAGACGAATTTTCCATAGATTAAATGTCTCAAGCCATTCATTTCTTGGAATAGATGAAGAAAATGCAATTATAGCCACATCAATATCTTCTTCTAAATGAAATCGACGACAAGATCTTTTTTAGATTAAAGAATAACCAAAAGTCGCACATAGCTAGATCAGGTGAATACGGCGGATGTTCGATCACTTTAATTTGTATTTGTTTAAGAAACTCAACTGTTAATCCGGCTGTATGTGAAGATGTATTGTCATAGTGAAGCATTAGTCCCCAAACATTCAGTTTTTGTAGAATTTCTGGAACACATTTAGTGGTAAGCCAGTTTGCTGTTACTGTCTTCTGTCCTTCCAACTTGATGGCTTTGACCAATCCCGTACTTCTGAAGAAAACGGCATACATCACTTTTTTCAGTGCGCGTTGTTTTTCCGCAATATATGCGTCGTATCATCTTCAAAGACCTGTACTTTGCTTTCTTGACGTGTTGAAACGTCAAAAAAAGGTATGTATCTTTCATCACCTATTACAATTTTAGAAATGATGCAGTGGCCATCATCATTTTGCAGTTTAAGAGTTTCTTAACTAGTTGTTGTGATTCTGACACGCTCCTCTTTTTGGTGCTCAGCTAGATTATGGGGAACCCATTGAAGAATTACATATGAAAAAAGTAGTTTGCCTAGATTATGGCAAACTACTTTTTTCATATGTAATTCTTCATGAATGATTTTGTGTACGGATGCGGATCCAATGTTAAGTTCCTTCTGTATCATTTGATAGGTATAGAGATTATCATCCATTAACATTTTTCGTAAGGCAGACACATTATCCGGGAATACTGGCGACGGCGGCCTTCCTGTGTGTTCTTCATTCTGAAGAAAATTGCGACCTCTTCTAAATTCTCTAAACCATCTAAATACAGTAGCACAAGCTGGAGATTCATCATCAAATGCTAATTGCAACCGTTGAACGCATTCTTCTTGATTTAATTCTGCTTTAAAATCGTAGAAAATCATAGCGCGAAAATGTTTTTGCGTCAACTCCATTTTCTCTTCTGTTTAAAATTTATTCTTCGCTAAACAAGTTGAAGTAAGTCAGTAAAAACTCGTCTTCTGTGTTAAAATACTTTGTATTTTAATATTAAACCATTATTTTTATTTTGTAAATTCTCATCTCTGCGTATCTTAAAAATTTCAGAGTAACCCTCGTACACCTAGCTTTATCATATTGGATAATTTTTCAAAGCAGTCTTAATTCTATCAATGTACAATCTTGGATGTACAGGAAAAAATAAGATCTATGGAAATTCTTCGGTATGTTACTAAAAATAAAGATTGAAAAATTTGGCTAATTCTATTGTCTTACAGCACCAAATTGCTACTTTAATCTATTTTCGATTCTGATGGGTCACATCGAAAGGAAAAGGAATACTCAAAATATTACTTACAAATCTAGAGTGAATTGGAATTTTTTTTTATCTCACGTCATTGAAATACGAAACCATCCTTAGCATGCTCATAATATCAATGCAATTTTTTAAAATTATGTTTAAAAAATTTCTCTGTAATGGATGAAAATATTATTGACTTAACTTACAAAGTTTCATATAAATCTGAGACTCTATTATTTAAATCTCTTAAAGGACTTAAAATTAGTTGTAAATAAGAAATAAATCACACAAAATATAAAAAATGGGTTAGACTATACTTGAGGGTGCCCCTTGAATTCTCATCAAGTTTATCGCCAAGCTGGGCGTTGTTGTTCTGTTTATGGTAACCCTAAACGTTATTCTGAAATCCATTCACGTTTCTGATTGGTTTAGATTTAACCGTTATTTTTGAATGTTTAAACAAAATCGCCAATCTCACCAAGGGGTCCCCTCAAATATATTTTTACCGAAAAATGAGATTAGGTTTGTAGAATTTGGATTAGTGATGACATGATTTCTTGGTTTGTCACTCAACTTTTGTTTATCACTTCCCGAGGTTTAACTACATTAAGACCTATAGTTTAAAAATTTACTATAGATCTCTAAAAATTACTGTAAGTTATAATTACTATAAATCTCTAAAAATCTAAATCTGGAGTCAGAATCATATCTGTTAGCACAGTAAATTCAGTGTAGAATTTCTAGGAATCATCAGTGTGCATTCTTTCTATAAACATTTATTTAACAAATAAAACCAGCTATCTACATAAAACACGCTACCATAATGTATGCCAACCTTCTTAAAAATTCACTTCAGATAGCCTGTAGCACAAACTGAATCTTCTAAGACTATATAAAGTGCTGAATAAACGAAGCAAAAGCGCCGCCATTGTGCATAATATGCAACAGAATCCACCAGCTGTTGAACCAAAAACCTGAGTGCTAACCATTCACCAGCCAGTTTGGCATCGAATCAGTGATTATGTAGTGATGTCATCGAAAAATTTTATTCAACCATTTCAATCTTAATTATGACGTCACCTAGTAGCACGGAATCATTTTGTGACTGGGCTTAAATCTCGTTGTAATCAACGTCAGACCACTTTCATCCATTCATATCTTTCATCATTATTTTATCCAAAGAATCTCCATTTACAATGATCAAAATATAAATAAATTTCTTAACAGATACCTGCTTTGTTTACAATCACAAATTAAATCAAGACCTTTCAATTATTCAGTTATATGCAAATAATTCTAAAATAAAAGACTTTTATCAATTATTATACATATGAAAAGTATTTTATACATGAATAAAAGCAAAGGGATTGTTTTGTAGTTTCCTTTTTTTACTCTTTACTGACCATCAATCTTTCTTAAACAATGGGAGAAAGGGTTAAAAGAAACCGGTATAAATTCATTCAAGAAGAATTACGATGAATGCAAGTTGGTGATTATAAGGCAATTTCCTTTACTGTAGAATTTATTTATGGTGACTAATTTATGAGTGGTTTCCGTAATGCACAAACAAAAGATTTTTTCTGAAAATTTCAGATATCAAGATATCGGTGGTATGTATCATAAATTCATGAAAAAATATTGTATACAGATGGAATGATAAAAGAAATTATGTGACACGGAAGCTTAATGATTCCAAAAGGAGAAATAAAGTGACAAACTGGAGGTCAGAGGTTAGGTTAGTCAACAATTCGAATAGATGTAATTACTGTTATAAATTATAAGTTAAATTATAATTAATTTTATAAATTTAAGTTTCTAACTAGAAATACATTTATTAAAATATATTGGAATATAATTTATTTGAATGCATTTGTTTTGTTAAAAAATATTTTATTTATTTTTAAATTTAATAGTAGTTGTCGTGTGCCAACTACGTTGGCAACATGCGATGCGCTGCTCCGCTTTTCCAATTGAACCATATTTTGGTGTGGAGTCCAACTTCCTCAATACTCACTTGCCATAGATACCCGTTTTTAGGGTAGGCAACCATTCACAACACATTCATACAAGGAAAGAACTAAGTCAGGATAGACAGAGAGAGAAAGTACATCCATGCTCGCGAACTGGGATTCAACCCTAGGACCTCCTTATCCGCAGTCACGCACATTGACCACTGGACAGCAGGGCGGCAAAGTTAATTAGCTAATTACAGCAAATAATTTAATAGCTAACAACTGTTTAAATATTCTTTTTAAATTTACTGCATTTTGACTTCTTTGAGATCTTAATCCATTATCACTTATTGTAAAGGAAGAAACATTGGAAATACTCATACACCTTTATAGACATCCATTGAAAAGCAGAAATATAACACTGCTTCCTTGTTTTTTAAAATGCATAGAATCGATCTAGAGATCTTTCATTTTATAGAATAAAATCAATTGAATTAATCATTTGAATCAGCATCGTAGAATAACTTAATAGTTAAATAGATGAAGGCCATTTGAGTATTCACCCACAATCACAGATTTCCGGGAAGACTTGTCATAGAAAATGAAACCTATTTACGTGTCACAAGAGGAAAAATAAGTAAATTCCTAAATCCCATCCTGAAAAATGTGTATGGAGAGAACAAAATAGAATTAGCCATATCCTATTTGTTCAACAGTAATATATATTAAATCTGTGGCCATCCGCTTTAAAGAACATTATGTTATGTCTAGGCCACAATAAATATATTTGAATCAATTAATTGCACTATATAAATAAATATATAGGCCTTCTTTTCCGGAAAAGAAAATAATTTAGCTTTTTCGTGGATTTTTAATTTTCTGATTTATATGTGGAAAATTTATATAATATACATTTTCTTAGGCTATATATATATATTTCATTAATATGTCATATTATAATACTGTTCTTTTTAAATAAAAAGTTAGGAAAACCTACTTAAAATATTTAAAAAAAAATATTATGAAAAAAATGTTTAAATTTTGACTTTGAAACCATTATTGCACTCTTTTCAAACATGTATTTTCTATGATATTCAAATGGTAAAATTTTACAAAATTTAAGAATATCTTACCAAAAATAATTGACCAAAAATAAAATATCTTACCAAAAATAAATGTTTATTTCTCATTATATATATATTATGTATATATATATATATATATATATATATATATATATATATATATATATATATATATATATATATATATAGAGAGAGAGAGAGAGAGAGAGAGAGAGAGAGAATATGTAAATTTCAATCTGTATTAACTGAAAATAAATGTTTATATTCTTTGATTTTATCTGAATAGTACTAATTAGTTTAGAAATCACTACTTAAAAACAGCAATGGTTTGGTAGATTTTCAGTCCCACGATTTTTATTTATTTTAACTTAATTGGCACATTATCATGTAAATGATTGGGACGTTTGTTAAAATCATGAATATATTGTCTGACATTCTCAGCAATAACACAAAGAGAATTTCAGAGCATGATATTATTGCATCACTTAAAATTACAAATGAATCTTTTAACATTATTTAATTGTGATTTTATAGAAACATTTTACGTTACAATAAGTTATTAAGATCAAAAAAAATTAACACTACAACTTGATATATATAATATGTGAAATCTGAAATAATCAGAGTTTACTATACCTAAATACATTCTATTCATACATACATAAATAACTACTTATAATCAAGATCTCTATTAAAATTTCATATCTTCCCTTTACTTGAATTTTTTTCCTATTCATGGTTTCTTTGTATTTTAAACGTTTTTACATTCAAAATTTGGCGATCATGTCTACAAATCTGTATGTTTATCAAATGATCTTATTGAAAGTGCTTATGCCATATAAGTCTGCTACATTACTATGAACAGAAAAATCAAGAATTAGAGTAAGGATGAAATCAAAGCAACTTTTTCAATTTCTAAGTTTGAATTATTTGTGACGCACATTTTTTGCATTTAAATAAAAATTTTGTGAGTAAAATTCTTTTGTGATATAGCAAATACAACCTGTGTACTTTTCCATTATATACCCATACGCTAATCGCCGCAATGATAAAGGAAAAAAAAATGTATCCTAAATTTTCCATTTGCATGCATCGCGTATTGTTTAAAACGGCTTATATTTTTATAAACTACTAAAAAATAATGTAAACACTTTATATTTACATTTTATAAACTAAACATGTATCACTTATTGAAACAACTTACTTAAATGCCATATTTATTTCCAGCTGGAACTGTTTAGCAATTTCCTCTGTGATGGATTGTCTAGGTGTAATGTAATAGTACCTTTTTCAATGAAACAAAATTTAATTTTTCTGTATTTGGCTGTTTTTTACCCTTAGTAATGTGTAACCGTATTGCTCCTTTTTACCGACAAAATGATCAGTAAGCTTTCCTTTGCACCTACTAGTTTTAGCTTTGTTCAGCATTTAACTTGTTTACCATTGCTTATAACGTTTTAGTCAATTTTTGCACAAAAAAATCGTCTGGTGTATATTAGATTTAAAATAAAATTTTGAGCCAGTAAAATCATCTTATCTATTTATATTTTCGTTTCTCAGTAAGAAACATGTTATTTCTTTAGGATCATTAAGCGGGGATATAGTGGAAAAATCTACTTTTATACAGTGTACTAGGGGAAAAAAAAGCATTTACAAAACGCATCTATACATTTAAGATAAGGAATACACGTGGGTCTTTTTCTGTATTGATATTCAAAATTCTGATGATATTGTTAGTTACTTATACTGGTACTTCACGGAGTGATATTTGTTTTGTTTTTCAGATGCCGCCAAGGACTATAAACTAGTGTGCTACTATGCCAACTGGTCCATCTATCGTCCTGGTTTCGCCAAATTCACGCCAGAAAACATCAATCCATTTCTTTGCACTCACCTCATCTATGCATTTGTTGGCATGAACAAAAATTATGAGCTGAAGCCCTTTGATTCATACAACGACATTCAACTTGGTATGAGCTCCTTTTTTTAAAATGCATCCTATTTTAAAGTCTTCTAATATTTATCTTGTTATAATATCTTTACATATTCATCTGCTGCTTATCTATTGAAAGTTATTCAAAACTTAAATTTAATTATCTATACTTATTCTTGGAAAATGCCATCTAAGATAGATTCTTTTTAATGCAAAAACTACTCATTTTGATATGTTTTAACTCTTTATTTAAAAGTTATAGATTTCTGAAATGTGTTATTGAAAACACTGTTTAAATACATATTGTTGCGTAATTAATTGGCTTTTTGTTTCAAAGACATTTTCGATAAAAGACTGATTTTTTTATGATGTGTATAAATAAAAGAGTCATTATTTATTGATGTCTAAGCAATTTGTTGTATGCCATTCAATTTGTTAATCAATTCCCCTTCATGTTTTATTTTTTAAAATTTCTAATCAATTGACTTAACATTAAATTTAATGTTTTCCATGGTTACGACTAATCTGCAATAGAGGAAGGGGTAATTTTTTATTCCAAGTGTTCTGAATAAAGTACTGAATCTGATTTTCATGGAATTCAGCGAATTGATTTTGGAATCGAAAGTTGGTCAGCCTTGTCTTACTGAAAGAGACAGTACCACAAAAATCAAGATGCTTGCAGAAAAATGAGAGATTGAACTTATGTTTCTGACTTACCGAAGGTCTCTGTGATAACCCATAGGTTATCGATGACAATTACAAAAAAACAAGTTAAGTTTTTTTTTTTTTTTTTTGATAACAGAGTGATAAATATTTTCCACCTGAAAAAATATTTTAAACACTAACTCATATTTACATTTAGTAAGAGATGGAATCCAGAAGACTACCAGCACTGTCCAAACACATGCGAAATCAGTGAACAGAAACTGAATTCAATCGACTACTATTCTAAAGAGACTTGCATCCAAGTCTGAGACCTTTTCCGAAGATTAATGTCGCAACCTAGATTGTACTGAGCACGCTGAATGGAAATCAATATTTTAATTTGTTTATCGACCTTTGATTAAGATTTGTACACAAAAACTAATTCGATCAAGAACTATAGTTTTAAGCAGATTTCAAGCCTTCACAAATACCCACGTCAGAGATAGGAATCGAAGCCACGAACTTAGAAATAAAGAACATTAAAGGTAGGCATCCCGAACTCAGTAGATTAATGCAGAATATGTCTTCTGAAAATATTCTCATGACCGAAAAATTTAAAAATTTTTATCGCTTATTTATATATAATATTGTATTGAGCTTCGAGGTTTGTATTGATTGAGAGTCGATAATTTTAACTCTTTAAAATTCATAAGACTTTTATTCATAGTAAATTGAACTAAATACAGAAAATTCCAGCAATAGAAATTACAATTCTACAGATGTAATACAGCTAATACTACAGGAAATAGCTTCCAATTACAGAAAGCACTAATATCTCAGACAAACAACAGCTTCTATACTCTAAACTAGCATTCAAGACTGATCGCCTTCACGTACTTATTACTGCCTCTAGAAACTCAGAATATGACTCGGTCCGTAGAACGGTGGTATGTATAGCTAACTTGGCGTGAAAGTCTATGTCTGTCTTCAAGGTTCTGGAAGCTTCCAGGCCATCTCGCTTAAAAATGGCCCTAGAACTTAGGTGGTAGAAGTTTCCAAAACTATCTATTTCTTGCTAAATCTCGCCAAGTAGTCGCCAAGAATCCCGTCAAGTAAGTTATAAATATCACCGTTGCAAAGTTTGTAAAAAAAATATTTACAAACTTTGTAACTATATATACATTAATATATTCAGAAATAAAAAATATTTTGTATTGCAAATATTTAATAATAAATATCTAATTATTGGAAATGTTAAAATTTTTAAGGCTAAACTAATGAACTGTTGTAGATAAATGAATATGAGAAATGCTTAGATAAGTATATGGAAATTGATATTTTCGCTTTAAAACACTACTGATTGATTGTTCTGTGTCTTGGTTCTTATTTATTATATTGTGCTGGTATTGGATTTTTTAAGTCACATATTAAATATCTAAATGCATTTCTGAATTGCCTGACTACTGCCTAACTTTTCATAAATCAAGCTAATACAATATTTTTTTAGAGAAAACTATTTTGTGTAAGTTTTTGAACTATTAAAATATGTATTTCAAAAAATATAAATCGTTAAATGTTCACTCAGATTAAGGATTTTGAAAATATGATTAGACAGTTTATGTTTAAAAGCAACCCAATATCAAATACTTATTTTTAACTATTCAGTGTGATTAAATTCCTCCTATGCCGAGATTGAAGCATTAAAGTCACGCATCATTAACTATTTGAGGAAGAATTTTTTTCTCATTACTAACAACCACCATTTAACAAATGTATGAAAGACTTTGTTCTATTTTTAACTATCCTTACACTACTACTTTTAACTTTTTTATACTTAAAGATCCTTCTTATCGGGAAGTTTATGTTTTTATATTAAATGTTAATAAAGCTAAAAAATTAAATAAAATGTGATTAACTGCTGCGTGTCAGGTGATCCCTACGAGACTAACAACTGAATGGAGCTCTGACCATTATTTCAACGGTTTGTGGATTTGAATATTTTGGGTACGGATGCTTATAGCGATTCGGAATCTACTTTAAACTGTACTCCCCTCTCATGAAAAAAATGACAGTACAAGGACTAATAAACTATTCTAAGGTCATATTTTTGGCACGAGATTTAATTAAATATATATATATTATTAAAAATATAATTTTTGAAATTATGTTTCAGTGGCCTGCTTGGTTAGAGCATTTGTTGATGT
Organism: Latrodectus elegans; assembly: GCA_030067965.1. Lineage (NCBI taxonomy): Eukaryota > Metazoa > Arthropoda > Arachnida > Araneae > Theridiidae > Latrodectus > Latrodectus elegans. The sequence goes on along the minus strand of CM057815.1, from coordinate 19,140,078 downwards.
TAACGAAAGGTAGTGAGATGTGGTAATGGTGGCAGAGGTAGGTTAATATGTCGTGGTCGCAATGTCCATAGGCCAAGTCTTCTGCTGAGTCCCTGCTTCTAGATTACGAATACTTTTGGGGCAATGATGGCACACCTGTAACAGCTATTTTATCGAAGGTGGAGCCACTGCTGCCGTCGTTCGTCCTCCTCTCGTCTTTGTATTTACCTTCTCGAAGGAGCACATCTCGATTGCTCCTGTAATTTTCAGTCTAATTTTATGCTTGTGGGTGTTGTGTTGTTTTGTTTTATAATAAATATGAGGAAACGTATTTTTAGATTATTTGAGTTTTGAACCAAGGTACCAGATAATAGATTGCAAAATTCTTGAGCGAAAGCATTCGCATTATTGGTTATATGATTAGTTTCAACACCCACTGGGTGCTCCACTTAATAAGTTGACATCTCTTCCACCCCCTTTGCAATGCTAAATAGGCGAAATATCTTAGTAGTGACCGAGGATTAGAATTTTTTAAAAAATGCTTACAATATATTCTGAACATTTGCAAGCATCTATATTCTTTGTCCGAAGCAAACTTACCACCTGCAAAACTACTTGTATCAAATTGGGAAATGAAGATTGGACATGTGGATTTGAATAGGGACTCAACTCATATAGGAATGCTTTGGGAAAATTCAAATAAATTAAACGAACTAAAAACCTAGCGCTGCAATTCGAAAAAAGGAACTTGAGTCTAGTATTTTGGGAGATGGAATGTGAAGTAGCTAACTTTATATGTACATATATGTATATACAATTATACGATTTTTGAATAATTTTTCTCACAAATAATAACTTATGTTTAATTGTAGAAAAACATCATGCGTTTATCTTTCAATCATAACTTAAAGAACGTTACAAATGTAACTCTAAAGAAATATATGTAAGCTTTTACACTTCCATAGTATTTTGTTCCCACAAAATAACTGCTATTTAATACGAAACTAACAAATTACTTGCAATTATAGGAATACAAGTTTGACTTTTTCAATAATTTTATTTACTCTCTCCAGGAAACTACGAGAAATTCGTGAATTTAAAGAATTATAACTCGAAGCTGAAAACGATGATAGCAATTGGTGGCTGGAACGAAGGTTCAAAAAGGTGAGATTGATTTTGTTGCATGTTATTGTAATGAATACAATTTCGTTTCTTTCAAAACATGAATAAAATATAAATATTTACATCATTTGCATAAATATTTAGCCTTAGAAAATGAAAACAAAAATAATTTTTCTTCAAGCAAAATACTGTAAAACAGGTTTCTCACAACAACCAAACATTAATCAACATAGTGCATTATTGTCCCGTTGACAGTGTGTTTGTGATATTGATTAAAATTGAATCTTGATTAAAGCCTCATCATGATTAAATTTTAATTCATATGGCAAGAATAATGCCCTTTACTAAACGATAACAGTAATATATAACAGTAGCTAACGTAGTTCATTGTCCTTAATGAACTAATATTTTATTCGAAACTTCGAGGATGAATTTTTATTTCCCAAAATCTAGAAGCATAATATTCGACTTTAATTTTATAAATACAAAGAATTCTTTAATTTTTGAACTTCGCTATTAATAATTTCATAAACTACTTTGTGATATTTTACAGTGGCTATCCAACAACTATTGATTCGCAGTCACTTTTTTTAAAAGAGCGGTCATTTTGTCAGATTCTAAGAGTGCGCTTCAAACTATTTTGAATAATCAAAATAGTTCCCAAAGAATTTTAGAATGTAGACCTTTGCTTAAGGCTCTGGCACACAGAATTTCTTTCCAGTGGATCCCTGCCCATTGTGGTATTTTGGGCAATGAAAAGGCTGATTCACTGGCTAAAAAGGGAGCTTTGATAGATCAACGCATGAATCGCCCTCTTTCATTTCATTCAACTAAATTGTTTGTTAACCTGACTCTCAAGAAGACTCTTAAACAAGATATGGTTCAAAGTGCGACGCACAAGAGATGGAAGATTTTGGGAGAGGAAAGAGCTGTTCCCGTTTTTCCAAGAAAGACTGCGGTGGCCCTTTTTAGAGGTCTAACTGGACACGATTGTTTGCGGGACCATCTCTATAGGATTGGAGTGGTGTATCCCTCGGACTGTGTTTTGTGTGACTCTGGTCAACCAAAGACTTTTGAACATTTAAATAATTGTGTGGTTCTTTCTCAGCATGAGGGCATTGTTGAATAGTATTGGAGAGCCCGTGAACTAATGGCATAGGCGCTAATGTTCGGCATCTGTAAATAATAACTTTGTGATAATTTCACGATCAGTTTTCCCCCAAAATTTTAATACGTAATGTAAAAATTCTTAAACACTATCCTATCCTTTTATTTGAATTTTTAAAATAATTTAATTCTTGAAACGCAAGTAATAACAGTACAAAAACACACTTAGTGTTTGAGACGTTTTTGGAAGACTATATTTCAAAATTCACAAATGTGTGTGACACTTTCAAAAAATACTTTAATTCTTTTCTTTTCCCCAAAGCGTCATTTTTATTATTTTTCTTTATTTTAATTCCGATAGTAAAATCAAATTTCTTTTTGTACAGATTTAAAAATATGTATTTTATTTAAGATTCAAAATTATGAATTTCTTGGTTTGTTGGAATATTAAATTCAGTGTATGCTTTTACATTTGTAATTTTCACTTTGAATTGACTAAAACATGTCTAACATCAATAAAATATTCTATTTGTTTAGTGTGTGATTAAAATTAATTAATTTCTTCCTATTGAACTAATTCATTTCAGTTTCAAATATTTACATAATTCAATTAATATTCCAATTTAAATTGTTTTTCGATTGTACTTATAAATATTAATAAAGGAATAAATGTGAAAATTTTCAAAAATAATATTTTTTTTTTGTTTCTTTACGTAGTTGATAGACATGTAAATGTAGAAATTCTAATTTGTATCTACATATCGAATTAATTTGTTTTTGATATGTATATAAATTCGTTAGCGGAATTATTTGAAATAATTTGAGGAATGAAAATCTTATATTTCAAATTCTTCATCTACTCTTCTATTTTAAGGAAAGGCTTAGTAACATAATTTTTTGACAATACAGCAGTTTCTTGTAAATTGTGAATTGATACGAAATATATCTATAAAAATCTGTTGAGCAGAATCTGAATCTGAAATTTGAAAATCAAAATCTGAAATTTTTGATATATCTATAAAAACCTATAAACTTATTTTCAATAATTCTAAGAAAAAAAATGCATAAAATTGATATCTATATATAAACCTTTTACAAAAAAATTTAAAATAAGTATAAGAAGTTCATAAATCAGAACAAGAATGTTTTTCTGGAATATTCTAGAACAGAACAAGAATGCACAAAAAAGCAGAGCAAATGTGAACTTCTTATCGGCAATATTCAAACTGTCTGTCAAAGGGAGAAAAAGAAAAATATGGTATTTAATATAAAATTTATTAAAATTATATCAGTTTGTTTTAATCAAAATATGATTTCATTTTACATCAGGTTTTCAAAGCTAGTCGAATCGAGTTCCAGTCGCCAGCGCTTTGTCCAGAGCGCCGTGAGCTTCATGAGGAAGCACGGATTTGACGGTCTGGATCTGGACTGGGAGTATCCTGGCTCCAGAGATGGCGCTCAGGATGGAGACAAAGAAGGTTACGCGAAGCTAGTTAAGGTAATCATGTATTCAAAGCAGACTGATAATGGTTGCGCTTTATATATTTTACAGTAATTCCTCCTTGATGTTTTTTCAGGAAAAGTTTTCGAATATTTCTTCCTATGATAATTATAACTATGATAAATTATAACTAAAAAATTATTATGAATAGTCTTTTTTATTTAAAATTTTAATACCGAAAATTTATTTCTTATTTTTAATTATTAAACTTATTTTCTGTTTTTTGAAATTTAACATACATTTTACTTTAAAATTATCTATGATAATTTTAAAGTAAAATGTATGTTTAATAATTTTAAAGTGAATTTGCAACTTCTTTATCTAATCTAAAACTTGAAAAGAGAAATGATATTTAAAATAGATTTTTTTTTCCTCGCTTTGAAAGTTCGATTGTTTCAGAAATTTTAATGCAGACATTTCATAAAATGTACAGATTAATGAGATTTCACTAGCATAACAACACTGTCCCATGACTAAAAGTAACATTTGATGGAATTAATATTCTATCCGCCAAAAGAATAGCAAGGTAGCTACTATGCAAATAAGATTTAATAAAATGGAACCATAAATAACAATGGGTGAAAGCTTATTTAATGGCTTATTAATTTTGAATGTATCTCTCTTAAAATAATTTAACATAAAGATATAATTAAATATATTATTTCTATCAAATGTAATCTTGTATTCAAATATTCCACTTTCTAAACAAAATATTTGAAATCAATAATTGATTATGCTCTTTAGCTTTCCAATTTGAAATTGTTTGAAAATATTTTTATATTTAAATTGTATCCATAACAATTTTTTTCTATTATAATTTGACTACATGAAAAAAATATAAATGATGGGGAAAATACAAATCATATTTTAAAAGTAATGGAGGTATTTTTTTTAATGAATTTATATAGAGAGTTATTTTTTTAGCGAATAAGGATGAACCAAGTACTAAACACAATCGAATTCTGTTGGACATAGACTGTTTCTCGTTCGATATTGTAGTTGAAATTTTAAAAAAAAAATCTTCTTCAACGCAAGCATTTTACATGGACATTTCTTCAATATTTTGCATTTCATATTTACACAGATTTTATTCTTCAATTTTTGTAATACTACTGCATTTAATGATTTGTATTTGTAATAAATTGATTAATTATTTGTAATAATTTATTAATTTAAAGAGCAGATCAATAATATCAGAAATTAAGTAAGATGAATTATCAGAAATATTAAATGAAAAAGTATAGAACCATAATGAGAAATGTATATTTATAAGTAATACCTAAATAATATATGTCTAATGCTGGTAATATTCTCGCAATTCCCATAAAGAAAATACTGTTTATTTTAATAATTTCCGAACTTTTTTTTCATTGAATACATTTTATTGTTCATTTCAAAATGAAAATAATATGAAAAATCAAATGAAAAATATTGCACATTCCAATTCCGGTGACAATACCTAGCGCCAACTTCAAAATTTAGAGATATTTGGTATTCTCGCTGTAAAATTGTTCTAACTATGATGAATATAACGTAAAACATACACCAAAATATATTTTAATGCAGGTTTCAAGTCATAACATCAAGTAAAAATATCAATATTTTGATATTTTCGTTAAAACTTTTTTTGAAAACTTTATTGAATTTTTTTTTTTAATTTAATCGACATCATGGCACAAAATAGGCATAATATTGTAAAATTATATAGCGTTGCAATAACACCATCCAGTTTAACATCAGATATATCTTCCCTTTTTCTGCCTTTAATATATTTATATATATTGCCACATAATTTTTAGGAACTTCGTGAAGCATTTGATTCAGAAAATGTTCCAAGTGGAAAGTCGAGGTTGCTTTTAACAATGGCTGTTCCAGCTGGCCAGCAGTACATTGACAAGGGCTACGATATTCCTTCTTTATCGAAGTAAGTACTAAATAATGCATATTTTTGTGCTAGTGGTTATCGATCCGAAACTACATAACTTCTTTCTGCAGGAATCTGGATTTTTTCAACATGCTCACATATGACTACCACACGTCTCACGAGCCCGTGGCAAACCACCACGCGCCTCTGCGTGAAATGCCGGGTCTTGAAGAATGGCATCCTGATAGACTGTTGAATATCGTTAAGTAACGATTTTTTTTTCTTTTGAATGAAATGATTAAATTCAACTGATCAAATTTTAGTACTAGTCATCAATGAACTGTGGTCTTGCTACCGATCTCACCTGCAATATACTGGCAAATTCCTATTGCTTGTTGATAATGATGAGGGTAGAAAAGAAAGTGATGGTAATCCTATAGTTAATTCATATAAATTAGGCACACGGTTAAATAACTACAGATGTCAATAAATGACATAACAATTAAAAAATAAATTTATTGTCTATTAGCTCGTACCAAATTATTAAATCGGCATAAAAATCGAGAGCCATAAAGTCTCAGATTCTTTCTTCCAAATGATATCTTTGAAAATTCCCTTACGAGGATTCTAAGTTTGGAAAAAATTGTATTCTCCAATTATAATCTTTTAAACATAGATAAAATCTGAAGATAATTCTCTTACGTACGAACTGAACAGGAGTATTTAAAATAGGATAACTAAAAATTTCAATGTCGTATATTTGTGTGTTCATTTTTGACGAAAAACGATTTCTTTGGATGATTTTTTCCAAATATTAAAAGTGCTTGAAGAAAATATACTAGATTATAAAGCGCATATAGAATGAAGGATCTGATATCTTGAACTTTATTTCGTATTTAGTTCCACAAAATATTTCAGAATAACACCCGCTATTGGATATGGGAGTTTAATTCGCACAGTAGAAATGGGAAACACCAAAATATATTAACTCCGCTGTTTATGATTAATTAACTATTTCGAAGTAAAAAGAAATGGCAGTTCCTTTGAGCAAGAGAACGTTCTATTGCAAAGAAAGAAAAAACTAGCTAAAATTGCTTATTGCAAGACAAAAAGTAGTTAAAACAGGAATAATTAGAATAAGAGGAATATCATACTATTTGCTGAAAAAGAGAAGGAGATGCTGGATAATATACTTCAATATATTGCCATTACTTTCTTTTTAATTCTCATACATAATAACGATTTATTGATCAGGAAAAAATCTATTTTGATCTTATAATTTACTAAAATGTTGATTTTTACAACCAGAGATTGCTATCTGTACATTATGATAAAGCTTACTTTGGAAACAAATTGTTCTATAAGCATAAATAATTCCTTTATTATTACTTAAGTATCACATATAGACAATACAACTCAAGGGATTCAAAATTAAAATGTTTTCAATTCTTTTCTAAGAATTTTTTTTATTTTTAATTATTTATATTATATTGTGTAGAATAGATTCCAAAATATAATTTTTAAAAAGCATTTATTCAGGTAAATTTTCTAAATCATTAATTATATAATCGACTCTCGCTAATTTGAATCTCATATTCATTTTAAAATTATTATTCGTAGGCATACACAAACATTATTGTTTAGAGATCAGCATTTTAATGAAGAGTTCAAACAGCGTTTCATTCAAACATTTAAATTTATTTTTAGAGTAAAAATTCTTATAGTTTCAAAAGCGCATAAAACTACGTCATTATAATTAGAAAATATTTTTAAAAATGGCAAACATTTAAAATGTACCCAAAAATATTTGAAGACAACAAATATTAGTTAATGTGCATTAATTTATGCTATTATGAATTATTAGTTTTATATCATGCGTATTTCTAAATTGATAAATAAAACCATTCATTTCTATTCTACAACTAACTCCATTAGAATTTTTAAACTTTATTTTACTTAATATTTAATTTCTTAAAAACTTTTCTAAAATAATAAAAAAAAGTCAGAAAAAGAACTCCAAGAGAAAAAAAAATTCACTTGCACTTCTCTTCATTTCAGTAAGAACAAAAAAACACATTTTAGGGAATAATTCATGAAGGCAGTTAGATCACTTGCATATAAAGGCGATTTTTAGACAAATTTTTCTATCGTAATGATTCAAAACCTCGTATTTTTTAAATATGTGATATTTAAAAGTATGTATCCAATATATTTATTTATTTTAATTTTATAAATACCAAACATTAGCTCTTAAGACATTATTCACGGGCCTTCCACTACTTTTTGACAATCCACTCTACTAGAATTTCTCTTAAACAAGGCATAATTCAATGCGCAAGGAATAAGATCTTCCATCTCTTAGTCCTTGCAAGTTGAATCATGCCTTATTTAAGAGATTTTAAGGGTCACATGTATCTAATATAAATATTGCACATAATATGAATTCTTATCAACAGTAACGAAAATGATAACTTTTAAGCAAACTTCATGTATCTCTCTTGATTCTGCTCATCTGACTTAATTTTTCTCCAGGAATGGACGGTGAAGTACTACCTGAAGAAGGGAGCCGACCCTAAGAAGCTAGTGGTTGGAATCCCCACCTACGGGCGATCGTACACTCTCTCCGATCCAGACGAGACAGACATCGGAGCTCCAGCTGAAGGTCCTGGTGAGAAGGGAGATGCTACCAGAGAGAAAGGATACCTAGCATATTACGAAGTAAATTATTCACTACTTTTCTGGTAGAACTTCAAATAACTTATCAATGCAGCTGCCTAATATAAACTTTCTGACACATAAATATCTATTAAACATAAATTTGCTTAATATCATAATCTGAAGTTCTAAAAATACTGAAGCCGTAACCTAACATCCTATATATCGCATGCAATTGGATATATTAGGTTGTGGAAAAAATGTTAATGTGGACATAAAAATTTCACAATTTGCATATTTGAATGTTCGACGAAAAATTAATAGAAAAATTAGTGCTCCTAGTTTAATATACTCATCTACACAAAAATATTACGAAAATTTAAATCTTGTTTTTTTACCTTTGAAGAAAACAATAAATGTTTTTAGGCTTTGTAAGATATTACAAAAATTAACATTTCATTAAAATAATTTAATTTATTTTTAATAACTTGATTTTCTTTGGATCACAGAATTAAAAAATTCCTTAAAATTTCTTAAAGATCCCACCAAACATTTTTTCATATTCTTTAACATTTCTTTAATTTTTCCTCGCCAATATATGCCACAGATATTTTATAGGAATCAAATTAGAGATACTAGATTCGAAATCAAAATATTATACATGCTTAGCTTGGAGCAAGAATTTTACAAAGTTCGATCTTGTAAAGGACTTCGTACTTTCTAATTTTGGTAAAAGCTTACAAACGAGTACCTCTTGATTCTTTGGCTACTTTATTTGATGCCAAGATGTGATTAACAAGATGGCCGCAACACAAAAGCTATAAAAAATAGAATTACTGGGATTACCAGAAATTAAAGTTTATCGCAAAAATATATCGCCAAACTAAGTTGTACCCGATTCTACATCGAACCCCTAATTTTCATCTGAGGCACTTAGAGAGTTAAAATTTCAGCAAAGATGTTTAAATTAATTTCTGGTTTAGTGTTTATAAAAAAGCAATATGGAATTATATTTGCAGCAAAACCAATCCAAGTTATGATGGAATATCGTAAAATCGAAAACAAAAAAATTGCCTTTGGATAATGAAGGATTATGTCAAACTATGATATTAAAAATCCCCCCCTTCCGAAAATATATTTTGTTATTTATTTTATAACTTAAGCAATATCTTAGCAAAATTAACCCCGTCTCTAATTTAGTAGTAACTAGCATAATCTTAATTTTAATGAATTATACATTAGATTGTTTTGCTAGTTAATTGCTCATAGTTTTGCTGGTTCAAGGTATTTTCAAACCATTCACAATTGTGGAAAAGGTTAATTTGTATGAGTTATTCGTTTACAACAGGTTTTGTTTATTTAGAGGTCAATGTAAAACCAAGGTTACCATTTTTTTCAAAACGCTGATTTTTCTTATTTTCTTAAAAATTTATTCACTGTATTAATATTTGATTAATCAATTAACTATCTAGTGAAAACTTAAATTTTATTGTTCGAAACTAAAGATATTAATCTGCTTATGAAACCCTTGCTCACATATTAATATTATATTAACATAGTTACTTTTGAATAATTTTAAATTTAATATACATATAATGAATTAATATCTTAAAATGCAAATTTATTAAAATACTCTATAAATCATGACTTTGAGTCTTTATATATTATTTGTGCTAGAAAGTTTTTTTTTAGAAAACTAAGATTATTTTGAATAAAAGTATTTGTATTGCAAAACTGTGTGATATGGACTAAATATATATTATTTTTAATTTTTAAGAATTTCTCATTAATTTTTTACAAAATACAATAATTTACATTCTATTATTTTTTCCTTGGGAAGAAACAGACAAATGCTGGTAATCATACAGTCTAAAATATGACCTAATTAACATAAAAGGAAATATTTTAGCAACAAACTTACTTTATGAAAAAGTTATAAAAATATCTGTATTGTCTTCCAGCGTTGGCCATGTATATTACTTAAAACATTGTTTCATCACTTAATTCCGTATTTATGTACCTTTAATTTCAGCATGATGTTAACATTTTTGAAAAACTTTATAGGTATTCAGTAGGTTTCAATTTGCTTAAAATATTTCAATGATCTTCAAATTCATTTAAAATTTGAAGATCATTGACTATTATTATCATTCCTGTTTCGGTTAACCTGTGGTTTGGGTACCCCTTTCTCGCCAAATGGGCGATAGACGGGCAAAGTGTGCTAACCATGACTATTCTATCCTAAATGCCCTCCTTGTGGCAATCCTGTCTTTTTTGTTATACAATTATGTGTATTTTTTGCTATACAATTCGTAAAAAAAAAAACATTGTTTTTGTTTTCATTGCCATACCAACGGTGAAATTCGTTAAAAACACGGATTTCGGTTTCGTCGCCATAGAAACGCCGTTTTTGCGAGTGTCTCTCGGAGTATTCAACTTCGCGAGACAACACGCAAAATGGCGACTTTTTGAAAATGCGCCAAGCAGGGGACCCAAAGCACATTTTCACCCCTGTTTATTTTTATGGATACTTTAAATTGCATTTCGTTGAGATATTTTGTCAAAATTGAATACCCTTAATCTTCCTATCCAGATAAGATTATTAAATATTAATTACTATTACTCAATAATTATTTTAATTTCTAATTATATTTCATAATTTATCTATCACAACGCAGCTCTAGATCTTTATAATTCCTCATTTATATTACCTTAAGACGATATGTAATTTCGAGACAAAATTTACTTCGATTTTTGATTTAATATGAATGTGCTAAATGAAAGTTATTCATGAAAAACATACAGTTAGTTATGTCAAGAATTAAGTTTCCTTCAAATTTTTTTCCATATAACCATAATTATGTTACACAAGAATATAATCGTGTTCTTAAAATAAGCCCTTTCAATCATTTGTTTAATTTCTGTTTTAATGTCTTAAGATGGCATTTGAATACGTAAACAAACAGTTGAAAATATCTTTTAGGACTTTAGAAAAATAAAAAGAAATATGTTTGATTTTCATACTACTCTGATAAAACTGCATTTAGAGGATTGCCCATAATTAATAAAAATAATAACACTTGCTCTCAACCTGTATCCTAAGATATCAAAGTGATTAGTACCTTGTAGCAAATTAGTATGTGAAATAATTACAATGTATATATTTTTGTAAAAATTTCCCGTACATTTGCAGCGTCACTAAGAGAGCATTTTAAGGATTAGCAGAAAATTTATTGAGTTCTTCTTGTTGTTGTTTGATGTTCTCATGTGTCAGCTAGGCTGGTAAATTGGGGTGCGCTGCTCCACTTTTCCAACTGAGCCGTATTTGGTATGGAGTCCGACTTCTTCAGTACACACACATGCCATAGGGACACGTTTATAGGGTAGGCAACCATTCACACATCATTCACACAAGGAAAAGACAAAAACAGGATAGATATAGAGAGAAAGTACATCCATGCCTGAACCGGGATTCGAACCCAGGACCTCCCTATCCGTAGTTAGCCACGCTGACCAAGTTGGCCGGCAGTGAGTTCTTGTGCATAACATATAGAGTTTTTAACTCAATTAAGTAGCAGCTTGAAATAATTCGATAAAATATACATCAAATATACTGTATCATGTTACAATCAAATATGATATTCTTAATTGCAAAATATAAAATTAGAGAAATGCATAGCAATTATAAAATAAAAACTGAAGAAAACTTTAAATAAGACTTAATTTTTTTATTTCTTGCACCGTCAATTTCATTTGTTTTATTCGGGGCAGTATAACTACTTTTTAATTATTTTATATATTTTGAAAAAATTATTTTGATAATTTACGTTATTTGAATTGCCTACAGTGCATTAAGTTATACTTTTAGAACAGAATTTAAAAATCATTGTTATGTTTTATTTTTAATATTTTATTGAATCAATTTTTTTATATAATATCATTGTAGATTACAGAATTAATAAATGTGGTTTTATTAAAATGAAAATAATTAAATTCACAACTATTTTCATCATTAGAGCATGAATTAGTTATTAAAAATGAGCCAAATTTAATATTGCGTTGAAATAAGTGTGAAAATAATAACTTGTATAGAACTATAAATAGAGTAATTAATAGTAATGATGCAGGGGATATACGTTTATTCAATCTGTTGGTAACTTTTACATATAACCCTCTGTTTAACTATTCTAAAACGTATATAATAAATACACAATTTATGGGGTAAGTATTTTTTATCATCCAATTACTTTTAAGGAGGTAGAAAACTGTTTTTGACACAATCCCTAACACTCAGAATAGCACGACATTGGAGAAATTTTTATACAATTTGCGGCACTGGTGCCGTACGAATTGGCATGACGCCAAATTCTGAGATTGGCGAACTTTTGGCGGATTTTCTTATGTATCTGGCAACCTCATTTTTATTACGTCATACATATGGAGACCCATAAGAATTATGCAGTAAATTCTATTTCGGTAACCCTAGTATTTACGTCATTGCGTAAGTCACGATACGTCATCTTGGCAACATATTTTCATCGCCAAAAGTATTCAGAATTTGGAATCATGGATTATACGGCATCTGTCCCTAATTTGCTTTACATAGCTGATCACAAAATTATGAAAATATTTTTTTTATTATTTAACAAAAAATCATTTTGTTCAAATGCGTCTATTTTTATTTTATTTTTTTTTTTATTCATTTTTTTCTTTTTAAATCAAATACGGAATTTTATCTTTTTTATTGAAATATTATGTTTTCGCATTCTCTTGTTGAACTTTTTGAAAAATAAATTCACCTCAAAATTTTGCATGTTAATAATGAAGCGTGAGATCTTAAAAATAAAGTATTTTAACATAAATAAGTGTGCATTTCAAACACAAATGCAAACTAGCAATGCATTCTGTCTATATAATCAAAATAATTTTTAAGGAAAAAAAAACAATTATCATTTATAATTATAAATAATGTCATTACCATTTTTTTTTTCAAAAATTGATTGCTTTAGTGTGGTAAATGATTATATGTAAATAACATAGATTATTTATGAGTGAATTCTAAGCCGCTGGAAATATCCACTCCTGAATTGAGAATAAAACCTAAGAATTGTTGAATTAAAGACTCCAAAAAAGTTAACTTCAGTTGTCAGTTTGGCGATTCAGATTATATACAAATGCACGTGAGAACTAGATCGTTAAAAGTTACAGGAATGAATGAATAATCCCATGCAGATGGATCATTTTCATTCAGAACAGCTAGTAGAATTAGGAATGAAGCTTATGGAGACAAATGGTAATTTACGACACAATATAGTCATTAAATAGCATCCAGTTGTAGCATATTTTTGTTGATAACTTACAGCAGCTTCTGTCAGTATCATTTAAATACCCCAATAATACATTTTTTACTATTCTGGAATTATCTAATGATAATTATCTGAAAACAAAAGCATACTCAAATGGGCTTATTTAATTTATTCATATTTTAAAACTATCTTGTTGTCATTAAATTATAAAAGAAATTACTATAGAGTAATATTCCATAATTTGGAAAAATCAAAACTGATCACAAAAAACTTCGAAATATTTTAATGCAAATGATTATATTTGGATATTTAAGTATGCATTGCTAATGTAAACCACAAACTGCGATAACAACATATATTTTTATAAAAGTATCCAAGTGCAGTTCAAAAATCAAAAATTCGGAAAAACTCAAATATATAGAAATTTATTTACTTTCATAAGTTTTTTTTTTTTTTATTTCTTTTTGACGAAAGTTAATACTTTGTAGAATCTAAATGAAATTATTGGAAACAGTGTTTTTGAATTCCTTTATAATTCTAAGCACACTATTATTTTACATTATTTCAGATTTGTCAAAAGATACAAGAAGAAGACTGGGACTTGGAAGCGCCGTATCCAAATTTAATGGGGCCTTTTGCATACAAAGATAACCAATGGGTCGGTTTTGATGACGAAGATATAATTATAGAAAAGGTATTCCATATCAGTTTATGTAGTATATTTTGAAGTTAGAGAAATTTACCTTTTTTTGCTATCACTTACATAGATTTAGTTTTTGTAATTTGATTTTAACATCTTATTTACAATAAAAAATAATTCCATAATCAAAACCCACGCACATAGTACTTTAATAAGTTAATATATGATATTTTGCCTGTACATTATTTTTATAATAATGAAAATTATAGTATCAAAATGCCTAATCAATGTAAGATTGTATATATATATATATATATATATATATATATATATATATGTGTGTGTGTACATATATATATATATATATATATATATATATATATATATATATATATTGGTAAAACGGTACATACAAGTATGGGATTAGATTATCAGTATATTAAGTATATTACTTGTAAATATAGTTTCAGCACAAAAATTCGAAACCGAAAATTAACGGGCGAATTTTAATTTATAGCAGTGATTGTTAAATAGGTTTTTGAGTCGATTTGTATAGTATAATTGAAAATGTATAGCAATATTATTGATGGATTAATGGCGTAATATTGGCGGGTAACAAAAGTGTGGCGCAAAAAGCTCATTAACAGAAAAGAAATTAAAGTTAAAATAAAATTGCATTTCTTTGAATTTTAAAAATGCGAAAACTATTCTTTATTTTTTATTTATTTATTTATTTATTTATTTTTTGTCTTGGATGATTATGCGCTCAAAATGTTTCTAAACATCCTCACAAAAACCTGAGAAATACAGAAAATACTGATTCTTTATTTAATTCCATTGTAAAAGGTAGTTTGCAACTTAGAATCAATCTCGTGTAAATTTATGTAATCTAAAAATAATTTTGCAAAAGGTCGTTTGCAACTTAGAATCAATCTCGTGTAAATTTATGTAATCTAAAAATAATTTTGCAAAAGGTCGTTTGCAACTTAGAATCAATCTCGTGTAAATTTATGTAATCTAAAAATAATTTTGCAAAAGGTCGTTTGCAACTTAGAATCAATCTCGTGTAAATTTATGTAATCTAAAAATAATTTTTGCAAAAGGTCGTTTGCAACTTAGAATCAATCTCGTGTAAATTTATGTAATCTAAAAATAATTTTGCAAAAGGTCGTTTGCAACTTAGAATCAATCTCGTGTAAATTTATGTAATCTAAAAATAATTTTGCAAAAGGTCGTTTGCAACTTAGAATCAATCTCGTGTAAATTTATGTAATCTAAAAATAATTTTGCAAAAGGTCGGTTGCAACTTAGAATCAATCTCGTGTAAATTTATGTAATCTAAAATTAATTTTGCAAAGGTCGTTTGCAACTTAGAATCAATCTCGTGTAAATTTATGTAATCTAAAAATAATTTTGCAAAGGTCGTTTGCAACTTAGAATCAATCTCGTGTAAATTTATGTAATCTAAAAATAATTTTGCAAAAGGTCGTTTGCAACTTAGAATCAATCTCGTGTAAATTTATGTAATCTAAAAATAATTTTTCAATCTGAAGTTGGATTAAATGAAATTCAAAGATTAATGAAACTGATAATTCTAGAAGAGGTTAAATTTATAGTTCCTGAACATTTTTTAGAACTGATTGTATATCAAAATTGTATAGACTCATTTAAATGTATTCAGAATCTATCGCTGAAAAATTCTTGTACTTTTTATTTAGTTACTTTTGTATATATAAAATGTATAAACTAAAAATCTCTTCACGTTATCATAAAACATATTTAGTTTTAAGAATAAATTAATTTAAATTTTTTGCAGGTAAAATTTATTGTAAAAGAAGGTTTAGGAGGTGGAATGGTTTGGACACTAGATAATGATGATTTCAGAGGCAAATGCTATGGTGAACAAAGCCCACTTATTAATACTTTAAAATCAGCTTTGGAAGAAGGTACTGCACTTTTATCACAGACAACATTAAGTACTGCTGCTCCCAAGCCATCAACTTCAAAATCGACAAGACGCCAACAAGTTGCAAAAGCAACCAAATCTGCAAAACTGACTACACCGGCAACATTCACCACTCCAGATCCCGGTCCAGCCTTCGAATGCGAAGATGAAGGATTTTTCAATAATCCAGTAGATTGTAAAAAATATTTCTGGTGCTTAGACAGTGGACCGTCGAATCTGGGTTTGGTAGCTCACTCCTTCACTTGTCCTTCAGGGCTGTACTTCAATAAACAACGAGATTCTTGCGACTATGCTGCAAATGTGGTTTGCAGAGTAAAGAAAACTACGACAACAAGTACTACTCCAAAACCAAGGCCACGACCACGCACAAGGAAAACCACAACCACGACAACCACTACAACGCGAAAACCGAAACGAAAGGAAAAAATCAAGCCAGTGCAAAACGATTTGGATGCACTGAAACTATCAATTGATGGAGCCAATGGTCAAAACATCATGGAGCTTCTGCAATTATTGCAACAGTTGGGCGTGAATCAAATTCAAGATAAACTCCATGGAAGAGAATCCATGGAAGCGACTTCAACAATCAAGCCAACATTGCCTCAATATCGAACACCAAACAGAAGGCGACCCACCACTGAAGAAACAACACAGCAGGGAGATTTATTTAACCAATATGCGAAACCAGCAAGATCAGCCGGCAAAAACGATAAAAATGAAGGGCCTCATATTAGTACTGTAAGACCAAGAGGACCACAATTCCACAACTCTGAAGTTAACGACGAAGATATTGATGATGAGGACGAGGAAGATGAACATCCGGTAACATCCCCAGCTGAAGACTCTAAAAGTGGTGGTTTTGAATTTCCTTTCGTGTACCAGACGCCCAGCAGACGAAGACCCATACCCACAGTGGAAGTGGAAGAAGTTCTCGAAGATTATGACGACATAACGACCCTGAAACCCAAGCCGAAACCAACTCCCTCTACAAGACGAGTAGTAATTAAAGTGAGGCCGATTCCTGGTGAGGGTAACAGTAACAGAAATCCTCCAGGTACGTTACTTATTTCACCTAATTCGAATGACAGTCGAGAAAATAGAAGAAATAAATATGTTTTGGCTCAAACAGTTGGGGTTCGGCGAGTAGCAAGGCCCAATGTTTTAGACGAGACTACAACGAAGGAAGCTTCAACTAAACCACCTCGAAGGGCAAAGCCAGCCACTCGAGCTCCGTCAATACGAACGACACAAACAGCAAGATACAGAGGACCACCGTCACCCAAGGAACTAGTAAGTAGTTTAATCAAATGCATAGACATACAAATGTTGAGTAAATATTAAATGCAACTAAAAAGTGAAGATAAATAAGTATTGTGGCTGATAAAATAACGCGTACTACTAAAAAAACAATATATACTTTAAAGGGCAATATATTTTAAACCAAAATATATATATAGATAGATATAGATACAATGTATTAGCTGTCGCAGGATGTTAAAGCATATTATTTTGGTATTCTCTATTCAATTGAAGAAAATAGTCTCAGTTCAATCAGAAGTATTTTGTTCCAAGAAAATAAACTTAAGTAATGTTAATAACAGCAACAGTAAATTAATTTTTTAATTAAAATAACGCTTGTCTGTTCCTTATTTTTTCGATCGCATGTGCCGATGGATGCGAAGGTTTTTTGAGATGTTTTCATTAATATGCTTATATTTCTTTACAATCTAAAATAAGCCGTATAAGATAAATATTTCATTATATTCTGCATTATCTAATTTTCCTATATTTTTTTTTTATGGAAAATTAGGGATTTTATTTTCGACTTTATTATATTTCTCAACAGATCATAAGAAAAAAAAAGACATGTAATAGGAATTAAACTTTCTTTTCACAGAAACTTTCGCGAAACAATTGATACAAAACAGAATATATTTTGAGAATCTATATTTTGAAGCTTTCAACATCTTCATACAAAGGCACTAAAATGAGGAAATATTGACTATCAGATATACTAATATTAGTTGCATCAAATACGCAATGTATAAATGATCAATCAATTATTTCGTTTCATATAATTGATGCTAGAAGTTTACAAACGTAATTATGACCACGCGACGAGAACTAACTTTTTTTTTTTTTTTTTTTGAGAAAAAGAAAACTTATTGGATCAAGACACATTCTATTTCAAAAATTTTAAATTCTTTGATAAAATACAAATAACATAATTTATTGAGAATGTATGATTTTAGATATTATCAGTCAATTAGACAATGCAACAGCAAACTCTTAATAACAGCATCAACTTAATGACTAAGACTATATATATATATATATATATATATATATAAAGTAAAATTAAAAACATATTATATGAGAATCAATATGGCAAATACGGCATTGTAAAACGATATATTGTCATTTTTATGTGCATAAGAACTGACTGCTGTAGAATCTGTGAGAACGGATTAATGTACTGTATTTATGCGAATCTAATGCGAATCCCCATTTTAAAACTTTAAATTATAAAAAAATTGTTTGTCGGCGAATGTAATGCGCATGAATGGCATGATGAATTTATTAAATCTTATTTTATAGAACAATAGATTACTATATAAACTATCAATCACTGGTATGATAATTTTTTATAATTTAGATACCATATTTTATACAACAATTTATACATAAAGTATTGGATTTATACATAAAGTAACAGAACATAGAATAAACCTATTAGTGGGCTATTGTTATGTGAAACAAACATTGTTAATTACCATTACCGTATACATGGTACCTATCGTAAAATATGAGCATGAAATAAATCATAACATTTCTATCTAGCTAACAGTTTCTAGAATCAGTGGTTAATAGTAAACGTCTTTATTCACTAATTATGATCCTCACCGCTGGGATCCTCGCAGATCTCTTCGTCACAAGCAGATTCATGTTTTTCTTCATCATCGTCGTCATCCTCGGCGTTCCAGAACACGTCATCTTCACTGCCATTCAATGAATTTGATATGCAGCATTTTTTTGAAAGATTTCACAATCATTGGTGCTTCAATGCTTTTCCAGGAAGCCGAAACCCAGTGTGCAACAATATACGGTGCAGCACGCTTCATATTTTCCTGTCGGGGTCAATTCACGGTTTGGCTCACAAAACCATTTCTCGTACTTCGCCTGAACGTACCCCTTAAAAGTATTATTTATATTAACGTCCAGGAGTTGTAACACAGACGTTCTCACTCCAGGAATGATAACAATATCACTGCCTAGGCTGTGCATCTTCTTTTTACGTCGTTGGTGAGAAGACCACGAAATGCGTCGGGACTAAGCATTAATGGTGGATTGGAGAGCCCACCGGGAAGGCGTTCCCATAAATTTCGGAGTCAATCAAGCATTAATGATTCCGTCATCCACCCCTTCTCTTGGTTTCAAATCAGGACATCATCTGAGAACAGCTTTTCATCCTTGGGAATTTTAGGGCATGTTTTTAGTTTGAAGATTAAGAAAGGGGAAAGTTTGTACCCGTTATTGCCAGCATCACTGTTACGCGCTGTTTTTCACATGCCGAAGTTTTGATGATAACTTCCTTAGTTCACTACTCCGTAATGGTGTAGTTACGAGGCCTATCAAACCAAACTGGTGTCTCGTCAACGTTGCCAATTTGTCCCATTGAAAAATTCTTTTCCTTCCGAATTGTGACGACATACCTCTGAAATGTTTACCTCAAAATCTGCGGGACGCTTTTGACATATTGTTGTACGCCGTCTTAGAGATAAGCCCATCCATTTCATAAACCGATCCACCCATCCACGGCTAGCTTTAAAATCTTGTTTCGGTATTCCAAGGACTACAGCCTCTTCTTTTGCTTTATTTCTTGTGGTGTCACCAGTCACAGGTTGTCCATTCTTCCTTTTTTCACGTACGAATCCCAAAACTTTTTCGTCAATTTTACGGTGTCTTCCTTTGCAAGGGTCAATGAATTTCTTAATACTAGCTTTAGTTGTAAGCAGTGACACTTTCTGTTGCCGCCACAAGCGAACATTGCTCTCATCTACGTTTAACTCTCTCCCTGACTTTCTATTGCCATTTTTTCAGCATAAAGAATTACTTTACGTTTGAAAGTAGCGTCATATGATATTCTTCTCTGTTTGCCCTCCATTTCGTGACTACGTTCTCTGCAGTTTGTATCCTCTATGCAATAAGTGTAAGTCACAAATAAATGTAACGTTTAATATAGTCGAGAAATACAGTAATCCATTGTTACGATATAAATTTGGTTGACGTTATCAGCGAACTGCTGACCTTACACTACATTTGAACACTACATGCCACTTGAATACTACATTTGGCAAAAAACGATGCGCATTACATTCGCGTGAATACAGTAACTTTTTATTGGTGGGACGAAACATACCAATAGAAAGCCGATTAAAATATTTTTACTAATACGCCATTGACTACATTGCCTTTTCTGATTTCGTAAATTTATCGGTTAGGTTTTAGATAACGAAAAACAAAGATGAATCATACATGTAGTAGCAAAGAGAATGATTTTTGAATTTGAGTGTGATCATTGACTCCATGGATTTAAATTATTGAGGAAACATTACGTAAGAGTTGGCGCATTCCTAATGATATGTGCTCTTTTTACCGTTGAAACTACAAAAAATCAATTAATAATTTTCAATAAAAAAGAAATTCGGCACAGATAAATACAGCAAGTCAAATTGTGAGTATGATTTTTTAGGCAGATATTTTTTAGTATCTGACAACCTGATTTTTGTTAGTCATAGATATGGAGACCGATAAGAATTATGCAAAAAGTTTTATTTTGGCAACCACAGTATTTAAGTCCTCTCGCACGTCACAATACGTCATCTTAGCAGCGAAATAAATAAATAAATAGAGCTTTGAATCCTGGATTACACGACATCTGTGCCAAAAATACTATATTTTAAATATTCAAGCTATTTTAAAAAAAGTCATTACTTTCATATATTTTAGAAATTAACTTACTTATCAATATACATTTTGAGTATTGTTAACAAATTTAAAAATATTTTTTTTAGGATAGAAAACTTAATTTTATATGTGAAATAAACTTATATTTGTATGTTAACAGATTGTTTTGCCAACGGGTCGGCCAGCCGTACCTGCAACGACTAGAAGGTACAAAAGTTATGTCGCTGAACCAAGAGAGCCAGCACTTGCTTTGTTGCCTGATGGAAGTATTACATGCCTCCGACGAGGAGTTTATATCCATCCCAAAGACTGTGCCAAATTCCTGGTCTGCGTTCCAGCCGACAACAACGATGAAGAATTCGATGGATATATCCACGACTGTCCAGAGAACACCTATTTCAGAGAAGAGAAAGGAAGGTGTGCGCCAGGCGACAGGAGTTCTTGCTCGCAAAAGGCTTCATAAAGTAACGGAACCACCATCGAGACTTCACGAAAGAACTGCATTTGAAATAAGTGTAAATGAACTACAGTGTCTACTACAAAGTTTAACAGAGCTTACAAAAGGATGTGTGGATAATAAGAAGTGGAGAATAATACTTCTTAGTTGTATGTTAGTACTGCATTTTGTACAGTAGCATTAGTGGATGCTCATGCCATGATATTTATATATAGTGTGCTGCTCAATCAATAAAATACTTTAGATTTAAAATGCATATTTTGCAAAAAAAGATAAAGTTTTTTTTTTTAATAAGTTTTGGGAATTATAATATCAACAATTTTACATAGGATTTGGTGTAGAGAAGTAATTTTAAGGTTTAGGAATGAGTTGAAATAATTAATTTTTATGTAAAAATTTAAAAATAGTTATTAATTATAATAAAAGAAGCATACATAATAATTCTAGTAAAAATTAATTATAAGTTACATACAAGAACAAATCACAGAAAAATTAATAGATATGAATAATTTTTGTCAAAACATTATACAAATAAAATTTTTTTTGTGATTTAATAATAAAAATAGAAAGGAACTAACATGATGAGAAGATCTAGGATAACAACTATTGAGTAATTATTTTAAATATTTTAAAAATATTTTTCGATTCTTTTGCGTTACATTCATACATCAGCGCTGATTAAAAAAATATGCAAAATAGTTTTTATATTATTTATTAATAAAATACGTATTCCAAATTAAAGAATCGTATCACATTCAACTGTATTTTATTTTCATTGTAGTATGTATGCTAGTAATTCTAATAAAAGTTAGAAAAAAAATCAAGAAAATAATTTTTGATCTGATTGAAGTATATACTTGAAAACAATTTAAAGGCAAAATTAAGAATAGATTCAAGGAGAAAATACCCTATGAGTTTGAGAAATGCAACACTTCTCATAGCCAAAATCTTCAAAATGCCATAAATATGGGGAAGGAAATAACCTCAGAAATGGAAAAAATACAAAATGTCTCAGATTCTTCAACCAATAGGAATTAATTACTGTAAATATTTACAGCTGGATGAAAAAATATGGCACCATTTTTTTTTATTAAACAAAGGTAAAAAATATTTGCCTAATTAGAAAACATGTTAGATCACAGAATTTTTTTTTAATTATTTTACTGTTTCAATAAATTGCTTCCATTAATTTATACATATGTGTTTACATGAATAAGCATTAATTTCAACTGAAATTTGCTTTTAAATTATTGTATGTTTTCTCATTTTTTTTATACTTAAAAGCATGTACTGGAATGTAAATATATTTTATTATCTTTTGTATGTTCATAAATCTTGTACTTAAGATAAACATTGGTCTTATTTGTACTGTAAAAGTGGGGATGTTGATAATATTCAACAGATGGAAGTATGCAATAAAGTAAAAATTATTTTTGATACATTTAACAATATTTTAATTTGTCTCAACTGTCAACATTGTACAGAATAATAAAAATATATTCTTTCTTTCTTTCTTTTTTTCATTGCAATATGATAGTTTATGTTTAAATAATCATGTGAAAGAATTGGAGTATTTTTTAATTTAGTAAAAATATATTTTACAGATTAAATGTATATTTTTAATATATATTTATATATAAAGATGCAAATAATTGAAAATTCACGTTTTAAAATATAACGAAATTTATATATTTAATTAACCTTTAAAAAACAAAATAGGTTTCATTTCAAATTATTAATACAGTGAACATTTATTCATCACTAAATGAGATTTATTATTAAATGGGAAAAAATTTGAATAAATTACAATTGATGAAGAAAATATTTTACACAATTTTTAGCAATTGATTTAAAATCTAAATGTTTATCTGTGAAATGACTTTTTTTATTATTTAACGTATTATTTAATCCCCATAATATATTGCAAGCAAAACAAAGTCCTGATTTATTTGTACACATCCTAAGATTATTAATGATTACATTATCTTAATGTTGGGAGTTTTTTTTTATATTTTTACATTTTATATAACAAAACTTTCTGAAGTACCTTATTCAAATCAAGAATTAATTTTCTTTAATTTCATGGTAATTTCTTAAAATGTGTCAGATAACTTTTAAAATAATTTTTATCATATTTTTTTTATTTCATTTCCTACCATCCCAAATGGCGATCATTATTTAAATTTTTTCGATGAAAAAGGGAACTTTCACTTTAGAAAAACAGCATATTTAAAATAACTAGCATAGTCACAATTAAAATGCTGAAATCTACTATATTGTTCTATGATTTAATTTTTCATTACTACAGTCTTACTTCAAATTAAAAAAAATCATAATCTGTGTAATTGTTTTTTAAATTATTAATATCTTACCAAAAAGTATTTTATAAATAAGAAAGTAAAATTTACAAAATGTAAAATTTTTTATCTACACTAATAACAAATTTCTTCACCTACATTAAAGTATAAATATGTTGTGTTGTACTGTAAAAAAAAATGAAATAAAAAATGTACTAATTATTAATTGATAAAAAAACCTGTTCAAAGCTGCAAGAAATAGATCAAAATTTTTCTTATATTAAATATTTTTTGTTTAAGGTTATATAATATTTTTTGAAATTTTTGTGACAGAGAGATTATCCCTTAACATTCAAACAGATAAATTTAAATTATGAAAATTATTTATTTGATTTAATAATGTATAACATGAATCAATTTATAGTATGAATAATTCTCACAAGATGCATTACTTACTGTATTTATATGAAACTTCTTAAGGACTACATTATTAATAAAAAGGTCCACCTTTATAGTACATTTTTCTAAAAACATCTTTCAACAAATCAAAAAATATAATTCACTATACAAATTTTCTATTTTTTTTAAAAAAAAGTAAAAATTTCAAGGAAAATGATATTTAAATTCAAATATTAGGGTAACAATAAAAAGTCAATAACATTTTTCCTAATTTTAATTTAAAAGAAACAATATATATTATTACATAAAAAGATTCTAAACCTGAATTTCATTTCATTTCATTTAATATTTTGGAACTTAATCACAACTTTGCAATGAAATTCTTATATCTAAAAACTAGTTCCACACAAAAGTAATCAAAAATAATTTGGGTTGTAAATGATTTAATGAACGATATACAAATACTAAAATTATAACATAAATCACATGAAAATTATAAAATAAAACAAATGCAATTCAAATAAATAAAAATAATAATATTTACAAGAAGATTGTACAATAATAACCGTAGCTTTTATTCAGTTTTAATTTTAAAAATTTTTTACAATGGTAAGTAAAATTAAAATGAAATATATATAAATCATGAAAATATGCTATGCTGTGTAAAAAATATGTTATATATTAATTTGAGCAAAAAGAAATCTATTATATTTTTATGTGAACTTCAAGATTTTATTTAACGTGTTTTGAATGCGCTTTGTGCAAATGGTTTAAAACTGTTTTATGCTCAATTCTTAGCTCCTGAGTGAAGCTACACTAATAGTATACTGGTCAACTTTGATCATTTGTGTGAGCTTATCGACATTTTCAACAATGGTCAACAAGTGTGAGGGGCATATTCAACACTGAAAATGCTGCTTGACCGGAATCGACAAAACCATAATTGGCTGTAACAGTATAGGGACCACATGTACCATTCATAATTTTTCCTTGTTTTACTAAGAAAGTATAAACTATTTTCTTTGTGGACTTCTATTTTTAAAATTATATAGCTCATACTGAATGGGCCAAGCAATAAACAGCAAAAGAATTTAGAGCAAAATGGCGCCTTCTTATAAGAAACTAATCAGAAATTATTTGATCAATACTTCACGAGATATTGATCACAGGCAAAAAATTATGGTTTTTCTTTTTCCCCCAATCTAATATATATAATGAGTTTTTTTATGAATTATTTCCTCTTAAAAAGGAAATAATAATGGTATTATGATATACTTACCTAATAACAGAATTTTATAATTTCATTATATAATATAAAATCAAAATAGAAACCTCTAAAATAATAGTGATATTTTTAAATTCTACTAAATAAAATTCTCTTATGACCTTTTAAATTATTTGATGTTTATGTCATATCAATAAAAACAAATAAAAAGTAAAAACTTTTAAAAATGCCTTCGATTATTAAATTCTCATATTTTAAAATAAAGTGTTGACATTTGATAACTCAAAACTGTAGCAAAACAAAGATTCTAAGAAAATTTTCTTATCAAGTTTAACCAAAAAAACTTTTATTTACACTTAATTTAGAAGATTTACCTTGTAAGATATGAATTTTTCATAATGAAAGTAGAAAGATTTTCATGTATAATGTTTAATTTCTTATCAATTATATATGGGAAAGCAGTGCTTTCCTTTAAGAAGAGAAGTTCTTCTTATACAAAAAAGAAAATATCAATTCAATACACAATAATAAACAATTATTCTTAATGCAATGTTTTAAATGACAGAGCTTTTCCAGTTTTTCACTATATTCTTTTTCCTTTTATTCATTTCCCTTTTTCTTTTCCTTCCAAAACAGTTCCCATTTTCAAATCCTTTATATTTCAAATCAAAATGATAGTTACAATTTAACTTACATTGCTATTGATTGACATTTCAGCAGATATAAGAATTTAGTGCATTTTAAATAATAGCTTTGAAACTTTATAAAAATTCTTTAACATAAGAAAGTGCATAAATATAAAATTATTTTGAGAATAAACAAACACATTTGTACATATTTATGTTACATTATCAATATTTTAAAAGTGCAAAGTATGCTTTATTTTATATAAACTATCATATTGTAAAAATTAATAAAATGAAAATATTAAAACTGATTAGTTTAAAACTAGATGGACATCTTTAGCATGAGAGAATTATACCATTCTCCTGCACATCCTATATCTAATAAAATCTTTAAAAAAAGGAAGCTCTTATTTGCAAAGAAACTAAAATCTAGGAATAAGGCATGCACAGATTAAGTGTCTATAATTTAAAAAATGCATATATACCTTATTATAATTAACAAAAACGGATAAAAATCTTTTAATTACAAATATTATTTCGATTAAAAGTAGTACAATATTAAATATTTGGTAGATATATTAAATACAATAGTCATAAATCATACATATTAAATAAAGCATTCATTGAATCATTCATCTTATGGATACAAAATGCCATTATAACAGGTTCTGTTGAATAAAATTTCATAATTTTATACAATCTCATCTTTATTTTTCAAAAGAGGCTTATTTCAGCTAATGGAAAATTACTTCTCATGAAATACTTTTTGAGTTTAATGTGATTAACAAATTTATAGTTCATATTCTAAGACTAACATTACTTTAACTATGGATTGTTACATTACAAACTGATCTTTTTCAAAATTTAGAGACAAAAGCTAATGAATGTTATCTGAAAATAATATTCATTCAGAAATACTTTGCAAATAATATTATTGTTATATGAAGTTATAACAAATTGTGTTTTATTTGCGTATAAAATATTTCCGGATATTTTTCAACTAACATCACTGATTTTGTGAAAATAATCTCATCTTTTCAAACTGATGTTAAGAACTGTATATATATACGAGGGTTACTCTGAAATTTTTGAGGTACGCGCAGATGAGAATTTACAAAATAAAAATAAGGGTTTAATTTTAAAATACAATGTATTTTAACACAGAAGGCGACTTTTTACTGACTTACTTCAACTTGTCCAGCGTAGAATAAATTTTAAATAGAAGAGAAAATGGAGTTGAAGCGAGAATATTTTCGCGCTATGATTTTCTACGATTTTAAAACAGGATTAAATCAAGAAGAATGCGTTCAACAGTTGCAAATAGCATTTGGTGATGAATCTCCAGCTTGTGCTACTGTATTCAGATGGTTTAGAGAATTTAGAAGAGGTCGTAATTTTCTTCAGGATGAAGAACATAGGAAGGCCGCCGTCGGCAGTAATCCCAGATAATGTGTCTGAAATACGAAAAATGTTAATGGATGATAATCGCTGTAGCAATCAAATTTTACAGAAGGAACTTAACATTGGATCCGCAGCCATACACAAAATCATTCTTGAAGAATTACATATGAAAAAAGTAGTTTGTCGTTGGGTTCCCCATAATCTAACTGAGCACCAAAAAGAGGAGCGTGTCAGAATCAGTGAAGAAACTCTTAAATTGCTAAATGATGGTGGCCGCCGCATCATTTCTAAAATTGTAACAAGTGATAAAACGTACATACCGTGTTTTGACATTCCAACACGTCAAGAAAGCAAAGTTTGGGTCTTTGAAGATGATCCCACGCCGACCATGGTGAAAAAACAACGCGCACTGAAAAAAGTGATGCATGCCGTTTTCTTCAGAAGTACGGGATTGGTCAAAGCCATCAAGTTGGAAGGACAGAAAGCAGTAACAGCAAACTGGTATACCACTAAATGTCTTCCAGAAATTCTACAAGAACTGAATGTTAGGAGACTAATGCTTCACAAAGACAATGCATCTTTACATACAGCCGGATTAACAGTTGAGTTTCTTAAACAAAAACAAATTTAAGTGATCGAACATCCGCCGCATTCACCTGATCTAGCTATGTGTGACTTTTGGTTTTTCTTCAATCTAAAAAAGAGCTTACGTGGACGTCATTTTCATTTAGAAGAAGAGATTGATGTGGCTATTAATGCATTTTTTTCATCTTTTCCAAAAAATTAATGGCTTGAGGCATTTAATCTGTGGAAAATTCGTCTACAAAAGTGCATTGATGCTGGAGGAGACTACTTTGAACACACCTAAAATTTTGTAAGTATAACTTTAAAAACCTAGTTGTATCTCAAAAATTTCAGAGTGACCTTCATATATATATATATATATATATAGTATTTATATTTATCAAATGATTAAATTTGACCAATATCAACCTAAATCACGTCTAATGTTCAAAATGCAAAAAACTCCAAGGTATTGATTTTATGGCACCAAGGAAATCATGAAATTACTTATTTCACAAAAAACTTAAACCTGTGAGAAACAGATCAAGTCATTTAGAATTAAAACTTTAAAATAGAGCAAAAAAAAAAAAAAAGTCAAATAATTGAAGATACTCATTGTCTTATGTTGAATATCATTTATGACTAATTATGTTTTGCATTGCACTTTGGAGATTCATTTATTTCACTTTTTTATTGGTTAAGAATGAGTGTTGATATACACTAAAATATCATTAAAACTTAATAGATTTAAATTACAATTCAAAAGGATTTTTTTAGATTAAAAAAATATAACTGAAATAAGATTGGATTTAAATCTAACAGAAAAAATAATCAATGAGTTTAGTGAAATCATTTTAAAAAGCAATTATTCCCCAGAATAGATGTTAATTGATGATTTAATAAATATTCAATGGAAAAAAAAAGATGCCTTAAAAATCTTACATACACATAAAAATATAAGACAAAGTCTTGTTACTTGTTTAAAAGACATGATTGTGTTGTTATTTTGAGAGAGAAAGCAACATTTTCCAAATTTGCAATGCAAATATAAAGGCATGGACAATCTATTTATAACCTGCTATAAACTCTAAGTCCAATGTTACTGTTATTGAAATGAATTTCCTTTTGATATTACTCTTGAAAATGCACAAAATTACTCTTGGCATTTTGATGCTCGGTACATGAATGTAGATCATATACATTCTTAAAAACACGACTGATGTCCCACAATCAAAGGACCAGGTACTACAGTACATTCAAAGCTTTTAATCAGTGTATGAATTTTTCCAAGATGCAACAACAATAGAAAATGGTGCAATAAATCTTTGGTATTTTTGAGAATCATACAGTATTTTCAACAGGAAATAAAAAACCTTGACTCTGCTAAGAATGATGTGACATGTAAATAAATGGAATGCATATGGAAAAATGAGCAAAAATCTTGCATACTACTGGATTATTTGACAAATTGACACTGTACGAATACTTTAGATGTAGAAGGAATGATGACAAATCTAAATTTAATTATTGAAATTAAAGACATTTACGAATTAATAAATTATGCTGATGAGAACTAAGAAAAAAATGATAGGAAAAAAAATTAATAAACAAGGATTTAAAAAAGATTTAAGTAAATGCATTAGATGGTACAAGAATAGTTTAATTACAAAAAAGTTCACTGTACATGTATAAGTTATTTGTTCTTTGATATTAATAATGATTAATTTGGCTACATCAAAACTTTAGATTTTAAACTAAATAGTGAACATGGAATGAAGAAATTTTAAAGTATTAAGGAGAAATTTATCAAAAAAATATTTAATATGAATCATGCTTAACAAATAAAAATAACAAATATTTATATTAAAATCTTACCCATTGAAAAATCATTAACTTTTTTATACGTATGTACAATATTTAAATTTAATATAGTTTAAATTTTACATTTAACAGAAAGTGTCTATTTTTATTTATCAAGGAAGTGAAATCAAGTACATAAAAAAAGTTGGTAGCTTCATTAACATCATTTGTGATAAAACTGACAGATTTTCAAAATCAAGTATCTTCAATGTCACATATTTTTAGCTTTACAGTTTTATACTATTTTTAACAATCCAAAATTCTTTTTAATATCATTTTTTATTTTTTTTTTTTTTGTTTTTGTTTCTTGAGAAATCAAAATTTGACCTTAACCAATTTTCAGTGATTACATCTAGTTTTTTCCATTGAGGCGTTAATGTCATTATAACTGAATATGAATTTAATAACAAGTTTATGAAAGCATATTAAAATGTATAGGAGAAGATAATCATTAGTGTTGAGAAGTTTAATGTTTAATATTTTATAAATAGCGATTAAATATCAATGGTTTTAAAAAGAGAATTAGTTAATATTTAAATACAGATTAACAATATTTAATTACTCCAATTCAATTGCTACAGCCTGGACCTTGGCCTTTAAATGAACAATGTATTTTATCTGTATTTTCTCTAATTCCAAATTAATAAATGATTTCATATGCACATGCATGTTCTACATTATTCAAACATTTGTCAAATATTAAATATTTTAAATTTGCTTGATAATTTTATGATTAATTAATACTCCTATATTCCTGGTATAGATTCTTTGCTTTTTAATGATTCTCAAAGAAACTGTCATAATATAAAAAAGCACCAAATAAATAATATTTTAAGTATAAACATATGATACAAAACAAAATATTAACATTTAGAATATACAGTATGTTACATACATTTTCATCATAAACTTTTACAGATAACTTATAAAATAAAGTATATTTTACTACATATCACAATTGTATTAGATATAAATAAAAGTTTATTTTGAAAGTATACCTAAAAGAATATAAGTTTATGTAAAACAATTCTATTTACTAAAATTATTTTCTAGCTCTGTTAATACAGAAAAAATTTCATTCATGAACCTCTCAAAATTTAAAAATTAAATTTTTTTTCACATGAATAATTACTAAAATAAACAAAGATAAAAACTATACTTCAAATTTTAAAATGAAATCTTAATTTCAATAGTGCATAACAAATTTATAGAATTAAAAGTTAAATAAAAATACTTTTTTTTTTTAATAAAAATATTAATAAATCAATCTAAATGTGCAATGCCATTTACATATGACAATGTCTGACAAATAGCAACAGTCAAAAAACACAATGTAATGTAAGACATTAATCTATAAAGTGAAATAATTGCATACACCGCAGAAAGAACAGCTAGAAAATGAACAACATAAGAACAGCTGACATAGTAACTTCTGAAAAAAAAAAAAAGATTTTTCAGGTAATTGCAAACATAAAAAAAATAAAATTAACAATTTTAACATTTTAAATATATAGAATGAATTCTTCCTGACAACAAACCAATACAAAAAGTAAAAAAATACTATCATATAGTTAATGAACTTAATAATCTTAAACTATAATTTAGTAAAATAAAAAATATCTATAATACTAAGCTTATAATACTAATAATATATGAAAATAATTTAAAAGAATAAAATTTAAGTAAGAGTATAAAGAAAATTCTAAAAAAATTAATTTTATAGAAATATAAATAAATAATAATTTTTTTCAATAATTTTATATACCAGGTTAGATTTATACAAAATTAAGAAATATAACAAAAATCACAAAACTGTGTGTGTAAAAAAATTTTTTTAATGCTTGGCCACTTAGGAAATTTTACCTTGCTTGATTCTTGATGTATCTTTGGCACAGCAAGTGATAGAATTCTGATGGCAACTTAATAAGTAGAACAACTGCTGAGTGCATCATAAATTGTGTAAAGTAAACAGATAGGAAAAAAAATCAAAAATATTCATGGAATTGAAAGAGTGGAATGATAATTACAATTGAATTTTTATCAATAATTTCATAGATATCTCCTTTTGTGAAGACTAATGCAATTTATGAATGAATTTTTGAAAAATAAAATAGGCATAATTAATTTTTAATAGACATAATAATTAATTTGGATAATGTAAATTAAAAGGAGAGTGCAGTCAGATGCAACTTTCTACCATATTGCATACATTTTTCTATAAAATTAAGATCCAGACTCTGCAGTGGGATGGGAAGGTGTCAAAATTCAGAGTAATGTTTAGAGAATCAATTTTGAGGTTTTCTGGTATGATATATTGATAATATTGAAAACATTATTGATAATGAAGTATCTGTTGCCATTAGAGTGAAAATGTAACATTATAATAATGCACATGATCTGCCACTATATCTAGGAGCCACCTAGTTATTTATTTACCTTAGGAGAACATTAGAGCACTACTTCCACACCAACAAAACATGCCCCATATAAAGATATTCCCAACAAGGCCTTGCAGGTAAAATAAGATGGATTCGTGGTTTAGTAGGCTTCTTGCCAGATGTGACATCTTCCATCAGTGCGAAGTAAGTTATAGCATAATTCATCAAATCACATTACCCTTAAATCACCAGATGTGTATAAGTTCACCTACATACTTCCCTATGGTAGAATTTGGTGGAAGCAATTAGGTGGAAATCTTTATAATTTAGAAGCAGTGGAACACCAGTACTTGATTTACCAAACCTAGAGGTACTATTTCCCTTGGAGGACATTACAATTACAACATATTTAACATGCTACAGCCACATTTAGTGAATACAACAGATTTCCTCTTAAGTCAAGATTCAAATTCACAACCTTCTAATAATGAGAGTGACATTCTAACCAACTAAGCCAAAGGATCTCAAAATCCTCAAATGTCCACTTTAATTCCCAACTGCAAATGAATTACGGTGATTCAGACTGAAATGAGTGGTTTTCTCATAGGCACCTGAGAATGAATTCCTATCCTGTCCAATTTTGTATGCATGGTTCAAGCAATAATCTATTGAGAAAAGCTTTGATGGATAACATATCTTTGAAGCCCAGTACATATATCAACATAGAGTTTCAAAATATTATCTTGAATCTTTATTTTCTGTTACTGAGAAAATAGAGAGATATTTTTTTTTTATTTCTAATCATTAAATTATATGCAATCTCATTGAGCATTTTATGAGCAGGTTGCATCACATTTACATTTAGTTTTAATACATAATTGCATTCAGAATAAATTGATTTCCTGCTTAAAAATCACAAACAGCTTCTTTTTTTGCCTACTCTTGTATCTTCATAATTTCAGATTCTGCACAATGAATGCATTTAAATAATATTCTAATTCCAGCAGAAGTTATAATAATTATATAAGAAAATAATTATGAGTATCAGTTATTTATAATAATTGCAACAGTAAACAAAGTTAGTAATTATATGATGATAAATAGAAACAAGTTAATTTGGATATAAGAGGAAATTTATACACTTTGCCTTATTCTACTTTTAAAAATATTAATTGTCATGAAAATATTAGCATTTGAATGACATCATTCCAGTCAATAGGATGAAAATTTTCTTTTATTTCATGTTTACTAATGCCAATAGTAGAATATATATATATTCCATAAATAAAGCAATGAATTTTTCATAGATAAAATAGATTAAACGTTTATGAAATACCACATTGACAGCATGAATTCTTGATAAATTTTAATGTTACTATAAAAACAAGGTCAAGGAAATTTTCAGAAGATTAAAAATAATATCAAAAAAAGTTTAATAAATCATGCAGCAGATGCAGCATTATGTCTTAGAGACAATAAATATGAAGGAAATTAAAATAGGATTTTTTAAAAATAAGATATTTGAGAAAACAAATGAAATTTTAAAAAAATCATACAATTTTAAAATAACTAGATTATTCAAATAAACTGAGTATTTTGCCACTAAACACAGTCATTTAATAATTTGTTCAAAACTAAAATTTTATTATTTATGTATTTAAACTTGTATTCAAATATATCTTTAACAAAAGATAAAGTATTTTTGAATTTACAACTAAATTGTACCTGTGGAAACAAGGAGATGGTAGTAGCCACAAATAGTGTGATGCAACAATCACAAGAACACTCTGCAATCTATTAACATCATTTGGTGTTCTAAGTGTATACTTTAAGCTTTTCAACCAAGTGATGAAACTAGGAAATGTTAGGGCTAAGGTGCACAGTAATAAAAAGAACACAGTCAGATGAAAATGCCATATAGTTGAGGAAGAATTTGGACCACGTCGTTCTTCTTCAGATTTGCATCTCATGCAAAGTAATATCAACTGTGAAAAAGTTAATTGATAAATAAAACAACATAACATTCATTTAAAATATAAATGATTTTTAAAAGTTAATACAGCTTCATTCTGAAATTAGAGTATTAAATGTCAGGAAAATAATCACATTTTTTTAGCATGTTTAAGAAGGAACTCTTAGTTTAAAATATGAATGCATAATGTAAGATATTGTAATTTTTCAATTATAAGGTTAAAAAGTTTTTTTTTAAATCCACAATTTATTTATCATTTCATTCAATAAAATCACAATTTTTTTTTCAATTTTAATTACAGTATTAATATTTTAAGCATACATTTTATTACAAATAAAACAAGGAATAACTACTGCAACATTAAGATAAAAGACTTACAATCAGCAAACTATTTATATATAGGAAGTAACTTTAAAAAAAAAGATGGTTTATCCTAAACTTAGGAAATTGTAATATATATTTAGTGCATATATATTACTGATACTACTTATATATTAATAAGTATGTCAAACACAAATTAAAAAACATTTATGAAATTTAAAACTAGTTTCAAAAGCATATTTAATTCTGCAGTCAATAAACCTATACAAATTCTTTAAAATAGTGTAAAACATTTTTTATAATTCAGCATATTTAAATTAGGAAGGCTAATGTAATCAAAACCTCGGATTCTGTAGCAGATTCAAAATTTTAAGTTCCATTGTTTTTTTTTCCCCAAAAAGTTTTAATTTATTTAGCATTGGAAGAAAATAACTAT
The DNA here is from genome assembly GCA_030067965.1 of Latrodectus elegans. NCBI lineage: Eukaryota > Metazoa > Arthropoda > Arachnida > Araneae > Theridiidae > Latrodectus > Latrodectus elegans. Next base: position 19,105,034 of record CM057815.1, on the reverse strand, counting down.
TTAAATATATAATGCTTATAAAACTAGACAGAAAATATTAAACATTTCCTTAAAAGTAACTTGCTTAAACCTGCTTCCTTTTTATCAAGTTGAGTTTTTTATTCACGCAAAAAATTGCTTTTTAGAAAATGAAACTTAAAGCTCTTCCAGACCTACGTGAGAACTTCTGTTGTCTTGTCGCCCCATCTCGTGTTAGTTCTCAAAGCTTGTAGAAGGGAGTATCCCAAACATCAATATTGGTTGAAATTGCTTGTCAATCAATCCTTCGAAGTTAGCGAGTCTGCCAGATTTGGCGCGTTATATCGTAAAAAATTAAAGTACTAACGCCATAAAAACAGCCAAAAAGAGAGTTTTAAATTTGCTCCTAACAGATGTTTACCTCAAAAAATATATATAAAATTCTAATTATATAAAAATAGATGAAATGATTATTATATACATACAGTTACAATATATATTTTTATGAAAATAAAGTTACGATTATCTATCTATATATATAATATATATGTATAATTGTATCGTAATTTTCATAAAAATATTGTAACTGTAATTATTTATATAATAATCATTACATCTATTTTATATAATTAGAATTACTTACAGCTTGAAAGAGAAATTCATCTCTTATCTTTCATCTCACAAGTCTCTAACTTTATTCCTCTATATAAATAAAATTAACTAAGTAATAATTAGAAGTACACGTTTTTTTAAAAAAATGATATTCTGGTGTAAAATGTGTTGTGAAATATACTTTAATTCTGAAGATTTTAAAATTCTTCAGTTATTTTATTAGATATTTTCCACTGGCTTGATAAAAAAAAATTAGATTGGAACTAAATATGCCTTATAAAAACACACAGGTAAATTAGATTAAAATAAGTTTTGAGTAAAATTGTGAGAAATATAAATTAGGTTTATATTTGTCAGCAAATAATCAAATGCAACTTATAGCATAAGAGCAAAATATAATTTCATAGTAATACGAGTAAAATACAATACAATTTCATAAGCGTATGGGAAATTTAGTTAATACCTTGAAATATATATGAGGTAATAGTAATTAAAGAAAATCTGTTAATAAAGTAAAGAAATGCTTGAGCAATTCACATTTCATGAAGAAAAAAACAGAAACTATATATATATGTATATATATATATATATATATATATATATATATATATATATATATATATAGAAGAGAGAGAGAGAGAGAGAGAGAGAGAGAGAGTTCTAGTTTCTGTTTCTGTACACACACAAAAACACTCTATATACAAACACAAACATACAAATTCATATAGTTAAACTTTTATTTTTTTTTGGATTTTAATTTTTCAGCTTTTTTTTTTTTTTTTTTTGCGATCGGAAAGGAAATTAATTTTTCATCGATTTCCTTATAGTGGAAAGATGAAGTTTTCTTTTCGTACTGTAATCACTTTTTTTCCATGTTTAAAATAGACTAATTTTAGAGTTTAACTAATGAGAAAAAGATCCAAATACATTTAAAATGGTAAAAGTGTTGAAATGAATTTACGAGAAATTTGAATTTTCGGAAAACAGCATTCAACATCAATTGAGAAATGCGTCAAGGTGAATAATATGTTCAACAGAAGTTGCCGTTGAATAGTTTGGAATGCCTGTATCAGAAAGCTGTTTGGAGACAGTATTGCACTGCATATCCCATCTTAGTGACAACAAGGTGAGTTATGGTTTAATTATTGTTGTAGTCATACAGAGAAAGAAAGTCGTTCAATCACACAATTTCTAGACTAGTCACTTTGAGCATATCTAATTGATTCTCAATTTCCTTCCTGATATTCTCTCTCAAGCATTTCTTTTCGAACATCAATACTATAACTTCAGTTACATATTTTATATCGCCTTAAGTGCTACAAGATATTTATTCATTCTTTTGATATTTTATTCCTTTTTTATCATAAATGATGTCATTTGCATTGCACAGGACAATATTCTTCTCAAATAAATTTCGTGAGCATAAAATGATTCCCCTAAGAGCATTGATGTCATCTGTATTGTAGCGTGTTGTAATATATTGTTATCGTTCGTTTGGTTATTGAAATGCTTTTATGTTTTTCTGCTGAAGTTTTACTACAAACCCATTTTTTTCAAAGATATTTATAATTTTTCAAATTTAAAGTGTTTAATTTCTTATCAGATGCAATATTTTAGTATTCTGGCATCGTATGCTTATTAATCATACCTTACAGTGTATTTTTTTTTTCATGATAAAAGTTGAAAATAAAATTAAATGTTAAAATATTTGTAGAGGTAAAAACTCAATTACTTCGGAAAATGATTAAAAATCAAGTTAAAATGTTTGTCTCACTATTATTCTAATAAACTTATCGTTCTTATTATTAGATATTTTATTTTATGAGAAATATATATTTATATATATATATATACACACACACACTCATATATATATATATATATATATATGTGTGTGTGTGTCTATTGTAAAATGCATTATTTTGTATTAAGTTCTTTAAATTTTTAATACATAGGTAGTCTTATTTCAAAATCGTATCGTAGTATATAATATAATTGAACAAGGTAACACCAAACGGTTTATAATATTTCATTTTTAAAATTTATTTAAATGAAAATAATCAAAGTTGATTTAAAAGTACATATCATGGCTACTTTTCCAACACTAATAAACAGAAATCTAACATGCATTATTTACAGATGCCTCTTCTATTTCATGAGTGAGAAAAGCTAATTCGTCTTGCTCGATTTGGAAGTGTTTGCCAACCACATGGTAAAACAGCGGGAATCATTTGGGGAGAAGTTTTTCTCAGAAATTCCTCCTTCTTTAGGTTACCGTAGTGAAGTAGAAAAATAAGCCAAGTTTGGCGTTAAAAATTTTCCAGTTTCATAGGTGGCATTGTGTACAGAGGTGAATTTTCAGAAATAAAAATGAGTTTGATTTGTAATCAAAATTCGTATCGAAATATCAATGCATTCAAAAATATTTTTAGCTTAAAAAAAAACAAAAATGTTCATTTTGTAACTGTACAGAGAAAAAAATGAAATATCTTTAAATCAAATTTTGTACAACCTCAATGAAATTAGAATTTGGTTAAAATTTACTCGGATGGAGATATTTTGACATTTTAAAAATATTTGAAAAAATTTTAAACGCTAAAAATTGACGTCGAAGTGACAGTAGCTCTGTTTTTTGTAATTTGCAAAAGACCGGAAGTTTCTATCATGAAAATAGCACATGTGAAACATTAAAATATTATCCATAGGATTAACATAGGATTCGATTTTCCCCAACGTAGGTCTAGCAGGGCCTTAATATAAATTCTTGGTAAAAAATGTGGAGTTCAAAATACAATTAAATTCTCAGAAAAAAATCCTAACATTTACATTATTTATAATATATGAATTAATAAAATAATGGACTATATATTAAATAATCACATACAATTTTTTTTTATTTATTACATTGCACACATTTTACTTTTTGAGATGAATTATACTTCAGAATTATAGGCTTGTTAAATAAATTTATATAAACAATTATCTCATTGCAATTACACAATTGTGTTGCTAAATATCCAGAAATAATTTTTCAACTCTTTTACATTGGTTTCCAAGTGAAAAAATTTTTAGTATTGATTCAAAATTGAAATATTTATAAGAATATTAATTTGACTTTTGCATTAATGTGATCAAATATTATGCATGAAAACATAAATTTAAATTAAAAATTATTTATTTAAAGTAATTGAAATTTTAAATAAAAGAGGAATCTTACATTCAAGCATAAATAAATTTAATACATGCTTGTACTGCAATTTTTTTATATTTTCAATGATTCACAGCTAAAATAATATATCAGCTGATAATGAAAAATGAAATTGGAAACTTGGAACTCTGTAGTGTTTTACACACAAACATAATAATTTTAACATATTTACAAGTATATATATATATATATATATATATATATATATATATATATATATCACATTTGTGTAGCAAATCATATATTTATCTCAGTCAGAAATGTTATCTCTATCAAATATGAACTTCATTAGAAGAGCAGGTATCTTTTATTTTTTTATTCAATAATCCTTTTACTTTTAACGCCTTTTCAATATATATATATATATATATATATATATATATATTACATATATGTGTGTGTATGTAAAATGTGTGTGAATATATATACAAAAATTATAACCATTTCAATAGCTGTAATTTCATAGAGTTGACAGCAAACATCATAGAACTATTATAACAAATGTTAAATCAATCTAAAATTGTAAAAATATTTACTTACAATAGAAATTGTAACAAATAATTTCAAGAGTTTCAAGAGTAATTTATAAATGAAATTATGAGTCTAAAGATAAATGCAAATGCTACAACAATGGAGTATGCCCAAATTAACGATGCTAGATGTACTGGCATCTGTTGCAGTGACATGCAATTCTCCTGAATATGGACAGGAATCTGTTTATTAATGGTTTAAAATGTCATTAAAAGATAAAGTATAAAAGAGAAAGTATAAAAGAGAAAGCTTATACAGTGCTTAGCAATAAGTGGTCTGGTGTCTCCAATTTACCTAAATATGTTGCATTGAAATTTACATAAAACAGTGGTAGCAGTGCAGATACCTTCACACATAAAGTAATTGCTGTGATAAACTATCAGAAGTAAAACCTATATTATCATATATATATATACACACACACAAAATGCTAAAGGAAAGCAAAGAGTTTGTACTGTTCTGGCATTTAAGCAAATGTATGTGTTTGTTCTTGGAACCATAATTTTGTCCAACTATACTTAAAGTTTGTCAGCTCAAGTAATAATACAACTTCAGTTGTACATTTATGGATAGGAGTATGCAAACTTTTAAGCAACCATATGTGTGTATTATGCATGATGATTATGTTCACCCTAGGAACATTAAAAAATATAAAGAGATAAAAAAATGTACGTAAATGTTATTTTTAAGTAAATTTTTCATTGGGGGAATTTGATATTTAAATTTAAAAAAATCATAAGACATTTGTTTAGTTTAAATAAAGATATTTAGCAGCAAATTGCATTTTATCAGCATCACTATATTTTAAGTCAAAGAGACAGAATCTCCAAAATATTTTAATTTGTATCAGTAAGAAAATTAATTTTAATAATAAATTTACATACAAATAAAACATTTCTAGAATTTTTATGCATTTATTTTATAGTTTCATATTAATATAAGTAATATAATTCTTTAATAATTTCTCTAACAACAATCAGTCTCACTGAAAGAGATATATATAATGATTCTTAGTAAAACTATAGTTGCCTTTTAATAAGGTAACATGAATTAAAAACAAAATTAACTGAGATAAAATTATGAAAAATGAATACAATTTTAATGTAAAATAAACATTAGATTAAAGATTACTTTAAATATTACAATAAAAAGACATGACATAAAACATTCACCTTAATGAAATAAAATATGCAACTGAGTTGAATTCCAATTGAACTTGAAAATCCAATGGATATTGTTGCCACAAATGCACACCATATGACAAGAGATTTTTTAATTTCAACTTTAACTTTTCTTTCCTGTTCCATTGGAACTTCTGAGACAATCATCATCACACTTATATTTGAAAAAATGAATCACATTATAATCAATACATAATATAAAATATTAAAGTAGAAATGATAAAAACTAAAAATGTTTATACATAAAAATTATTGAGTTCATAAATTATTATTGAAAACAATATTTTTTTTATGAATAGTTAAAATTTTATACAGTCTGAAATATAAAAGTTATTAGTAAGAATAATTTCTTAATCAAATAATATAAATTATCACAAATGATTCTCTTAATATTTCAGACAATGTTCTATTAGTTACATATTTCTATGAACTATTCATTAACTAAATTTAACAGCTAAAATTTATGATTAAAAATAAATAATTTTTAGAACAAATTCTTGACAATTGCTTAATAAGCATTAAGGTCTTCAACATTATTTAATATTACAATCAAAAATAAATAAAATGAAGTTATATTTGATTGATAACATATAATTCAATAAAATTTACTCCCAAGGCACAGGTACTCAGTTTAGTACTCAGGCTGGGAAAAGTCAACTTAGTCCTTTATCCTTTCAACAATTTGATAAAACTGAGCACAACATGCTTGGGAAATAAAACAATGGGTATTTCAGGTTATGCTAATTACACAATTGGGACATATGCTTTACACCATAAGGCCCTTTGTCAGGAAAATATATATAGATACTGTTGGCCTTAGCCAACACAAGGGCTGTCATGCCACTAAGTTTAAGTCAAAATTGATTTTATAAATCTCATAACCTGCTCTGCACCTAGAGGTCTCGGTCATGAAATCAAACACTGGCATTGCAGGCCTTGGCCCCCATATGGGCTGTCATGCTCTACATTGGAAGACATTGATTTTATCACATATATGAATTACACAATATTATATAACTTTTAAGTGATTTTGATGTAATACTCTAAAACTGCTTTTAAATTAAAGGTTGATAAGTTTTTACAAACATATCTATTTAGCACAAATGAATAAAAAATGTACATGAAATAGAATATTAAATATTTGTATTATTTTAAACTTTGATGGAACATCAATTTACATTGAATAGAAAACAATACTTGATGAAAAAAATATATATCGTTTCTTAAATTTATCATTTACATCCAAATTTATGTTCTAGAAACGTGTCCTTATAATAAAATGTCCACCACGTCAAACACATTTCACAAAAAAGTAACATTCCAAAGTGCTGCCGTGTTCAAATTCTGTATTAAGAGTTAATTCAAAGAGAGTCATTAATGTAGAATACAGTTAAGGAGGAAATAATAATATCATTATATGAATAGATTATCCAAAATGCTACAATGGATTTGTTCGATCAAAATATAGATAAAATATGCACAACAAACTAAAACCAGAAAGTCACCAAAAGCAAAACAAATACATATCTAACAGAAAACAAATAATCATTGATATTATAAAAATTTGATAGCAAGAGGAACAACATAGTTCACTTGCTTTGCTTTGATTTTAGTTGCAAGCCACGAAATATAAATTTCAGATTAAATGCTGATTAAATTAATGGTATCATATTTTTATTTTTTTTAAGGTGATATTGAGCAGTCATAAATTCAAGTAAATAGGAAAATCCTCTGTGGCTAGCAAACAGTTAAGACCATGAGTAACAAAAATCTTTTTTTAAATGAGGTGAAATATGTTTTTGAATGCAAGGGTTGGTTTGTTGCTCAGTTGACCAGACTTTTTATATAAGGAATTATCAACAGGATCTCAAAAATTAAAGCAAATTCTACTTTAAATTTTAAGATACTATTGATATTAAAGTAAATACTTTACAAACTATAATTTTTTCTTCAAAATACCATAGTAACACTAACATTATTTTAAATCAAAATTAAATCCAATATTATCAATATGCATTCATGTATTTATTTTTCAAATAGTCATAAAACTATGTTGGAATCACCAGTGCACTCGCTATTTCATTACATATAAATTTTGTTCCTTTTAAATAAAAATGTGTTAAATCTGAAGCATGTTTTAAAAACTTATCAAATTCGATTAATGCAAAAAAAAACAGGGAGAATTTTCTTTTAAGTTATAGAATTAACTTTACAAAACATGTCTTATTATGTACTGAGATTTAAGTAGTTTACAAACACAATCTAAGATAAAATAAATTTTTGTTATAAAGTTAAATACTTTTAAATATAGTTTTCATATTTTAAAAGGCAGAATATAAATTCTTACTTGCGTTTCACCAGCAACCACACAACACATGACAGTTTTAGTAATAGGTTGATCACTGCATATAATGTAATGACAAATCCGCATGCAATCGAGTACAATATTGTTCGCAGCAATAAAACATGGGAGAAATTCATATCATTTCCAAAGTTATCATATGGAGGAATCCGCAACAGTTCTTGAAATGGAATGCTATTTAAGAAGGATTTAAAGATCTTAATGCACATGCCACTACAGAAATACGATTATGAACAAGAAAAAGAGAAGAGAGCGTTTCATATTTATTATATTTATCGTACACAGATTAAATTATATTGAATTTAAAATAGATTTATGAACTTTTATTGGACATACATTATACATTATCATTATATTTATGAATAAAGATCCTTTTAACACTCCTTTTCTCTTAAAAATATATTTTATAAAATCAGAACTGAGGATAAATTAAAACCTTATATATATATAAAAGACTTCTAGTTTTAGAATATCATAAAGATAATGAGAAAATAGTCAAAGATAGCAAACATTTATCACGGTTACAATAGCTAATAGTATGTAAATATTTTAACTTGATTTCTAAAAAAAATTAAAACTGATAGAGTACACACACAATGTGTAGTAAAAGGATTTTACTTTAATGAGGACTATTCCTGGTAATTTGATATGGAATGAGTAATTAAAATAAACTTCCTATTAGTGCTAAATCAGACCATATAAATTTTAGATTAGTTTTCTTCATTTCCAGTTAAGCAAATGAATTTAGAAAGTAAGTGTTTTACAAAAAAGTTTGCTGATTTTTAATTTTTAATGTGGACAACATAAAAGATTACAATTTTGGATAATGGATATAGAAACTAAACTGTTCTCAATATTTTAACACACTAATCAATCAAGTTATACATTTAAGATATAAAAAGAGGTATATGTGTCTATCAAAATAGCTCCAAAAATTATGCATGTTAGAATGAAACATTTTAGCTAAACAGTTGTATTGATTGAAATATAAATTAAATATAATTATTAATGTTAAATTATTTGATTTCAATTTTTTCTTTATTCACAATTTTTAATAACAGTTACACTATACAATCAAATAAACTAGTCTATTTCTCTTCATTATTAATTTTACAATATCTGATTTTGAAAAATTTAGATACTGTTATAAAATTATTTAAAGTAACAATAAGAAAACTGAATTTTTTAAATTGGCATCTAAAAATTTATCATTAATTTTTTAATTAATTAATTTATATTAATTAGTTTATAAGACACAAATTTTTCCAACTACTGTAAAATGTTCCACTAGGAAAATTTATATTTAAGAACTATATTAGAAACATACATGTAAAACATGATAGTGCATATATAGGTATTGGTACAGATTGTTAACAAAATAACTGAAATACCTTATATTATAATGAAACTTTTATTAGTATGGTGTCAGATTGTTTTTGGCATGCAATGCAGCTTAGATTTACCTAGGAATTAATTCAAATAAGTGATCAATAGTGTTTAGAAGAATATTCTACTACTCTTCATGGAGATATAGTGAGAGTTCTAGGAGAGATGCCAGAGGAGAATATTGATTTCATACTGAACAATCTAAAACAGACTATAAGGCTTACCTTACATTGAGATCAAGAGACTGAACTAAATTAGATGAACTTCAGCCTCATGTTCAGTAAACCATGACTGAACAAGTTCTACTACATGGATAGGTACATTATCATCCTGGCTGATATAACTCTCAGCTGCATCAAAGGATGGGCCTGGTCAGATAAAATTTCTCTATGCATCTCCCCAGTGATTCTTCCTTGCAGAGTTACATTCAGTTCAGCACAAAAATAGGACACAATTGCTCATATCATGACATATCACTTAAATGCCTGAGAATGGGAAGGAGACAATCTAATCATGGTTGTTCAGATGTCCTCCAAATGCCCACCCACCCTGTTGTCGGAAAAAGTTTAAGATGTTTCATCTGAACATACCACTTTCTTCTACTTATCAATTGACTAATTTTTGTGAGTGTGTCCCCATCATAGACGATGTTTGATAATAACATATGTTTGTTACAGATGTTAATGCTTGGGAATTCTGTTCTGACATAAATGTTCTGTTTTGAAGGAGCCTTTTAGATTTACTCCTTGACACTGGAGAATCCAGATGCTAATTGAGTTCTGTGGTCACTTTTGGTGGAGTTATTCACTTTTCCTAAACAATACAATCCACTTCATTATCTATCAGTCTGTTTTACTGAGTTCCTCATTCCGACCATTATTTTTCTTTGCTGAGCTCTTTTTGCCTCCCTGTGTGTATGTTGTCATTATTTTAGATAAAGTACCTTTAAAAATGCCTAAAAGTTGGGATGTTTCAGTTACATTTGCGCTTCTTGACAGGCTCTAGCAATTTGATCTTTTCAATATCTAAGAAGACCAAATTTTACACATTTGGAAAAAAAAAAAGTCCAAGATTTACAGAATTTCAGTAAAGCTAAAACATACTATCAACACATATACATTTCTATTTAAAAAAACTGGTAAATATTACTACATTTAAATGTTAGAAAAGCACATTTAAAAATGTCATTTGTATACATAGGTGTTTCCATTATTTTAATAATCACCTGTATTATTAAAATAATGGAAACACCTGAGTAATATATAACTGCAACTATATTTGTTTAATGTTGTATGCTACAACATTTCAACTAAAGAATGATAAACATTAATGTTAAATAATTACCTAATATAAAATTGAATGGCTGTTGAAAAACCAACAACAAAAATAAATGTAGGGTAGCAGCAAAACACAGCACAGAAAGATGGACAAGAACCTATATTTTAAACATTTGAATGAAATATTATTATATATTGAAAATAATTTATTTTAAACAGTTTAGATGAAAAGAAAATTATGACATTTAATTTCTAATATGAAATACAAACACTCTAAAATAAAATACATAATAAAAATTTTAAAAAAATCTGGGAATTGTACTTTATAAAAACTAAGTTCTAAATTAATTGTATAAAAACCCATTAATTATTGAAGTAAGATTTAAAAAAAATAATGTCAAATTAAATCCACTTTTTGATTCCCACTTAAGTAAAACAAATTTGAATATTTTAGTTTTAAGAAAATGTTAATTTATAAAAATTAAATTTAAAAGTTATTCCAAGAAATAATGCATAATATTTTAAATAAGAATACATTGTACACATACCTGCTAACATTTAAAACCATAAATATTTTTTGATTTCTTATATTAATGTGTGCATAACAGTAATTTTGAATAATGATGCATAATTTTTAAAAAATATTTTGCAACACATACTTGCTGATACTGAAAATTTTAATACCACACAACTTCTTATCTGCTATACCAATTTACTTATTACAATAATTTAGATTAAATTCTTGTTTAGAAATAGAGCAACTTTTAAAATTAGAAAATTTGTTTTCTAATAAATACAAATATTTGAAAATAATCTTTCAAAATTATGATCACTAATGTTATTCCAATAAAGATATTAACATATATCTCTTTTTCCATATAGCTGGACAATGCAAAATTGGTTTTTCAGCCCCTATGAGAACTTGGTGAATAAAGTGGCCATCACACAGAAGTGATTGAATTTGAGGCACAAAACAAAAGAACAGAGAACATGTGAAGAGATGCAAGTGATCTTTACTTGACTATTTATTTTTAGTTGACCATTGTATTTATTCCCCATAAATTAATATTGACAATTATAACTACTTTTACATTTTTTGATCAATTAAAGACATTATTATGCATACATCAAAACTCCAATCTTTCTCAGGGTGATGTCGCAATGGATATTTCCTGATGATCATCTAGTAAGTCTATCTAAATAGATTATATCAGCAGAGGGGAGACATTTTTGGTTCTTGAGCACTTTTAACTTTCTATTTGTTAAGCAATCACCCGTAGAGATAATAGGGGACTAAATAAGTGTATTTTTGGATATGTGGATTATATAAATTAGCATCAGCGATTACTCCAAAATATTTTGGTGATCGATCATTGTTCCCTTAATGTCTATCCCTAGTCTATGCAATCATCTGTGGATAATTGCAAACTGAGGTGCAAAAATAAATAAATAAATAATAAAATAAATAAAAATAATTTAGACTGATATTTTTCTTAAAAAGATAAATATTTTTAAAAAAGTAGATTTTATTATAATATAATCATGAAAAGAACATACTATATATATATATATTCAAGTCTCCAAAATATATTCTTGTATGATTTTTCAAAAAACACAACAAATATTTTACTTACATAATACCTTATATTCTGGAGTAATCAATAGAAAACACTTTTATTAATTAGATTTAATAATGTTGTTTATAATTATAAAGAAAAATTTTTAAATTTTAGCAATGATACAGAAGAAATTAAAAAAAAGATCTTTATAATACAGAATAACAAAAGTAAACAACATAAGAGGAATAAATAGTTGTTTATGATCAAAATGTAATATAAGTTCATTTTGACAAACAATAACTACCTTAATAAACATTAAAATATGAAATTTAATCAAATTTTTCTCCTTGTTTAAACAAATAAAGTTTTTCACAGTCAATTAAAAATCAAAATTTATATGAATAATAAATTCATAGTTTAATGAGTGTGATAAAATTAGAATCTTAGGAGAAATACTTTTAAATTGTTTTTAATCTTTTTTTAATAGTACTAAAGTAAATTATTTTTCATTTTTGTCGCCAATGTACTCATTTAAGCAAAAAATGTAATGACATAAATGTTTTATTTTGAAAGAACAATTGTTTTACATTTGGAGTGCAATAAATTACACAAAGCAAAATGAAAAACAATACAAATGGTGTTGAACTGAATAATTTTAAAATTTCCCAAATTTTACTTGTAGCAATATAACATTAAAATAATTATATATAATTTGCTTAAAGTTCTCAAACTTCCTTATGCGAATGCATTATGTAAAATTCTTTATTCATGAGAATATTAATAAGGATTCAAAATTTTAAGCAAAAATATGTTAAAAACTATAATGTACAAGGAAACTTATAAACTTCTTTATTTAAAAAGTAAATAATAGTTTTATTAACTCAAAAAAAAATGTTCATGAAATTAGAAAATAATATATAATTACCTGATTGACCAAAATTATATAACTGAGCAGCAAAGAATGTTAAGATTATAATGACCACATAGCTTATGATGTTTATTCCATAAAATTTTATAAACTAAGAGAGAAACAAAATATTGTAAAATCCATTAATTCAAAATTTTAAAATTAATTATTTTACATAGAATTACAATGAGCATTTTTCTACATGATACATTTTCAATTACAAATAATTGCTATTTAATTAAAAGTCAATATTTAATTACATTCAACAAAAATAAGATATTACAAAAAGCATAAATGTGTTTTTTAAAGTCTTTACACATAAAATTATTTTAAAAAAATAATAAATTTTGAAAAAATCAATAAAGGAAAAATGCAATTAATTTATTCATTGCAACAAAATGGATATATTGCTTTATAATATTAAAACAATAGTATTTAAGGTGTTTTCCTGCTTAAAATCTTGTGATTTAATATTTAACAATAAGCCCAGTTAAATTCCAATTGTTCTTTGAATACTTAAAAGAAAAACATTAATCAGAAATACAATATTATAATAATAATAAACAATTTTCAGAATTAATCATATAAATAAAACAGAAGAACAAAATTTTTTTAAGAAATTTTCAAATTAAAAGCTTGAAATAGATTGGAGAACAAAACATTTCTCTGAACCAATGGAACCATAAGGATCTGAGATGGGAATCAAACCTACAAACTTTCTAGCAGAAAACCAGAGTGCTAATTATTCAGCTTCCAACTCGGCTACAGAAACGGAACAGTAAATAAATATAAAAGTAATTTTACACATTTACATTACATTAATATGAAAATTAATAAGTCTTTGTACTCAATAAAAATTTTACAACAATTTGCAGAATAAAATTTTTCCTGTTTTTTTTTCCCCCCTTCATATTTTAGTATAAGAACCAAACATTTATCGTTTTAAATTTTTTGCAATTCTTTAAATATTCATTATAAATTTCTGAGTTATTAAACATTTTTTTAGTTTTTGTCCAACTAACTACTACTATTGAGCTATTTCTTATTTTTTTTTTTTAATTATTTTTTAGCAATTCCTACTAAAAATGCCCATTAATCCTTTCTTAACTATCTATAAAACTGAACAAAGTTAAAGTTTGTTATTTAATATTCTAAAACAATGGTAAATTACGTTGAATTTTTTTTAACCATGAATAAAGAAATATCATAACTTGTTAGTAAATTAAGTCGCAATAACTGATTAATAATACTTCAAAATGTTCATTTCCTGTAAATTAATTTACAACAATAGCAATACTTTTTAGATTTAAAATTTTTGACAATATTCATTTTCAAAAAGCTAGAGTTTTAAAAAAGCTCAAGAACTTTAACTAAAAAACAAGTACAAGAGCAAAATATTTAATTTGTATGCTGTTTAGAATTTTTTGCTGAAAGACATTTAAAAAATATTTTAAAAGTGCATCATCTAAATCGAAGCAAATTTATAATATTCATGAAATGGAAGGCAATAAAAATACTATAACCAGTGATCCTTAACATAATATTTAATGAATTTGAATTGGATTAATTTTTTGTAGACACATATAAAAGTTATCAGGAAAAAATATGCTACTATACCATAATTTCTATTATACTATAATTTCAATTACTAACATAAATTGAAAAATATTAAAAAGTTAAATTAATTATTCGAAGTGTAATAATTTTTTTATACATTTACACAAATACACTTTTTTTTAAAAAAAAATTCTAATTAAAGATATTACCTGGCTTGTTAAAAGATAGAATGGAAATTTAGCACTAAGAACAATGCTACATTCTGGATCCAAAATCAGTTGCAAATTAACCCCCCTATTAGAGTAGAATGGTGGTAAGTTATGCGCTTTTACTGGAATAGTAGTCAGACCTCCTATGGTTGTCCTAGAAATATCACATTCATGAGAGCAAATGAAATAAATGTTATAATGACAAGACATTTAAAATTTATTAAATAGTTAGTTCAGTTAATTTAATATTACCTAATATGATGATAAGAAATTTCATTGCTATGCAGAATATGTAATTTTACAATACCTTGACCTATAACATAAAAAATATATACATAATTTAAAGAAATACTCAAAAAATTATAAAAATAAATCCATTGAATAACTGTATTAAAAACTGTATAGATATAAGTAATTTAATTGATTAAATTGAATAGATAAATATCTAATTGAACTGAATTTTTATAACTGAACTCATAAATGAAAAAAGAACATACAGAAGTATGGAAAATTTTAATCTTTTCAATACTTCTATATGTTCTTTTTTCAAATGAATTATTATTTCTTTATTTTTTTATAGTAGTATTATTAACAACTTGAAAAATGTAAGTGGATTAAAATATGTAAGAAAAACATTTTGTAATCATTTTTCTTTTTATCTATGTGTAGATAAATTTTCATTGATAAAGTTTGAGATAGTAGTTTTTCCATAATATTAACTTATTTCAAAATGAAGTTTGAGGTCTCTAATTAGTTACCAATAGTTTTACAATGTCACTAGGAAAATTTTGGAAACTGTTAATATTTAGGAAAATTCCTTAATTTAAATAAGAAGTTAACACACAAATATATGTTATTTATGAATGAATTATATATTTTGAATAGAAAATATGAGTCAAGTCAAAGATTTTTAACACTAACCATGATATTTTACAACAACAGTTGGTCTTAAAATACAGCTGTTTCGCTAGCAGTTGAATATAGTTTTCATATCAGTAGTAGTGGTTTGGAATTTTATCTTGAGTTAGCACTGGTTTGAAAATCACCTATAGCTGAGCAAGAATAAATTAAAAATCTCCTTTGTTCAATCTGACTAATACCAGTGGGATAGCATGTTAAATTAACATATTTTAATAATTTGACAGTTGATTGCATCCTAAAAAACATGGCATTAATAGATATTTTGCAACAATGCTGAATTTTTAGAAACAAGTTAGATTTACAACAGTTGTATAAATTTTTTAGTTTTTCAGAAATACATTAATTTTTCTTAAGGAAATGCATTTGAAAATAGAAATAATTCTTCATTATTGAACCAAAATGTTTTTAAACGAACTTGTGTTTTTGTATCAATGTAAGCATTTTTGAATAAATATTACAAAATTTTGCTTAGAAAAATTTTTCTCTGTGAATTATAATGCATGTAATAAATGTAAATTTTACTTCAAATGTAACATTCTATTTAACTTGAAATGATGAAAACATAATTTTTTCTCAAAAATAATATTCATATGAGTTTTTCTTACCAACTACACTCCCAGCTCGGCAGAGACGTGTTTCCAATTGAAATTCAACTGCTTCGCAAACACCAGAACTTTTAGGTAAAGTGATATTAAAAAACATAGACTGTTCTGGTAATGAAATACTTAATAGACGCACAGAAGGAATAAACCACCTTTTTAACAATTCAGGGAGTTGTATAGATTTTGATCTTTGATTAGAGTTATATCTTTCACCAATTATATCTACCTAAATAAAAGTAATAAAATAATTTAAATTTTAATAAACAATATGAATGAATCATCAAATTTTATATTAAACTGTATAAATACTTACATAATTCTTATAAATAACAATTATATTATTTTTACAGCTTAACATAAAATATTTGTTTGCTTATTTATGGACTTGGCAATACCTTACAGTTTTGGGTCTTAAGAGATTACATAAATTTTTAAGAGATTAGATTTTAGTTCAGAAAAATGCTACTTGTTGCACAAAAGTAAATGATTACATATAATAAAAAATAAAAATTAATATGAATGAATGATAACAATTAAAATGATTTCAAATTATTATAACAAATTATTTTGTAAATTAAAAATCGGCACTATTAGTTAAGCAATTACAGTGTATTATAACTGAAAATAAAATAATTACAACATAAGAAAATTTTGAGCATTAAAACTTAATTACAAATATTATTCGTTTATTATTAGCAATCTAAAAATTCTACAGAATAGTTATTCAAAATACCCAACCTTTTATCTTTAGAAATAGAATTGAAATTCTTTAGAATATGAAAATTTGTTCCCTCACATTATTAGTTTAGATTTTAAAAATACTGAAATGTGACTATTGAATTGGAAACCACAACAATGGCAGCACTCTGATCATTATCATAAACCAAATATTTAAAGTCTTTCCATTTTTGATATACATAAAGTAAAATTAAACAGTTTAGAGTCTTTAGTAATATAATTTTAATAAATGAAAAATGTAGTTATAAAAAAGTAAATCTTGTGCACATTATTTGTCTAAAATAAATTTAAAATAACTGTTTTCAACCTTTATGGAGTCTTATCTCTTTACATCAGAAGGAATTTAAACTACAATAAGGCACATGTATCAAATAATTACATGAAAGAAAGGGCAAAATTTAATTCAAATTATTTTAATTTTGATAAAATTAAAAAAATAAATTAAAAAAAATTACAATATAATGTTTATTTGATGAATAACTTTATTATTTTAATATTTTATTTTATATTTTACGCCAAATGGAAGAACAAACTCTGAGAGTGAGCTCATATTTTAAATAAAAATCTGAATGCATTAAAAATGTTAAATCGTTTCTATAATCAATCTGCAAAGGTAATAGACAATCTTTTGCCCTGAGTGTTATGCTAGTTGAGTGTAAATCATGGAAAAACATGGAAATAACTTTTTACACAAAACTTTTTACATGACAAAAGAAATAAAAATATTATAACTGTTATATCACTCAGTCAGACAATAGTTTTAAATATTAGATTACAAAAGGTAACTAAAAACTTTGCACCTAATTACAATCAAAGTAGTTTTAATGGCAATTTAATCTAGAAAAATTAACAATAATTTATTCCTATATTAATGTAAAATAGAATTTAAAAAATTCACAGATTTAGTTATGTTTGTAAATATTTCTACGAGTATTAAGCACAAATAATTTTAATAAAAATACAAATAAGAGTTTTCATTATACTTCACTTAGTTTTTCACACTTTTATTAAATAAAAGCATTGACCCTTAGATTTGATTAAAAAAAGTAACAGTATAGCATTTATAATGTAAATAATTTGAGCATGAGGAGGTAAGTTTCATCTAGAATAAAAATTAAGTGCTATTATAGATTTATTTATAGAATAATCAGCTATTTATAGAGTAATATAAAATATTTTTACCTGTGTATTAACAGGAGTAATATATATTAACAAATAGTAATAATTTTTCTTTGATAATTCTTCATAATTAATATTTATCATTCTTCTTTGAGCTGTCTTACTTTTCGAAGGAATGATTTCTCCTTTATCAGATAAGTTTTCGCCAACTGCACTGAAATAAAAAGAAATGCTTATCACTGATATTTTATATGAAAGTTTTTTCTTTATTGCAAATAACTTATCTACTAATATTAATAATTTAGGTAAGGAAATAAATTACTCTTTATGTTCATTAAGTATACCTAATAAAAAATAGAATAGTTGGAAATATCAGTAAACAAAGTTAGCATTTATAAGTATATTTTCATAATGTTTGCATCAATCTAATTTTCAGTATTAATATTTAAAATATATCATCAAAATTTTAAGAATATTCATGGCAATATTGAGAAATTCTGTCAAAGAATTTCTCATTGTTTGCCTTCTGATATTCAAAATTTAAAGGCACTTTTTTTTTATAAAACAAAATGCTTGATTTGTTTAAGATATAAGTTTTATGCTCTTTTCCTTCACAATTCCAGAAAATGATTTGAGCTCCTAAAATTTGAGACAAAATCTATTTATAACTTTCTTTTTCTATGATTTTAGAGAAATTTTGCAATATTTAAACTTTTTAAATAAAAAAAAATCATTATTGAAGTTAAATTATAAGTAAAATTTAACATCTGAATTGAAATATGACATTCCCATATTTTAACTTTTGTGATTTTTTCATATGCGTGTTTCATGTTGTTTTCTTGAAGAGACTAATTTAATATGGATGATTTTAATTTAAATTCTTGCAGCATAATTAAAAGGTTTGGTTTGTTTGTCGCTCAACGGTCATTTTTTGCTCACGAGGGCTAATTAGATAGGGATCTATGGTTTAAAGTGGATTCCGAACCACTACAAACATCCATGCCCAAGGTAGGATTTGAACCCACAAACTGTTGAACCGAAGGCAAGAGCGCCAACCATACGGCTGCCAGCTCAGCGCATTATTAAAAGGAACCATAATAATCTTACACACATTTTTTGTCACATTATAATTTCTTTATTAAGTTTTTAAAAATTAGGAGTTCCATTTTTATGACATGATTTTGAAATCTCTATGATATTTTACTTTTGTTTCCCCACATTTTTGTCACCAAAATATTAGATCTTATACTTCATAGCAATAAGCACACATAATTAATTCAACATGCATAGTTTTTCTAATTGACATGAAAATATGCTTACAACCAAATGAGATGGATGTAATAGAAATTTGCATTTCATGTTTTGTTAAAATAATGAAATTCATGAAAATTTGATATCCTTATTAGTAGTTTAAAATGTTATTTATGAATAAAAACAATAAAGATATGTTATTTTAGAATCCAAAATGTATTTCTTCTAGCCATATGTCAATTAAAGAAATAAAATTAAAAATCCTATTTCAATTTATGAAGTATATGGAGATACACAATTCATATATAACACAGAATATAAATAAGATACATAATAGACTAACCATGTTTTAGTTCCAGATTCTGATAATTTAGTACAACCGTAAATCCATTCTCTTTTAACCTTGGAAATAAATGCCAATATCAAATCAATGTATTAAAAGATAGATTCCAGTTTTTAAAGTAAAAGCAATAAATAATAAGCAGATTGTAACAGACAATAGAAAAAGAAATCACAGAAAATTTAAATTTAGCAGAAAAGCAATAATTTTAAACAATTATTCTTACTAATCCAGTAGCCACAATCAGTATAGAATCATCTTTAGTAACTGGAACCAAAAGATATATAGTTGAGAGAACCTATGGAAGGATGGCATATATTTAAAGGAAAGACAATAAAAGTAACCAATATATTATTCAAAATAAAAGAAAAATTGGTAATAGAAACATGATAATAAAATTTTGCAAAGAAATGTTTAGATCTTAATATTATAAGTTAATTTAATTTAAAACTTCAGAAACCTGACCTAAATTATTGTCTAAAAACTTATTCTGACAATCTAAAGAGCTTTACTTAAAATCTATGATTGTAATGAAAACATATTTGAAAACAATGATTTAACATTTTTATGTTAAATCATTTAAATTATTCCAATCCTAAATATCCACAATAATAATTTTTTAAATTAGTTAATCACAGACTTTACATATTTTTATACTTTACAATCAATATGAAAACATTTTAAAGAAATATCTAGTCTCTTAAAAGCATTTCGAAAAAATAAGACAAAATTTAGAATAGAAAACCTAGACTGTAATAATGAACATGAAAAAGTTAACAAATAATTATGATATTAATATTAAATGTATTGAATGTTTTGAATAAAAATACAGATTTTTTTACTGAATTTTTTTTCTACTGAAATATAAGTACAACAGAAAACTAAATTTTTCCCACAAATTATATCATGAAAATGTTTATGTGTTAAAAAAGATAAATATTGATTAAACTAAGCTAATTTTTGTGCAGAAATTTGGTTTTCTCTTGATGATCTTATTTTGCACACTATGGTTTAAAGAGGATTCTAAATAATTAGAAATATCCCTGTTCAAGGTGGATGAACAGAAAATTAAAGCACTCACTTTTCAACATCCAGCATAGTATTTGTTAAATATAGCTTTTGAAATTTATTTAATTTTTAAAATGATTTAAAAACCAGACATAGCTTGCAATATTAATTTAAGGTAAATCTGGTAAATCTTTAAAGTATAATCTGGTTATAAGACATTTGACACAAAAGTATTGGTTTTTACCATATTAATAATTAGTTAAACACATTCAATAGTATTACATTTCCTAAATTTTTAATTCTTTAAGTTCTATAACATTCAGAAAATTGTTTGATTCCTAATTTGAATCGTTTATGAGTTATGATTTATAATTTTGATACAATTAAATAAAATTTACAGAAATTTTTTAAAAATTTAATATTTTTAATACATATTTATAAAGTGAAATCACATATTTTGTATAATACTAATAAGTTTTTAATTATTTTTCTAAGTGACAAGTCAAAGGAATCTGGAATCCTAATATTAAAGATATTGTTTTAAATTACAATTAAAACAATATATGCAAGCACATTTATAAATAAAAACTAGTCTTTTTTTTTTTAAGTTACAGTTCAGGTAAAAATAGAGTTAATAGTCGATTTCACAAATACTGATGTTATGAAAAAAAAAACGTTTTTCCATTTTTTAAAATATAATAAAAAAATTCATCGCTGTATTAAAATAAGAATTAACATTTATGAAGTATACTTAAGCAATATATTACATTAAAGCTTGAAAATACTCTTCAAAGTAATGTAAATTTTTAAGAAATGAAAATATTTTGACAGTCAAAGTATTGAATTAACTGTAAAATTCAAAGTTGAAAAAGATTAGATAAGTAGAATTTGCTTATTTTTAAAATTATCTAACTTATTTTTAAATAAAACTATTATTGTCTGAATTTAAAGAAGTTCATATAATTTCTATATTAAAAAAAAGAAAACAGTATTCATAAGCCTGTAAAATCATTAACACAGAAGTAACATTAACAAATAACAAAATCATTAAGTAGTAAGCTATTTTTATATTTCCCTAGTATGATAAAATGCAATCCTTAGATTAAAACATAATAAATTACGAAATGTGGATTGTGAGTAACAAAAAATAAATAGATGGCCTATTGAAAATGCCTAATTTCATCAAATGACAACAAAAAAAAATTCACAACAAAATTAAGCAATAAATATAAAAAACCTGGCTATATTCCATTTAAAGAGTATTTTCCTAACACTTCACAAAGCTACAAGTTATTTAATTAACATTGTTAAAATTATAAAAGAATAAGATTTGTTACTATAATCTTCATGGTCATCAGACTTGATATTTTCTCTAATTTCACTTCTGTATCTTCCATTTTTTAGTACATGTTTATCACAACCTGATATGAGTAAATTTTGATTAAGCAAAAGCTATTATAAATTTATATGACTTTCTTCAAATTTTCATTTTATTTTTTCACAGTTGTGGTAGAAAAACATTGAAATGATATTTATAGCAAAATGTAACTAAATATAAAATTGATTACATTGAACAAATGTCTTATAAAAATATCCAATGAAAACACTTTTTTCAGATTTCATTACTTAAATTATGTACAATATGTAGCAGTTTTTCTAACCTTAGAACGAGAAAATCGCCATGTGTTACTTTCTTGTTCAATCCATTGACCTGAAGTTGGAAACGTTCCAATTGGTGCAGCAGGTAGTCTGGGAAAATGAGTCAGTGAGTTTCTAAATACGTAGTGATGCTTCAAAATTTTTTCAATCTTAGAATGAGAAGCAATCATCTAAACAAAAAATATGAAAATTAGGATATTTTATAAAATAAAAATCTTTATTTTTGTTACAGATCTTCAAAAATTATTATATTATTTATGGATTGTTGGAATCCTAAGTTATTTTCATTAATATAAATAAGAGATCATTTTAAATGGTGTTTTCAGGGATCATTTTCAATGGTATAAAATATTTTAGATAATTTTTAAAAAATGCAGAATTCATAATATAATTTACTATGACTTTAAATGTAAATTTTTATAACTCATAAATTTAATTTAAAATATTTCATTACATTACTAACATTTTATATTGTTATTATTTAAACTCAAGGAACCAAAAATCTCACTTAATCTTTGGACTGAGTAAAATATGAAATTAAAATATGTAAAATAAATACATAATTAATATTCAATGGTAACTAAGAAATGGCTTTTTGTCTGTATATTTGTTAATCATATATTAAATTACTGAAATTTCTATATCAAAATTTGTGAAAAAAAACTACATGTCAATTGCAGTATTACCTGAAAACATCCAGACAATGTATCTTAAATATAATTTCCTATGTAATATTAATGAACTTTTTCTACTAAATATACTTCATTTTTGATTTGTTTAAATTGAAAAAAATAATCTTCAGTAGGTTAATTTTTTTAAACAATGTATCAAGTTTACTTAAAATGAATATATTTCAACATCTAATAGGCAAATTTTACTGAAAATTTTTATTTAAACATATAACTTGATATAATACAAAAAAGTAAACATTCAACATTTTATAATACATATGTATATCACATATCATATTAGTTTTGAAAACAATGGAAACACAATGAAAATAAGGCAGTTTATGAGTTTCTTAACCTTACTAAGGCAAATATAAATAATTATTCCAATTAATGATTAATTTTTATTTCATAAATTTGATTCATTACATTATTAAATTCAATTAATCATAAACCTTATATGATTTTTTAGTTTCTGTGATTTTTTTTTAAATATTTTTATACTAAAAAAATATATACTTTGATAACTAAGGGTGGCATTATTTAAACATCAAGATATAATTTTCAAAATAATAAAAAATGAATCATATAATTATTTTAACAACATAAATCCATATGAATTCAGCAATTTTTCAATATTCAAGTAACCTTATAGAATTAACAATTCCTTTTCAGTTATTTTTAGTTTAAGACTAATTCTTTCACCTGAATAAGATTATTCTCAATAAATATTCAAAACCTCATGCTCTTTAAATAAAAAAAGTCTCACAGTATTGAATTTTTTTCAGATCATCTTTTGCATTTGTCCTTTTGAATACATAAAACATTCAAAATGACATTCCAGCAATATGCACTACATCAAATCCATTTTCTTTTTAGTTTTTCTTAATAGTATTTATTTTAATTTGAAATACCATAAAAAAGATTAATATTTTTAATGAATTCTTAAAATGTAAACTGACTTTAAATCCTGCTTACACAAACATTTAGTAAGTAATGTTCTCTACCTCATGTTTTTGTGAATCAATCAAATCAAATAAGCTCCGGCAGATTGTTAAAACAAGTTGCTTGCACCTAAAAAATCACACATTTTATCAATAAAACTTGAATTATTATGAAAAAAACAAAAATGAATCAAGATTAAAAAACTATATTCAACAAAATACTTAATTGATTAAGTAATGTAAGAAAGTATAATTTTATAAAGTGGTGTTGTAAAGTAAAATTTCAGTAACTGTAAATATACTTTATTTATTGGATTAAAAATATCTTTACTTTTCATACAAAAAAAGAACATAATTTTTTTCATTAAATGTAACATATAATTTTTACAAGTAAGTTTAAGTAAACAAATAAGCATTTAAGGAGTACTCCAACAAATCAAACTACAATGAACTAATTTATTTAATGATAAAAAAACACTGTAAAGCACTTTCATTCACAATTTTTAAATATATATATATATATAACTTACCAAACAATAGCCAAATGATCTGTAGAAACCCAAACCCCAGGAATGGATGTCACCTAAAGAACTATCACAATAAGTACTGAAATATTTAAAATGATAAATTACAGAAATGGTTCAAGATTGTTTAAAGTATTCATGAAAATCAGCAAAATATTTAAATAATATATTTAAATATTTTACAAAAATTACTTAAAAAAACACATTACAAAAAATAAAATTTTAAAATTGCAAGATCTGTATCAATGCTAATTATTTTTTTAAATATATCTTACAAGAGTTGAGACTTGGTGTAATAATAAAGGCTTCTCTGTGAATCCTCAAAAACTACTATGATTGCCTTCACGAAGAAAAATAATCTTAATCTGAAAAAGATAACTTTTTATGGGCAAGAATTAACTTGCAACAAAGAAGTCAAATTCTGAAGAGTATTTTTTAATATCTAAATTAAAATAGAACAAACATTTCAGCTTTTGTAATGAAAGAACACAAAAAGCTTCTTAAGGTCATATAGAAAAGATTTGGAAGAATTTAGGGCCTAAATCCTAAAGTTATTTATTGGACTGATCATGATATTTATTGGCTATGATTATTTTTCTCATTATTACTTTTGGCTCAGGAGCCTGGTGGTCTAGAATAAAAAAATGGAATTACTAAGACAGATTCAATGAAATTTCTAAAATTGTTTTGTGTAGCTATCTCTGGGTACATTAAAACAACATCTTCTACACTTGAGCTTTAGCTTGGTATGCATCAATTTTACATGCATATTGAAACAGAAGCTGTAATTGGCATGAAAAAGCTTAAAAACACAGGTCAATGGAAAGATTACTGCAGATTTTTGTCCTGGGAAAACCTTAATGCTGATGTAATTAGTCATCCTTTTGTAAGTATGCATCCAACTTTCAATTAAATGCACTAAGGTCAGCATTTAATTGAATCTTTTATGCTGCAGAATATCCCTGTTAAATATATAATGAATTTTGCTTTTATCACTGGTCTCTTCAAATAAAGGCTTTTTTTGGGGGGTATAGTACAATATACCTAAAGCACACACTACATTTAAGTCTAAAACTAATCTAAAGATAAAAACATGCAAAGTACAAAAGAAAACATGTATACAATGCATAGTTTGAAAATAATTCATTTTTTCATTTAATTATTAGCAAAACAAACATTTCACTTTTAAAATATGCCTAATCTTCTTTCAAAAGTTATTAAAAATTAAAAATCTATTAAGTTTTACTATAAGCTCATCAAAATTATCGCTGTTGATGATCGATTGTGGGCTTTCATTTCAGTTTATCACACTTTGTGGTGACATGGATTCAAACGTGATCGTATCAGAGGTTTTTTATAACAAATGTTTTATCTGCAAAATTTATAACCTTTTTAATCATATTATCATATTGTGTATTTTTTATTTTATGTAACAACACACTATCAGCAGTATATATTTATTTTCGACAATACAACAAAAAAATTGCCACAGATTATATGCCACTGA
This sequence comes from Latrodectus elegans, assembly GCA_030067965.1. Lineage (NCBI taxonomy): Eukaryota > Metazoa > Arthropoda > Arachnida > Araneae > Theridiidae > Latrodectus > Latrodectus elegans. Next base: position 19,079,006 of record CM057815.1, on the reverse strand, counting down.
AGATTATGCACCATTTTTTCCTTTTACTAAAAAAAAAAAAAAAGATCTTGCAGATAATACAACACTGTGGATTATATGCAGGAAAATATGGTAATATCTTTTCTTTAGTCACAAATCAAATTAATACAAAGGTGGATTTTATTATAATTCTACTATTATAATTTTAATAATGGGTTTTATTATACTTCATTACAGATTGCATAATATATAATTTGCTTAATATTAATAAAAATATATGAAAAATTGTTCAATTAACATGGAATATACTTACCAAAGTAGACACATCAAAACTTCTTTTATGCTGAAGATGTGTCAATTCACTTCGAACGTGAACATCTCTATCTCCACCACCAATAGATATCATTGGAATATTTGAAAGTTGATTTCTTAATTTATTGTTCATTGTTTCATCAATTATTTTGTAGAATTGTGCAATTTTATCATCCAAAGCAATAACTATAAAAAATAATTAAAAAAAAAGATTGCAAATACAAATTTTATAATAATCTACACTAAACATATTTTACTTTCTTTTATTAGAGTTATATAAATTAATTTTGCAATAAAAAATGATATATGCTGTATATTTTAATTTAATCATCTAATATTAATAATGTGGTTCTTATAATATATTGTATAACTAAAAATCTATATAAATAGATTTCTTAGATTTTTTGTAAAGATATAAGTTATAGTATATAATTTTGCAATTTAAAGAAACAGTTGTTTCTTAAAACATATTTCTTCTCAAATCTAATTCATGACGCAATGTAGCTAGTATAATATAAATAACTGCTATAATAATCATTTATTTTAGAGAATAAATACTATAAATGAAAGAAAAGAAAATTTCACTATATGGTTTTTGAAAGGTGATCTAAGTCCTCAACAATTGAATATAAGCTATGATTTTCTAATGAAAATTAAGAAGAAATATTTTTTACAATTTTAAGTATAATGGCAAACAGAAATTAATTTTAATGTAAAAATCAGTAAGTTTAAGCAGACAAATGTTATAACAATTATCAAATTCACGAAATTTAATAATTTCAGAGATTACAATGTAAATCTATATAAAAATCATTTTTACCAATCCTATAAGAAATAGAAAAAGAAAACCATTTATTTAAATGGCTTTAAAGCGTGGAAAAATCTAAAAACCTAGTTTAGAACAAACTCTAAAGCTTTTGTGCTTGATAAGTTTAGATTGGCATAGCTGATTGGGAATTTTGGCATTAAATAAGCTAAACAACATTAAATAAGCTAACACATCAGAAGTAGACATAATATAATTAAAATTGAGAGTCTATAAACTTTGTTCTATCAATAGCATTCCATTAAAATTTAAAATGCAGATAATTAAAAGGAAAACACATTGATCTGAAATTGATATTATGTAACTTTCTTTACTTCAATATAAAAAATGATCTGCTACATTGTTTCGTGATCAATCAAGTCACAACAAATATTATAGAAATACACATCAAAAGCAAGCAAACTTATTTTAATATTATGTTGCTAGAGTGTTACTTTTTGTGTTTTGACAATTGCAGACTTCGTAAATAACATCAAACTGATATAAAAAAATTGGTTATTTGTTTAAAAACAAATAAAAATTAATAATAAAATAAAATAAATGTTATATGAATATAATTGAATGCATCAAAAAAATTAAAAATTACAATATTATCAAGAAAATTTAGGATTTAGACTGGAAAACATTGATGAGATAATGAAAAGGTCAATTTTAACTGTAAACAGTAGGAAATGGTATTAAACTATTAGAAAAATGAAAGCAGGGAGTATCTGAACAAAATGATATAATGCAGTAAAATGAAATCTTAATAAAGTAAAAAATAAAAAAAACTAAGAGATTAGAATTTATAAAAATGATCTTAGTTAGAAGTAACCCAATAAAGCATACTTGATAGAAAAATAATTTAGACCTAATTTCATAAAATAGCAGAAACAGAATTAGAGAATTTATATTCAATGATTTGGTTTGACAAAAGCATTAAGCAAATTAGAAAAACACAACAAAAGCGAATTAGACGCCCAACAGCAGTTTAAAGAGGATTTCACATTACTACAAACATTCAAGTGCAATGCAGGATTTAAACCCATGAATTTTTTAACCAATAGCAAGAGCGGTAAGCATTTTACTAGAAGCTCAGCAAATCATTCCATAAGATGATAATTCAAAACATAATTACAGTTTAGGGTTACCCAATTAAGTATCAAATAATATGATGAGAATTGATGTACATAGCATTTCTCTTCCAAAAATTATAAATGAAACAAAATAACTTAGTTAATGAAATAATTATTTTTAATTTATTACACCATATTGCCTTTATTCATCCTTTCAGTGGATCAATTAAATTGAATCCTAAGTATGCTTAGGAATTGATACATTTGGGATTTTGCCTTAGGCTTACCACTTGAGTGAAATATATGCTTTCACCCACAAGAGCCTTGATCAAGAAATCAGATATGGGGACTGTATAGACCTTGGCACCGTAATAGTTGTCATGCCACTGAGTTAAGAAAAGTTATATTCCCTTAAAGAATGTAAATAAAAAAGCAAAATAATTCAAAATAAAATTTGAAAACAATTTGCCAAAATATTAATTTTAAACAGCTAATAAAATACAAAATGTGTGTGTGTGTATTTTGTGTCAATATTAATATAATTTGTATGAAAAATTTCCTAGATTTGCTTTACTAAATTTTAAAAATGTTATTTCTTACAAATTTGAATAATTACTAATTATAAATGGCAGTAATTTCTATACTAATTAATAAAAAAATACACATTAACTAAATTTAATTAATTTTTAAGAAGTGTATATTTACCAAATATAAGTTATTCTTAATTTAAACATTTGAGTTTTAATATGAAAATAGTTAATTAGTAGCAGTGAGTTTTAGTAAAAAATACAGTATTTATATAATCCAAATATATAATTTTTAATAGTAATAATTAATCTCAAATGAATATTCAATTCAGTTTTAGTAAGAATAAATAAAGCAATTATAATAACTTATCACAATATTGCAAATTTTAATGGTAATGATTGAAATAAATCTTTGGAAATTTGAACTCAATAAAAAAAATTAAAACAGATGAAAAGTTTCTTTTCAACATTTTCTGGAAGCTCAACAAAAACTTTTATATTCATATAGATTCATTTAAAAAAATACATTAAAATCAATAATATATATAAGATATAAGTTACAGCAATTGTCATCAATAGTCTATACAAAAAAATGCTCACAAAAATAATAAATTTCCAAAATTTAATTATATTTTGTAAAAATCTAGTAATGAAATTTTAGTTAAGAATGATTGTGGAATAAAAAAAATAAACTTATAAATTAATGATTACCTGGTTCTTTTAATGGAGCAGCTAAGGTAATTATTAAAGAAACAATGGAAGGGTTAAAGGAAGGGAGAGAAAATACTGCTCTTGCAACTACACCTCCCTAGAAAAATTTAATAATTTAACATAAAAATATATTAAAGAGTAATATAGTAAATTTCTTTAAAAATAAAAGTTGCAAGATTAGTAGATTTGAATTCTTGTTTCCACAATATTATAATGAGTTAATAAGAGAAACTGTATAACTTAAATTATTTGCCAAAATTTTTGTTTACTTCTAGAAATGAAATACTTTTATCATTCTCAAACTTTCAAGTCTGTAGATAACAATATAATATTAATAGGATGAAGGAGAAAAAGCTATATTAAAAAACAAAAGAATTTCCTGCTATTTATACTGATAACAATAACATGGCACAACAACTATGATAATGACAATTATATATTTCCCAGAACCTCAAGTAATCCATGAAGATTTATTTATCAGTGAAAAAATATTACATGACAATCAATGATGAACAGAAGAGGTGCTTAAGAAACTCCAAAATCAAACTCTGTTCATCATTAAATGAATTCTGTGTCTTAAGTCACTGTTATTGTAAGTTATATCTGTAAGTTTTTTAGTTAGTTTCCAGGTGACATCTGTTTTAAATTTATGTTCCCAATCTTAAAAACCCAGCATCTTTTCCAACAATAATGGAAAGGAACCCATTCTTAGGAACTGCAAAATATTTATGCCTTGACTTGTACTATAGTAAGCATTAAAGCTTATGGTTGGGTGAATTTCGGTTTCTTTCACAACTTAATAATTAATTTGATGTTATAATTTTGGAAAGTCGTAAAGTTTTGTAATATATGTTCTTAAAAGTTATTTTCAAAACTGAATTTATATTTTTGAAAGTTATTTATTTAGAGTGTAAGGAAAGTTGATAACGTGTGCACTTGTATTTGCATTATTCTGTTTAATTTGCAATTTTTAAAATAAAATTTATATAATTTATTAAGTACAATGTAGGGATATTTGAGATGTGCCTTGTTGAATTGTATTAATTAATTAATTAAAACAAGATTAATGTGTCATTTTCAGATGGATGCCAGTGCCTGGTTAGTTAGAAACTTGGACTATGAAAAAATATGTCATTTACGTTATTTATAGCACAGTTGTTAGTATCTGCTTGATTTTGTTATATACAGTGTATTTTTAAAGTGTTTGTATTAATGAAAAGAAAGTTTTTTTAAAAAAGGGGCTATATTTTATTGACTTATTATAAATAATAGTATTGATTTTTAGAGATTTATATTTGTTTTGTAATACGTAAATTTTGTAAAAATACATGTAGTTAAGTTTGTAGCAATTTTGCTTTGTAGTTTTTTAATAAGTACATACAACAAAATGTTTAATATTTGAAATCGAAAGTAGTGCGAATGAGATTTTGAAAGTTGAGACTACACCATGATTTGTTGAGATTTGGTGAGTTATTTCTTTTTGGACATATTGTATTTGGAAATCTTGTAATTTCACCATTAGCAGCCTTTTTGAAAATGGAGCCAAGTATGTTACATATACTAGGATTTTACCAAGTTCTCTTTCCAGATGTAAAATGATTAACAATCTCACTATGAAGTTAGTTTTGTTAAAATAGATTATGCATAATTATGTATAAACTATTTGAACATTTTATTATGAGATAACAAAGCACCTATCAAAAAACAACACCATAAGCAAAATTTGAGCAAACTAAATAAATAAGTGATTTTGATTGTTAATTAACAAAGTTAGAAGTAATTATAAATATTTTATAAAATACTAATTAAGTTATAATATGATAGTAAATAAAAATAGTATTTGAAATGGAAAATGTCATACCTTTTTATTATTTAATTACTTTTAAATAAATTTTTAAAATTTCTTAAATTAATCAAATTATTTATATCTATATAATTCAAATAGCATATATTTCATAGCAAAATAAAGACATAATATTTTGTAGATATAAAATTTATGCTGTAAAAAATAATTAATAAAGATTTAGAAAATTTTAATAAATATTAAAAATTTGATTAATTTAAGAAATTTTTAAATTTTAAATAACCAGCAACTTTTGTAAATAAACTTAAATAAAAAAAATTACAAATCTAGTGAATTTGAAGAAAAAAGTGATAAAAATCTTGTAATGAAAATGAAAAAAAGGCAAGTGACTTTTTAAAACATTAAAAAAAAAAAGGGAAACAGAATGCAGAAAATATAAATATTCAGAAATATAACATCAAAATTAAAGACAACACATGTTAACACAGGAAAACCAGGAATAGAAATTACTCAAATATAATAAAAAATTTAACGTACCATTGAGTGACCAATCAAAATTATCTTCTTTTTTGTAGAATACATGCTTATTATATGTTTCATACATTCCCTAACAAAATCTTTAAAGAAATAAAGAGATCAGTAAAATATGCATATTTTTTAGAAAGTAAAGAAAAATTCTACAAAACCAATTTGTGATTTTTCATACCAACTATTCTACATAAAGATTAAATTTATAAATAAAGAAAATATTTATGAGTATGAATAGTTGAATGTTGAGATTTATTAAACTTAAAAAGCATAAACTTGTGCAAAGTTTGACATAAATACAAATTTTTTCCCCTAATTTTAAATTCTGTTTTGTTCTAAAAAAATTTTTTTCTAAAAATTTACTTATCAAAATATATTTTAAACTAATTAAAGAAAACAAAAAAAAATCTTCAATGACATTAATAGCTACTTTTTTAATTAAGACCCAATTACTATATTCCTTCAAATCTTTGAATACAAATTACAATCTAACCATTACAAAAGATGAAAATTAAATTATTTTAAAAAAATAAATGACTTAACAAACAAAACGAAAAAAAGTTGTTTAAAAAATCTTCAGAAATTTACAAACATAACAACATTTTAAATGTAGAAAAATTTATAAATAAGAAAAACAAATTTACTTGTTTACTTACTTGTTTGTTCCATTAATGTACCACCAAACAAAGCTGACATCTCCTAAAAATAATAGGGATATAATCACTCAATATTTCACATAAAAATTCTTATAATCTATATTTATTTTAAATCAGATTTGCAAAAGTTATCAAATTCATGACATTTGTCAATATCTTCTCTTTTTTATTATTAGTATTAATATAATTTAATGAAAGGTTTCAATAACTAAAAAGAAGTAATTTTTATAACTTTATATATATATATAAAAAAATTATAAATTTAAGTCTGAAAACTAATACAATAAATTTAAAATAGAAATAATGGTTTTAATTCAAATCATTTGCAACAAAAACAAAATATATTTTTTATTACTTTCATTACAAAATATTGTGAAACAGTTACATTAAGAGTATTTCTGAACCAATAAAATGTTTTTATTAATACATACACTTCACATATATTATATAATAGATATTCAATAGCTATAAAACACACAATAAATTTAAATTTTTAATTTGTAAATGATAGATAAAAGTTTCCAATGGTTGAAAAATACAAAGTAATAAGTCCTGATATAAATATAGTAATAAGTCCTGATATAAAACTGATGTGAAAATAAAAATCCATCTGAATTTTAAATATTTGTGAGTGGTTAGTTTGTCATTCCATAACTAATTTTTGTATAATTGAAACAGGATTACAATTTAAAAAAGTAATTGAATGATAATGAATTGGTAATTGAAATGGTATTTAAATGGTAATTGAAGATATTTGAATTTAATAACAAAATTTAATTTCTAAAGGCAGAATCTTTGTGAATTATAAAGCTGTTACAATTAATGTTTCTTACCATTATTGAATAGTCTTAAAAATAAAAGTGGAAGAAGCATAAATATCAATTCATAAATTTTGTTACACTTTCAAGAGCATCATATGATTACTTAAAATGTGAGAACTATGTAAATGAAGTTATTCAGTGAAAAAGAATTACTATTTTTCCATTTAGCAAGCAACTACAAATCTACTTAAAATTGGTGAGATTTTATAGATCTTTCAATATACAATTTTTATATACTTTTAATATCGATAAAAAAATTTAAATAAACCTTATTTTGCAAGATGTGATAAATTGATATAATAAAGTAAATAAGTAAAATATCTTGTAAACTACTGTTGACATTCAAGGTGATAATGAAAGCACATTATTTACAGAAATTAGATTCTTCTATTTGAATTTAATTTTGGACAAAAAGTTTTATATTATGTAAAGCTTAGTAAAAATATTCCCTTCATAAGCAGAATTAAATTTGCTTAACTATTTGCATGAAACATCATTAGAAATCCTTAAAAATTTTTAATTTATTCTTAATAATGACGAAGAACACTTTAAGGCATGCTCTATTGTTTTTATCACAATAATCGTACATATTTTTATCTAATAATAAGTCACATGTAAATAATGATCACCTCATTAAAATTAATTGAAAAGAAATTAAAATGGACAGGAGAATGTAGAGATTGACCCATTCGAAGAGCAACAGATGCCAGTGATCTAACTTGACGATGGCTACCAGCATTGCCTGGGATAAAAAGGACAGGAATTCCTGATAATTTTCCATTCCTAAAGGAAACAAGCAAATGCATAAATTTAAAATCATTTTAGACTACCTTTACTAAAACAATTAAGTCTTATCACAACCTTGACACAATTATAAAATTTTTGTATAGTTATAAGATATGATTATTAGTATATAGAAAAATTTTCACATTGAATTCAGAAATTGAAACAATTTACAAATAATAATTATTTACTTACTCAATTTCTTCAAAATATTTCCTAAAATGAAAAAAGTACATTTGAAGTATAAATTAAAACAAAGTTTTCAATTCATTAAATAAAAAGTATTTATTGTAAAAGAAATTACATTTAAAAAAAAACATATAATTAAAAACTTGTTAGATCTTTAAAGTAAAGATTAAAGGAAATTTTCAACTTTGTGGAATTAAAAGGAATGATTCCAAATTATTATATTAATGATAGAACCAGTTTTGAATTTATAAAAACATCCGAGATGTAAATTGAATCCAAAAAATTGTAACCATAAAACACAATATTTAGCTTTAAATTGGAACATTTTCCAATTAAGATAAAGACTAAGTTAACTAAAGACACTAATAAGAATTAAATAAAAGGGAAATATCAATATATAATAGTGCAATACTTAACTGTAGAATAGTATGATACTACAGAAACTAATAAAAGTATAATATATATATGGTATTTTTAGATTTAAATGAGACAGAATTATACAGATTATATAAAATAACTGCCAAAACTTATACTGTGCTCTCATATATTATTTCAGTGACATGCAATATTCCATCACAGTTTACCTTTACAGATCATAGTCAGAAAGTAAATATATATGAATTTTCAGAGAGTAGAAGATATACTGACAGTATAATAGGCAAAAACTTGTGTTAGAAAATAACATAGAAAAAAAAAAGAATTGTAGTATAATAATAAAACAATTATTTTGAGACTTCAAATTAATGTATTCTGATGATTAGGTACATTTTCGTAAAAATTTATTATAGTAAATCATGGGCAATATTTATCAACAACATATTTCATTCACCTTTTTGTATTCACAAACATTCACATATAAACTCTGCAGAGAAAGAAAATCTAAAGTATAATTTATATTTACAGTGAATCTATCAGAAAACAGTCATCAGAATCCATTGAAATATTCTTACATTTTAAGCAGAATTTTACACTATTGTTTATTTTGGATGATATTTAATCAGCCATTTTTAAAGATCCAATGATTTCTAAAAATTACAGATAACCACTGTAATTATGATAAATAAAAAGTTGATTCTAACAATAGAAAACTGTCTTTTCCAGAGTAAGTTCTAAAGAATATAATATCTAATAATATAATCTATATAATATCTAAAGATACAATATCCTTAAATAACAAATTCATATTTTACTGTGATAGCTTTCACACAATGTAATTGCAGAGTGAACTAAGAAATTACTTAAAATATCGTTTCAATCAAAAATTTATCATAACCTTTCAAATACTGTAGTAATTTACAGTTGCAAGAACAATAATGAAAAAAAGAAGGAAAAAAAATTCAGTTACCCACTTTCAGTTGTTACAATTCCACAACTAAAATAAATCTCAGTTAAACATGTGATTATTTGAGAATTATTCTGTCTCAACTTGTGTATAATATAAAAAACTCATTAAAAAAACTGCAACTCTTAAAAATAACTAAAAGCTTTGTAACAGCCCTGATACAATACATTTCATAAAAGCAGCATAAAAAATCCAAGTACTCTTATTTTACTTAAACATAAAAGTATTATAACACAGTTTAATAACAGATATGCCACATAAAATTTATAAATTATAGATTTTATATAATATAACATGTAAACAGAAATACTAACCCTTCACCATAAACATACAAACTATAACGGGAAAATAAACCTGATTTGTCAGACTTCACAGGAACTTTCTGTAAAAAAATTATTTAAATTTTTATAAAATTATATTATTTAAAGAAAAAAATTAAGAATTAAGAAAAAGTTAAATTACTTAACAAAATAAGGCAAATGCATTTTTTTCATAGCAAAATTTTAAAAAAATTAATATTTTGGTTAATCCTGTAACAATATGCTAGAGGGTGTAACTTCATAGTAATAAAGTTTTTTTGCTAATTCTATTTAACTTACAATTTTTTTTCTTAAATAATATTACTTTAATTAAATTATTTTAGCTAAATAAGTTTTAAAAGCAAATGTATGACTGGAAAATAGGAATGCAATATTTTTACATTTCTAAATGAAACTGAAAATAATTCTAATCAAAATATAGGCTTAATAAAGAAAATGAGGTGCACTTGTGAAACGAAGTCTGCTCCATACTGTTCACATAAGGCTTACAAAAACTTTATAAGTTAAGTATTAATTTACTTAGAAATAAAATAAATATTATTCTATTTTGCAATAAAAAGAATTTTTTTAATTAAATTTTTGTATTTTAAAAAAATTTAAAAAAATTTTTGTTATAAAAATACAACAAATTATAAATTTTAAAAAAAATTATAAAATTATTTAGAAAAAATTATTTTTACTGTAAAAATATTCATTTTCTATTAAAATCTTTATTTCCTCATACATAAGTTTTAGGAAAAAATTATTTATTTTGTAAAAAGAAATTAAAAAAATTATTTAAATTTTAAAATGACTTACAAAATATAGAAAAATATTAGATGTTTTCAAATTCTTTTAAAACACTTTAACAGCTTAGCAAGAAAAGTAAATAATTACTGAAAAATATATTTAATAAAATAATGTAAATATTTATCATTTAGAAAATAATTATGTTTCTACTCTTAATTTAAATCAATATACTAACTAAATTTTTATAAATAATGTGTTTTTTTATTCCTTAAATGATTAAATTATTTCTTAAAAAAAGTAGATTGTTTTATAATATATTCTAATTAGCTAGTAAATCTTGGTTACTTAAAATTTAAATATAATGATAATTGTCTATTTTCATAGATTCTGTAATAAAAAATATTAGTTTAATTTTCTTAATATTTCTATCTAATAGTTATAAAAATTTGGCAGAAAAATAAAAAAAAACAAAAATGATTTTAAAAGAGTTAACACACAGTCGATATTTCAATAAATTTATGATGATAATAGCAAAAAGAAAAAAAAACTTTTTTTTTAGTTTATAATGCAACATTTTTCTTCGGACAACAAATATAAATGTTACAAAATAATTAGTCGGATGCTCAAACAACAAACTTACCAACAAAATAGTCAAGTGTTATTATAAATAAAAATAACCGAAACCGAAACTATATAAAAATTTTGTTCTATATCATCATATAACAGAAATGTAATATGTTAGTGTTACACACATTACACATCTTCGCAATTCATCCTTTTTGTTAATTTTAACATAAAATTTCAAGAATTCAAACAACATTCTTATAAAAACCAATTTCAAATTAATAGCAAATGAATTTAATTTCCTGACTTTATCTTAACTTTTAAGCAGACGAAACATAAATGATTATTTTATACAAAAAAATCACGAAATTTAAAGATAAAGTTTTTTGGTCTCATAAATAATTAAAAATAACATATGTACCAGATATTCCGGATATTCAAACATATAAGTCATTTCACACAGATTTTTTTGATAATTACCAACATAATAAAACATTCCAAACAGTGCAAAAATAAAACATGAAACCGGAAAAATAAATTTAGCTATAATTGAAATCATTATTTTCACATATCATAGATCGTCACGAAAACAGAAGAAAATCTATCGCCGGGTAATATTGATTTTTTGACATATTGCCAGATTCATCAATCTTAATTTGTCTTCAATAATTGAAGATTTTCACTTTTCGGTATTTCATGTCACCCTGAAATCAACAGTACAATATTTCAGTCTATTGAAAAGAGCTCAAAATAAAAGGTGTAATATTCCATTTACAATTGAAAAAAGAAATTATTGCTAATTTTATAAAACTGTTAATAATTAACAAATTAAATTAATTATTACTATTGTAGGAAAAATATGGTGCCATGCAAAATGATTTTTCAATAATAGAAATCTATATATCAAAGATATTGCTGCTATTTTGATAAACTCTTCGTGTTTTTTAGCGAGATGAGTTCTGTACTGAAAATTATTTTTCTGTTTTACACAACAAAGGTTTCTTAAACATCAGTGCATGTTGCTTAATGAGAATTTAAAGAAAAGATAACTTTAAAAAAATAGATTTAAGTTTTGATTGTCATTAAATGTGCACTGATTTCTGCCATTTGGGGTCATCTTGACGTAATTTTCGCGTGATATGTGTTTTTAATAATTACCGGGTTGTGTGCCATTGTATTTTTAATGGCTTCAACTTACAATGCGCCATATTTATTCAAACCAAATTTTCTTAAAATTGAAGTGCTTTTAATTGGAACAGCGGTATTAAAACGTCTAATTTAATTATAAAATTGAAACATTTGTTCAGCATAGAAAGGATTTCACAGCGATATTGATTTGAAATTTCAGAAAATTACATTATCATTTTTATCATTAAGATTATATAAATCTAAATTTATTTATGTCCATAGTAATAAGTAAATCACTATAAAGGAAAATGAGTTTAAAAATCTGTATTTAAGTATTGCATACACAGGAAATAACGGTATTATATGTAACATTAATAGCTTTTTGAAAAAAAACTAATTCCTTCTGATAGCAAAAAAAAAAAAAAAAAATCATAATAAAGTAACTGCTCAATAAGCAGTATTCTTTTAGTCATTCATGTCTTAGAAGTTTAAAACATTTATTAAAAAAATCATTATTTTTTATTAATCTCATATAATATTAATCTATTGATGATATTAGAGTTAACTAGGAGAATTTTAATAGTTAATTTGTTCCTCTATTTTTGTTTATTCATTTATAATTTTGCAGTTGGATTCTCTCCGATGAATTGTTTATATTAGAATTAAATAGGTACAGTTTTCAAAAAATTTAGAAGCTTGTAAAATGAATATAACTTATTTTTTAAAATTAATTATTATAAATATTGCAAAATGTTGAGAAAATTTGAGTTTGTTTGATCAAAAACTAAGGAAGCATCTTGCTTTATTTTGGACCTTGCGCAATAAAACCTAACCAACAAGAAACTAAACTGGTAATAACGAAAAATTACTCTTCAGTTCGTTACTTAGTTCATTTCAAAATAGTTATCAATTTATGTGAATTTCTTTGCATTGACCTCTTCATATGAAAAAAGCCATTTATTAAAATGCCATAACAAAATAATCTTACTGTTTTCACACAAAATTTTGATGATAAAAATATATTTGAATGATTCTCAAGCATTTGAAGAATGGAGATAAGAAATTTGTTAACTTTAAGTGTACATACATTAATTGGTAATAGTAAAAGCTTTTCTGACTTACATGAATTTACTTAAGGAGTACTGTAAAAGTGTGTGTTATAAATTTAAATTTTAGTTCCGTGTTAACTTGCAGCTTTATTAAGTGCTATGTCTAAGTGAATCATAAAATTAATGTAGTTGAAATATAACTCTTTAGTCTAACTCTTTCATAAAGTCAGAATAAATTTAAAATTAAAACTTCGATAGAATAAATAAGATAGACTAATTTTTTTATTTAATTTTGATTAATAATTTTAATTCTTATTTTGCACTTAAAGAAATTTAATTTAGTCTCTCTCTCACTACCCAGGTATAAATATAAAATGTTATAATATCTTATGGTCATCTTACATAAATTAAATTTCTGAAATTTATAACTTTTTAATAATTATATTTAAGGCAATAAATGTCAGGGACAATAGATCCATAATTGCTTGGTTCGGTCAGAATAACTTATCAGAGCCTGACTAAGGCAGGGGCATTCGGGACAGTTTCTCCAATACCCCACATCAGAGGGGCCCCCAAATCAAATAGAAAATTTATTTTACTTTGTCAATTGAGTGCAAAGTTTGTTGTCTTGAAGCAATGAGGGCCTACAAAATGTTTTGCCCCGGTCCTCAGTCAGGCTAAGTCGCGCATTGTTTTGATATAAGGAATAGATTTTGACAAGAATCTCAAACACAGATTCTCATTCTCATTTCACTGCAGCAATGTTGGTTTTCTTTAGCATTGAAAGATTAAATTGATGTAAATATTAATAACTAAAAGTAAGTAACTAACTACAGCATAGTTTTTTTATGATTAATATTAAACGATTCACAATTAGACATAATGATTTTTCAGTTATTTTCCATCTAAGGAGTTTATAGCAAAGTAGAATTTAGTACTTTCACCTTCGTGGTGTTCTGGTTAAATGAAACACGCACCCTACTGACTTAAATTCGCCTAGCCAGCGGCATAGGGAACTTGGCTTAGTCTAAGTGTCATAAGTATAACATCAACATATGGTTATTTTGATTCTTTTTACTTTACATATGTAACAAATAATGTAAAAAATATTCTGTAATAATAATACAATATAAGCCACTGTAAGGTCATTTGAACATCCAGTGCATTTAACCTTCAGGGAGAACTTTTCTTTAAAAAATGGACCATATTTAAGTGTTGCAAGAAAGGAAAACTTAAATACAATACACTCATAGTACATAGTATATACATATACATATACATATATATATATATATATATATATATATACATATATATATATATATATATATATATATATATATATATATATATATATATATATACATATATATAAATATATATATATATATATATATATATATATATATACATATATATATACGTCAATCTGTATAATTCATATTACTTTTAGTAAGTACAAAACTACGAGTGGCCAAGTACAATACGAAACATAAAGGTCAAGCATTGCTGGAGACTAAGTGTAGGTGAGAAGATGGGAAATTTGAGATGCTGAATTTAATTTTTATCTATATTTTTAGAAGAATATTACTTTAAAATGATATTTTCTTAACTAATAAATCTTTAGATAATGTAATTTATCTTGTAAGTTTTTACGACGAACAGAAATTATTTTAAAATTTAACAGGCGAATTCTTGTGTCAAATAATATTTCAAGAATTTTAAAGATCTAGTTAATACTACTAAACTACGCTAAAGTGTGTTAACATTTTCAGTCCCAATGGCGTAGTGGTAGTACTTCACGTTCCTATGGCACAAATTTGAGGTTTGATCCTCAGCTTGCGCAAGGTCAACTTACCCCTCTGGGGAGCTCCCTTATCGGGTCGATAAAACTGAAAGCCCCTTGCATACTTGAAATCTAAAACTGGGGGTTTAGTCTAACGCTAACTTCCTGTTTAGGTAACCCGTTATACTAACTACTTTACCGGGACGCATGATTTCGCCACCCATGGTTTTCGGTCATGTAACAGATATGGGCATTGTATGTCTTGGCTCCCATATTGGCTGCCGCGTCACTCGGTTACCTAATCCTGACCATGGTATCACCTCTACCATCAGCAGAATGCGGACTGCGATATATGTGAGGGGTACGAAAATCTTGTCCGACGTATCTAGAATATACGCAGACTGAAGGCACTGCACAAGAATTCCACAGGATCCAAGGTATATCTTCAACTGCATCTCTGTTGCCTCGACCCTCTTCAGCATCGACCCAATTTCTGCCCATGACACCCTCTATACCGAAAAAAGCTGAAGACGTGGCCAGGGTAGTGCTCCATGCTTTTGGTCCCATGTGACTTGTTTTTTTAAGCTTTTCTTTTTTCTCTTTGCACTTGTCACACGACAACAACACCGAAGATATTTTTTAAAGATAAGAGAAATATGGATATCCTGCTATTTATATTTCTTTTAATACTAAAGTATATAAGCGTTTAATATTATTGTCACTTAATAACTATACAGCAAATTATTAGATGACAAAAGAACCTTTAGATTCAATCACGATCTGTCCTAATTGAACGGTATATTCAATGGTATACGTTTGGTAAAGCTTATCAAAAGAAAAGATAAAATTTGATTTTTACAAAAAATACTTTTGGTTAAAAGTCAAATTTTCCGGAAATAAAACGCTGGTAGTTTAAGCAAATTTATAGTGTTTGATTCTTAATTTCATTATTTCCATAGAGTGATAATACTACTATATAATATTTCATGAATGATCATATCGTATTCACATGCATGATTCAATGGATTTTTGTTTTTAACTTTGCAAAGAATCCCTGCCTCTTACTTGAGAAAATCTCAAGTGGATCTCAAGAGAGTGTAAGAGGGACAATCATGGTGTCAATCATTGGACTTCAGAAAGTATGGGTTGTTGTTGTAGAATGTTTTGGTGCTTAGACAGCCCACAAATTTTAATTCTCTTCCATGTGATTATTTTTAACCATGATTGTAATGTTTTGTCTTTGTACGTGGTGAATTAATTAAATGTAATAAATAATTAGCCTAGAAACTCTTCTTATTTTGATGCTCCACAACTTTGATACGTGTACGCCTAATCCATGCAATATAGTTTCTGATTATTTCTTGCCAGAGAAATTTTTAGGTACTTCTAAAGTTTTATATAAAATAGAGGATATATATAAAGAAATACAAAACAAAAGATATATTTCGTGTAAAACACATAAAAAGTTGATTTTTATTCGGAAGTCCTTTAACAAATTCTAATTAGAATTTGCTAAAGATAATATATCCTTCGTTCATTCGTCGCTATATACATTTAAAACAACATTTATACTCGTATTTTGATGCAAAATTACATTTCATTATACTATATTCAAGTTTTATAAAAGTCACTAATTACAAGATGTATTTTTTTTTTTGTGAATTCACACAAATATTTTTAATTATTAAAATATTTCAAAAGACATAGTTGCATAAGTACACGCACTAAGCCATTATTATGTTCATTTTAAGTGAACATGTATGTGGCAATTTTATTTTGGTTCATAAATTAACGATTTTTAAATTTTCAAACCGTGAATAGTTTTATTCATTAAGGTGAAGAAATTTGAACAATTTCAATGATCTCAAACTTCGTTGAAACATCCAAATTTTGTCAAGAAAAGAAGCCACAAATTCACTGCATTGGTTATCCATTGGTGGCAGTACTACAAACTAAGTTTTTGCTTTATGTAAACATGTAAAAAAATTTTTTATTAACATGAATTGAAATATGCATAGCATAAGTTTTATTAAAATTGAAGTAATGAATCGCGTTCTAATCTTCTAGGTCAACTTTTCAGTGTGTTATATTTTTAATAATTATTTATGACCAGTATTTTTACGATTACTTTAAAATATGTATTTATCTTCACATATTTTGACAAATTAAATTTTCAAGTAAAATGGAAATGTACATGGCATCATTCATTTTAAATTTTTGTATATTTATTATTTTCTTAATATAAGAGAGATAATCATATACTTCTATTCTATGAATTACCTAAAGAATTCATGAGTTAATGCCATAAGACTTTAAATTTAACATAAAATGTAAATTTTATTCGAAACATTTTTAATTAATATATTAAGCATTGTATTATTATTTCTAAAAATTTACAGTATGAAAATTAATTAAAGGTATTATTTATTTAAAGCTATTCATTAAAATTGCAATTAAAGAGCAATTTACTTTATGTTGAATTTAATTTATGCATTATTTGTCTCTAATTATATTGAAACATTTTTATTTATTCCATTATCAGAACTGATTCAGTCAACCTTCTTCAGTGAATTATAATTAAAGAAAATTAAGTTTTATATTTTGTAACTTTAAGAAATTCTTTAATTTTTGACAAACAATATATCGAACTTATGCGGCAAGAAAAGGACAAATATTTTCAGAATAATCAATTATTTGCAGAAACTATAGAAAATAATTAAAAAGATTAAAAAAAAAATAAATAAAAAGCAAAATAGTTTCAAAAAATGTCTTCACATATAAGAATGCATATTAATATATTTGAATTTCAGAAAGAAAAATATTTCCCAAACAGTTTCAATGTGAATACTGCAGAAATATTTTGAATCTAGAGTTTTAACAGTTATAATAATAAAAGATATTTAAATAAAGCAAGAAGATGGAAACTATAAAGAGTTATATTTTCTGATAAAAACCATTTTAGAGAGTTGAGATAGATCTGATAATGACAGCTGCTAATGATTTGATTTCTGGGAGCAAAAGATAAGTTGTCAACAACGTTAGTTCTGAAAATATTTTATCTAAAGCATAAATAATTAAATACAGATTCTTATCTTCTTTTTTTAATAGTGTAACAACCTGTTACAGGTCTTAGTTGCCTCTACAGCACGCCTTTTCCAGCCCAGTCTGCCTAGAGCGACTTTGGTACTTCCCAACTTTCAGTATCTTGAGATAATTTTCAACAAGCCATCTTTTGTTGGTGGTCATCCTCTGGCACGGAATCTTTCGGAGTTCTTAAGCGTTGATATTCTAGTGGGGTTGTTTCCCGGCATCTCCAGACATAGCCAAGTCATATTAGCTTGTTGCTTCTGATAACCTGGGTAATCTGAGGCTGGTTATACAGCCTATACAATTCAAAATTATATCTGGTTAGCCAGCAATCCTGTTCCTGTACAGGCCCATGGATAGTTCTTAATACCTTCCTTTCAAAGGTACAGATTCTCATAGAAATCATAAATTTGTATAGATGAAACAAATCAACAACTGCTAAAAATCCTGATTCTCGTTTTGAAATTTCTATTTTCGAACGATCTTTAACATCAGAATTGCCAAACACAACTTTTCAGTTCTTTAAAATAAATTTTAAACACATAATTGTGTGTATACATTTTTAGAATTTTAAAAAAGTTTAGGAAGTATTTGTAAAAGCTCTTATCTTATTGAGTTATTTCCCTTGATACCATTACACGCCAAGCGATTTGTACCATGGAAAAATTTGGTACATTTATTTAAATTCATTTGTTCGATGAAATAGGCTTATTCGCTGCACTCCAAGAAATCTGTTAAAAACTTTCACTCTATTCCTATAATTCTTATGTTTATTAGACTCATTCAAAAAAATAAATTTTCAGAATTAAAAAAAAAATTCTAATGTTTGATTTGTTATTATCACCTTTTAAGCTTAATTTGTAATGAAATTGGAATATGTCCTTTAGAAGGTATTTTAAACCTTTACAAACATTTATGCCGTGAATGGGTATTCAACTCATGGAGATGAAAATTCTGATCATTCATTCACTAGGTCTGGAAGTTCGTTTCAAAATGCATCAGCAAATTTTATTACCATAATAAACATAGCTGAAAATGGTAATTTTATAGAAAATTATGTGTATTAGTTATATCCACACACACACAAGATAAATGACTTTGTTAAAAGTATATTCTAATATTTTCCAACGGTTTATCTTGATAAATTATTATTTTGTTTAAAAAACAAAGACTTTTTATTTTCTTACTTGGCTATTATTTGTTCACTCTTGTTTTATGTGTTTCTTAAATTATGAATTGTCATTCTTTTAATTCAAAAGTTCTAGAATCATTAAGCAAAACCACTCAGAGCAAACAAAATAAATAATAATTTAACAAAGGTACTAAGGATGTTAAAAAGAATAAATGATCAAATAAAACTAAATTATTTTATATATACAACAGGTAATTTTAATTTGCTTAATTTATTATAAATGCTGTGAAAATGTTAATTTGAATCAATTTAATAAGAAGAATAAATTAATTTTATTAAATAAAGTTGTTACTACTAATTTTCAATGCTTGCTTTCTAAACCGTATTGATTTTAACTCTGAATTAATCCTTTAGAATAATATTCATGCAATTTCTTATCATTGTAGTAAAAGATCTACCATTATCTTGCTCTTCAAGCAACTAATTTAAACGTATTTCGAATAATGTTATTAAAATTTGTAAAACTGATATACTTTAATTAAGTGTTACTAACGCCTCTGTTTCATCTTTAAAAAAGTTATTCTCGGAAAACTGCAAGAAAAATTCTCAAAAGGAACTTAATGTATATGTAAAATAGAGTCTAATGCACTGTTAACATCATGGGGGTCATCGACATAAATACATCCATCTTCACTACAGCAAAAAATGAAGTCTTTGTTTAAGGCAAGTTATATAACTATCGATAATGGCTATTTTTCATTTTCCTATGAAATCTTTTATTTTTACCCTTGCACTATTGTTTGATGGGAACGTTGGTATAATGTTTTTTTATTTCCAAGTGAAACATGACGTTTTGGAAAAGAAATTAAGTGAAATAGGGTTGCAGGAAAATCAAAATATTAAAAGTTAAACTTGTAAATGTTGGGTATTTAAATTTTTTGTGAATTTGTATGTTTGAAAGAGTAAGCTAGCATAAAATTTCTTTTTTGCCAATCTCTTTTAAACACTTGTAATTCTTATTTTTATTTCATGTTTTAAATTGTTATCGATTAATAACCTTCTTTTATGTATTGAAATGATTTTATAGACATTTTACACACCCAAAAATGATCATACTTTTTGTAATCTCGTTTGAGAAACTTTCGTTTCTGATTTTCGATTTCTATTTCGTTTTAATTTTTCTTTCAAAGGCGTTATGAATAATTCATTTGTGTATTTATTTGTGCATCTTTGAGCAAATGAATTCGTTCACCGTTTCCTAAAGTGAGAAGGAACAAAGTTTTTATTTCTATCGTTCCTCAATATTTTTTATTCTTGAAAATTCTTTTATTTTTAATTTCTATTTTCACTTATTCCTAAAGAGACCATTTATTTTTTGCCTCAAAACGGGACATAACCATTTATTTTTTGATTCAAAGCAGGACATTGATTTATTTAGATTAATTAACAGGTAGTCAGTAAAAAAACCACTTTTTTAAAGTTATTTATTCAGAAAAAGTCAGTTAGCTTAAAAGTTACGAATTAAGAAATGTATATACCCGAAACGTTTAGTTATATTTATATTTATCAGAGGAACAAATTTGCTTTAATATAGTTGGTGATAATTTTAAGTAAGAATGAAACTCTTGGCACGTTTTTTTATATTCATTTTAATTATCGACATGGCCTTTAGAACTGAAATTTGTAACTGGGTCTTCTCAGATGTCCACAGTTTGTTCATCATAGAAAATACTCTTTCTACTGGAGCATTTGTAGCTGGCAAACATTAAATATATTCAATTAAAATAGAAAAGTTTTCATGCTGAAGATTGTTGGCTGGAAAGTGTTTAAATACTTCCACCCAACGAGTTTCCGTGGAAACATTCGGTTACTTTCTGCGAAGTAATGTAGTTACAAATTAACGAAAATTCGTCAAAAACTTTTTGTATCTTTATTACAGTCAATATATTGCTTTTCAATTAATACATCCAGAGATTTTTGAGCGTCTTCCCATGCGGGGGCCTTTTTTAAATCTGCCCAATAAAATATCTCCATTTCTTTGGTAAGAAAGCAAGTCCACTGCTCCAGATATTCACGGCTTGTTTGATAAAATTCTGTAGCCGCCCTTTTCACAAACTCTTCATCTATGTTAGTAACACTATCTTTCGATTTCACTATTAATTGACGGACCATAAATGGAAGAAACTGATTGGTCTGTTTCTGAGTCAAATTGTCTTTTAGTTGATTAATTTTTCTTTTGCAGTTTCAATTGCCGATACAGTCTGACCTTCCAGTTTCAATACAGCTTGATGAAAAGTTGCTGAGTGAGCGTGTAAAAAATAAAGCCACAATTCGGATGTGGGATCTTCAAAAAAGTTTTTTAGTAACAGGGGACATTTTTCAATACTCAAAAATTAGATTTTTAATCGCTAATACATTTTCAAAACCCTTTCAAGGCAGGAATAAGAGAAAGCCATCATGTTTTGCTATAGCCGAGCATTTGTTGATATTCCGTTTCAGTTTCGGTGCAAAACTCCTTTAGAGCTTCAACTCGAATCGTGTAAATGTAAAAAAATGAATATACCTTCACAGTAATACTTTCGTAATCTAAAGGTAGCCTGTCTGGAGCAGATTTTATTGCATTGTGAATTGCATGGGCTCCACATCCAATACCTATCAATAGATTTTTCAGTGATGATTGTAATTTCGTTAACACATTGCTAGTTCCTCGCCAAGCCGCGCCTCCGAAATTGACGTTGGCATTGTCTCCGCAAAATGCCACGACTTTTGTTGTCAAGTTATTATCTGTCAACACTTGGTTTAAATAATCGACTATGATGTCAGAAGTCTCATCTGGTTGGTCTTGGAGATCTAAAATTTTTACTTGCACACCTACCTAAAGTTGAAAAAAGCGTACTAGAATAGGGTATATTTTCTTGTTACCGTGGTGTGAAGCGTCGTTTAGTATTGTAATACAGTTGCACTTATCAAGATCATCTTTTGATTCTTTCATTGCTGTAGGCGGCAAAACATTTACTACAATAGCTTCTGCTTTCGTACGCGCGCATGTAAATTTGGGATCAAAACAGGATTGAATTGATTTCGACGCACAATCATTAGATTGAAAACCGTGGTTTTCTTGTATCGTGTGATAAGCCCAGATGCCTTCAGCCGCGGCGATATCCAAATCCTTTAAAAATGGTTTGTCCGGTTTCTTGAAAAAAGTTAACATCAAAGAACTCGAAGCGGCGACACGATCGGCTTTTTTATGTTTTTCAGATTTTAAATGCTGTTTAATATCACTGGTACCACCATGGGAAACGCTGAACATATATTCTGTACGACACTTTTCACATTTGACATCTGAGAGAGTATTTATTTGCTTGATAAACGGATATTTTGCTTGTAAGTCAACACTGGACGTACACTTGCGTTTCGGTATTTTAACTTATGATTCCAAAACAAAAGAAGTTTAAGTTATTTACTTGGTACACGAGTATCAAACAACAACAAAACAAATATCGAGAGGTGGGCGAACGGAAAATAAGTTCGTTTGCAGACCATCCCGTAGAACTAAACCGAGACTGAAAGAACAGAACTGCGCATGCTCAGGAGAAAAATTGGCTACTTACGAGATCTTATTTTTGTACCATATTTGGCAGCTTTTCGCGTTACTTTTACTAATAAAATATTTTATCATTTAGCATTTTTCTTCGCATCAAAGGTTTTGTTTTAGAAAAGAAGCGGAGGACGGAAAGTGGGGGTGTGGGAAATCGTTCAATAATGCAAACTTTAGAGGCATTTTTATATGCAAACTTCAGAGACATTTTTTTGCGACGGCCGTCCGGCCGGCTCGACTACTCAAATTTTCGCGCGGTTTCAGAAAACGGGACAATTTTGCGTCCCAGAATTCATTTCGGGGACACCGGGATTCGTAACTCTAAAAAGGGACAGTCCCGTTCAAAACGGGACGTCTGGTCACATTACTTATTCCATTACTCGAATTCTTTTTTGTTTCTAATTAGATTTATCTTATTCTTATGAGAAAATTAAAATGCCTAATGTTACAATATGACCAATTATAAAATAACTATATAAATGTAAATTATATTATGTCGTTAAGTTTACATCATTCCTTTTTTCTTAAATTAAAATTTGAATCTGAAAAAATGGCTGTTCTCATACCGCAAACGTTAATTTATCATTTCAACTAGAATCTATTTCTCCAATATTAATAAAAAAAGGGGGGGAAACAATTCAAATTAAGCTTCCCAGTTTTATAAAAATTCTAAATTCAGAATTTATTGAATGTATTGCAGTAGAAAGTTTGCTATATTTTTAAACTTTTCCGGCTATATTCGCGTTTAAATTTTTATGAAATTTCTTCTTTAAATTTGTTTTTATTTCATAATGATTGAAAAATTTATTTTGGAGAATAATGTACGTAAGAATAATAGATATTTATAACTAAAATGTTTTTAGAATTTAAAATTATGTTTCAAATATTTTGTAGAAGTAAAATAAGGTCTGAAAATTTCTTTTATTTCCCTCTATAAATGTTTATAGCTTTTAAAAATGAAATCTTCGAAGTTTTCTAAAAACAAATCTGTTTTCAATTCTATAATCAATATTATTAGATTATCTTGATTTCCTTACAATTTTTTCTCAATTTCTTTCTTTTAAAATAATTATTATATTAGAATTTTTATGAAGTAAGTCTATAAGCACGAGTTGAATTGTCAGTTTTCTATCTGCACAATTGTGCGAGTAATTTTCAAATAACTTTTACTTAGAAGCATTTTTAAAGAATATATAAAATGTTTTCCATGTACAATCAGAAATTAAATTTCCATAACATAAAAAATCTCCAGAAACTACTTTTATTGATGAGTTTTGCCAAAAATATTTTATTGCGCGTGACACATGATTTTCTGTGTCACTTTCAATTCTTATTTGCATTTTGACTTTCTACAGCAAAAATCAAAATGAGAACTAAATATATTTGGTTTCATTTAGAACTCTAATAAGGAAAAAAGATTATTATTATTAATTTTTTTAGAATTTAATTTCATAACAAAATTTCGCTAGAATTATCCAATCACATTTACATATACATTATATATATAAACAGAGAGACGGTTAGAAAATATAATCGAAATTCTTTTATTCAAACAGTTAAATAAAATAAAATTTTCGTATTTAATAAATTTAACTCAAACGCATTTAATTTATCAATAAATGATAAGTTAAATTTTTTTTTTAATTTTAGAACTATTCCATAATTTTATATTCTTTACAAAAACAGGCAAATTGCTCGGTCTTAAATTTTAGTCTTGAAATTTAATTTGAAAGAGAATTAAAATACAATAAAAATTAAATAATGGAAAGGAAATACATAATTATTTTAAATAATTATTCTTATATAAGATGATATAGGTAAGTATTGGGCTGTAAGTATGATAGGAAAGTATTGTTTGTTGGGTTCAATAGCTTTTACCATTTTTCTGGTAGTAGCACGATTCCACAGTCATAAAGGCGTTGGTTTCTACCAGTAAAAATCTGATCCATGTAGGAAAAACAAAATTAGATACTTTCACTTCGAACAGAAAAGAGGACAACTGAGGACGAAAAAAAGTGGCGTTTATATACATATTTTCTATACGTTGTAACAGACCTTTTGAGAGCCACAAAAATTGAATGCATGAATAGAAATGTTTTATACTGAAAGTCTATACTCATGTGCATTTCTAATTATTTTTTCTCGTCATTTCAGAGTGCAAACGATTTGCACAAATTCATCTACGATTACTGTGAGATTTCACAAGATGAATGAAAACTCATATTTATTTTAAATTTTCCCCTTGAAGGTAAGCAGACAATTTTGTCCGCGAGGGTCCGATGACGTCATATGCAAATATGTAACTGAAGGACTTTGCTGTTAAGACATATTTAATGTGTCCTGGCAACCTTAAATGAACACGATGAATCTTCTTTATATCGGGAATAGAACTCAATACCTTTCGAGTATAAAAATGGCGTCTTTATTTTATTTTTATTTATTTATTTGTTTTACTCTAGCTACACCGCCACGGCTGTCGGTTAAGATGATAATATCAAAGTTGAATGAGTTATTTGTTCTATTCTATTGCATTATATTTTCTGATTATTAAAGCAATTAAACACAAACTGTCTTGTTCTTTTGAGCAGCATTAGGTTACGAAAATGACCCCTAAGTTGACATTTTCCTTTTTTGTCAAAAGTAGAACATTAAATACTATGAATAATTTACGAGCGCAAAATCTTTCAGGCTTTGGTTTTGATTGCTAGAGCATCGACGTCATTTTTTAAAAATTATATTTTTACCAATTGAGTTGAAAAGAGGTTATAAAGAAATATGTGATTCTGTAGGACTGACCCATACTTTTTTATTCACATATTTATTAAGTTACATTATATCCCATTAGAGCTGCACAGTTAATTTGGAATAGTGATAGTTTGGAACAGCATAAAAACGATAAGGAAAAGGTATTTCCCACAATACTGAAATGTGACTCAAGTGGCATAACGATATAAGTAGGGAACGTAATTTCAATTTTTATATTAATAATTCACGAAAATTGCATACTGGGTTATATTTGGCAATTTGAGAAATCATTCAATGGAAACGTAGACAAAATTCAATATTATTAGAAAAAAATTCAATTAGTAAATGAGTTACTATCTGTCACATGTATCGGAAACCAACTCAAATAGACATTAAATGTATAAAAGAATTCTTTAAGCATCACACTATAAGAGAGACATAACATGGAACCAAAGTTTTTATATTAAATAGTTAGATTATATTGAAACCCAATGGCATAGTGGCTACGCAATAATTCTTAACTTTTAACGATCTCAAAACTTGTCTCACATAAAGAAAAAGATTAAAAGCTGCATATTTACCTATAATACATTGTGTAAAATAGTTATGGTTATAATTTTGAATGTAAAATAAAATAATATAATATGTGTATTAAAAAAACAACAGTACATTTATTACTTTACTCGTAATAAAAAAACACATAATAATCTTTTTACTATGTACATATTTGAAATTTGGTGGCATACTTTACGAATCTGGCGAAATTGAAAATTGCCGCTGCTCAGAGGTTGAGAATAACTGATGTAGCTTTTCGCTCTCCCAAGGCCAAAGATCCGAGGTTCAATCCTCGGGTCGAGCAAAGTCATATCAGACTTTCATCCCTTTAGTGGGTCGATAAACTGAGAGTCAAGCATGCTTGGGAACTAAACACTATGAGTTTCGCATTAGGCTGACCACGTAACCGGGACATATGCCTCACAGCCCAGCGCCCTTGGTCAGAAAACAGATATGTATACTGTAGGCCTTGGCTCACCTATGGGTTGTCTTACCACAGGTTTAATTTACTTCTTAGTCAAATTACATTAAATGAATGACTAAAGATATTTTTAACAAGGAAAATGTAGTTATAATATATTTTTCACAAAATTGTGATTGTTAAAGCACATTTTGCTGAAAAAAGTCTAAGATTGCTAAACTAGAAAAAATATTGTTCCCTATTATATTGGTGAAGAAATCTAGAAAAATAATATCAATTCTAATAGTGATAATTTCACTAACTTATGATTAAAAATTAAGGGTCTGAAACCGAAAATTTCAAATTACTTATACATTTTAAGCGATATTTTGTACTATCGTTGAAATGTTTTGCTGCAAGAATAGTTATATTTTGATAACTATGGTTCTTGCTATGATTTAGACTTAGATCATTGGTAAAGCTTGTTCTGTAACTCTATATCTGCAACTAGAAAATGCCAGTACCTCGCCTATAGAACCATAAGTTAAGCTTTCTTTAGCACGAGGGAACTAAATGTAAATATTGAGAGTAAGTTAATCATATATCAACAATTTAAATTTTTAACTGAATTTTTTTATATAAAAAATTAGATTAATATAAAAGTATGCTACACAACTCCAATTTTTTTTCTTTTTTTTTGTATTTTATTTAAAAAAATTTTTAAACGAATTTTTTTATTTTCTTTACTTTAGGAAATATCGATTAACTTCAGAAAGAACATATAGTGTACACTGTTATCGCATAACATTTCTTACAGGTGTATTTGAAATATTACAAAAATGTTCCTGTTGAATTATTTGCGAAGAAGAAAATTTTTTAAATTTATATAGAAAAAAGAAATCACACTTGAAAACAAAAAATTTTGTGTAAAATCATGTTCTATTTTACGAGGAATGTATCGTTTAATTTACATATTTTATGCTCATTGATAAACATTTCATAATTAGAGTATCTTTGCCAAATGTATATATTAATTTTTGGCAACTGACAAGATATTTTACGAAATTTTGTTAAGTAGTTAAAAATATATTAAATATGGTGTATATACCACACCACATTTAACAATATTACATACCGTTAAATATAGTGCAATAATTAACATATACACTACACACCTTACACAATATTTTTGTTGTATGCCAATTTTTCAAACACCAGATAAAATCATAACAAATTTCTTGCCCTTATAACACTAAGTAATCTTATAATAAGCATTTTGATCCTATAATCTTATGAAATAGTCTTATACAATCCTATGAGAACACATTTTCCTGTTCCTATAATTAAAACTACCTCTTTGGTCACTAGTTAATGTTCCTTGTGAAAGGGAATGTGCCGTAAATTCTCAAAAAGTACCACAAAAATAGTTTGAAAATAAGTTAGGAGAACCCCAGGAAAACGTTAATAAAAAGGTATTTCAGTTTTAGATGATTGAATGAGATACGTTGAATATTTGGCTCTAAACTGAAGTTTACGAAATTTATTATCATTTTATTTAAATATAGTGGACAATGACGAGTCTCGAGACATATTATCCTCTGTGCAAAAGCATTGTAAATTATGAATTGTATATAAAGTGCTGAATTATAGAAATCTGCAGAAACAATTTATGCAAGTAGACACAGTTTTTCAAATAATAATACAATTATTGCTATAAAGTGAAAATCTCTTAAGTTTTAGAGCCTAATTAAATGGAGAAATGTTGCAAAAATTTAAAAAATGTCCAAGCCCAAACTTTTTAAAATTTCAATTTAAAATTCACACCTTAATCATCGAAATTAAAATCGCAGAAGTTATATAGTATCTATTTCTTTAAGCGTTTTTGTTTTAAAAAAATTATACCATTAAAAAATGGGGAAATAGTAACATTTTGATAATATTGCCTAAATGCATTTATAAACATAAATAAAGTTTATAATCATTTAAAAATACTGATATAGAACATTTATTTTAAAAATTTAATTGCTTGTGAGAGAAATGTTGCTAAATGTATTGTTGTCATGCTATTGATTACATTCTGTTCAATAATTTTAGAATAATCAGGATAACTTAGAAGCAGCTTGTACGAGAAAGTGGCAACTCTCAACACTGACCCATCTGAAAAATTCTTGAGAATTCCTGTTGCAAAAGTATTCCATATTTAACGTAAAAAAAACTCCTTAAGCTAGTATTTTGTAACTGGTAGCATTATAAATTAAATATAGATTTAAAAACTGTCAGTTGACTAGTTATCAAGTGGCAGGCATGTTTTCTCATACTTCAGTCTCAAAAACTTAAAAACATTCATAATTCGAAACAACATGGAAAGCGAAAAACGCTTATCTTTTATTAATGCTAAATCCATGTCGATGTTTTTTTCAGTTATAATTGCTGTTAGAAATGAAAGTTGTAATTCAGAGTTTTCATAGTTGTGTGAATATATGTACATCAAAAAGAATTATAAATTTTATTCTGCTGTATTTTCTTCAATTCATCATGTAAGGATTTCAGGACATTGATACTGTATAATCCAGAAGGCAAATTTTGAATTTTTTTGGCGATGAAGAAATGTTGCCAAGATGACGCATTGTGACGTGCACGATGACGTATAGACTAAGGTTTCCAAAATAGAATTTTCAACATAATTCTTATTGGTCTTCGTATCTACGACGTATTAAAAACCAGGCTAGCAGATATATAAGAAAATCAGCCAAAAAATCATGAAACTCAGAATTTGGCATCCTTAATTACACGGCATCTGTGCTGATTTTAATATTCAGCTGTCGGTTTTAATTATTATGTTATCTAAATTTCTCATCAATCGTGCTTTATCTTTACATCTAAAACTTCAACAACAGTATTCAAAGTAGCTTTCATTTAATTTTAATAATATAGCTGTCCTTATGGATAATAATAAATAAATGGTGAATGGACGTGTGTAATATATACAATTACACTTTTTTCTACTATGTCCAACAATACGCCAGGCAATCGACGCATAACAATAACTTTTATTTATATGGTAGGGGAATGGGCAAAAACTTTTTTCTTACTTAATATGGCTCTATGCCGCATTTCAAAAACAAATTAATATTTGGTACCACCATAACTAATCCAGTGCTAATAATAACCTACGAGAGAGAAAACGCGTAAATAGACAGGTCAAATTGCAACAGAACATTGAAACACACAACGAATTTAAATAAATTAAACTTTATTAAAGCATGAGTTTTTCTTAATTATAAGTCATAACCATTTGAACAATGTTTTGAATAATAGTTTGATATTTGATTTGATGAGTGTTTTTCTTATCCATGGGTGAAATTTTTGCATCTAGAAGTTAGTGTGCATGTTATAAAGTAATATAATTTTAAATTCGTAACAATGATTTGATTTTATTATTTATTTATTTTTTAGCTCTAGTATTTGTTTTTTATTTGCAAAAGAAAAAGATTGAAAAATATAGTTTTATTTTATATAATCTTTTTCTGATAACATAATATATCGATTTAAAAAATATGTAAAACACAAAAATATTATAATGTAGGATTTTTTTTATAAAAGTTATGTGTATATACATATATATCTATATATATTTCCAATGGCAGATTGTAGACAGTTACAACTGCAACAGAGTCTATTAATCTATTGTTCCCTGATACCAAGGAACCGTCCAGACCTCTTAGCTACCGAGGCGTTGCCCTGGGTGCACCACAGGGAGTGGGCCACCCTCACACATGCCATAGGGACCCGTTTTATAAGGTAGGCATCATTCACACACACAAGGAAAGGACAAGGACAGGATAGAGAGAGAGAGAAAGTACATCCATGCCTGAGCCGGGATTCGAACCCAGGACCTCCCTATCCATATATATATATATATATATATATATATATATTGATTGTAGCTATTTCTAAATAAATTGAATTTATACAATTATTAAATAAAATAATCCCCAAATAATGTATCATAAGATTTTATTCTGATATTTTCTTACAATACTGTGACATCTATAATACTGAGAAAATAATACTGTTATGTTTGCACATATGCTTACATCATTCAACTAGAATTTACATAATTATGATCAGGTACAATATCAATATATATAATATACATCGCTGTATTGTCTTCACAACACTCCAAGTCATTTTGATTAATTTACAATGAGAATATCGTCAAAGAAGATTAAAATGAATTTAGGTATAAGAATTTGGTACTTACGTATGAGCGCCACCACGATTTTTTTTTTAAGTCAAACGAATTTCAAATTTAATAAATATATAATTCGAAAATTCTTTTTTCTGATTATAAATTCATTTTTCAGAATCAGAAAATAAAATTTCTAAATATTTATTACGTGGCAGTTTTATTCAAGTTTGGACCACAATTTGTTGCAATGACTCTAATATGTAAGTACCAAGACTTCAATGACCTAAATAAGGCAAAAATTAATTATATTTACATATACTTAATGTTTTTATAAATTATATTCAATTATACAAATTACACAATTACATAAAAAGCATAAATTATATAAAATATATTAATTTTATAAAAATTATATGATAAAAATATTAATTATATTTAATGAATTTGAGCATAAGCATCTTTTTGATATTTAAATTAATTAATTGTAAACTTTTAAGCATATATTTAAAGTTGGTCATGTGATTTAAGACAACAAAAGAAAATAGCTATTTATAAGCAGATCAAACTCCATTATCGGAATAAATATTGTGCATATATATTAAATATTCCTAGATAGGAATAGTTGATTTTATAATAAGAAAAAATATTAATTTCACAGAAATAACCATTAGTAATATTTCACCTATGCTGTTTCAAAAATTTGCGCAAAAATTATGAAAATCATTTGTCTTTCATAGTTTTTACTAAAACATTGATTTCAGAAAAGCAACACCTGAAAAGAATGAAATTAAATGAACAAAGATATTTTTTGAATAAATTACTACTAAGGATTCAATTGTAAAAAAATATTTAAAATAATGTTTGCATCAATTTAACTATAATTAAGAGATGAAATAATTTTGTTGTCGAAAAATCAAAATTAAATGCTTGGTAATATATCAATTTGTATTTTATGGTCTTGTGTTTCATCTGATTTAAGCATTTTTCTCAATTTCATAAGAAACATTTTACAAGCATTTCTTGGTATTATTCGAAATATATGCACAAAAAATGTATAATGAAGCAAAAAATATCAAATCATTTTGGAATTTATATATTAGTACTTATGTATATTATCTCGTCTACGATATGTGCCAAAAAATGTCGCCAAATGATGCGATTTTGTGACCACATAGCAATAGCCATTTTATAAGCTCAATATTTTTTATTTTTTAATGCATGCAAATTTAAATATATTATTATTAAATTTCTCTAAACTCGAGCATATATATATATATATATATATATATATATATATATATATATATATATATATATATATATATATATATATATATATGTATATATGAGAACTGGAATAAGAAATGGACTTAGCAGCTGTTTTTTATAATAGCAATTAAAAAAAAATTAAAATTTGCAACATTTGGCAACATATTCGTTTGACGAAAATTGTCGTCGGCATAACACTAAGTACTGTTATACGTTATGTAGCGAAATATTTCACAAAATTTGAGGTTGTAAGCTCTCATTTTCATCTATTTGTGAACGACAACACACTGAAAAGTACACCTTTATTTATACAAATACATACTAACGATATATACGTATAAAGATGAAAATTTCATTCCACAATTGTTCTCAGTGCTGCACACACAACCATTTATGATGCGAATGAAGTTTTGCATACTCTTCCCAAAATCAATTAATTATAAAAAAAATTTCAAGAAGTGTAAAAGAAAGAAGATCATATTATAAAATTTGGAGTTTTATTTGAATTTAAAATGTTAGATGGTGAAAATCTTCATGGCCATTGATTAAAAATGGCTTCATTTTCCGATAACGAAGATAAAAGGAAGAAGCATTCTCAAAAAAGGCAATGTGTAATAACTGGATAATGGTTAATTAAGGAAGAATTAAAAAGATTTCGATAGCGTATATAGTTATTATCAAAAAATAAATGTTAGTGAGTAATAAAATTACAGCAATTTAAAAAGCCCAACTTTCATTTATAAAAAAGTGTACATTTATATGAATGTTCCAGCTAAATACTAACAACGCCAATGATATTTCATTTTCATATTAATTATTATTTTAAAAAAAAGAGTACTGTTAGAGTAGGGCATCCAAACTTTCCTTTTGAAGTTAGATTGAAAAACAATCTAAGCTAGAATTGATTCTGTAGTTTTCGAAATCCCTGAAATGTGTGTGTGAAAACCTTCCGTTAGTATTTGAATTCAGATATTAATGTGGAACTGGTGAGAAAGGATTAAAAAATAAAATATTTAGCATAAGAGAGACAGGCTGAAATGTGCTCCTTTAATACTGAAATTAGAGAAAGATTAAAATTAGTTGTGTGTGTGTGTGTACCATTTAGAGTTGATTTATTCAGCAGTAATACCGAAAAGAATTTAAAAAAAATTTTGCTGTTTATTTTTCAGCAACCTATTTCTGGTTACGAAATCCTTAAGCAGAAATAATCTTCAATTACGAACAAGTTAAGAAGTTAACAATTGAGCTGAACACCAATCGCAACAAAACAGATTTCCTCGACACTAGCTTTGCGGCTTCATTATTTTTGAAAATATTCAATATTTTTGAATTATTATTTTTGATTCATTATTTTTGAAAATATTCAAAATGCTTTTGAAAAATATTTTTAGTATTTGTTCTTAGTAATACCTTTCAGAAAACACAATATTTATTAATATTCTTATTTTAAATTAATAATATTACATAAACAATAGACCCATTATTTTAATTTCGTAATACTTTTCATGTTAATTGCAATTAAAGCTATCTGTTAATTGAAAATTTTATACTTAAAACCACAAAATTCAAGGAATTTTATTGGTATTTGAAATCGTTACTAATTTGAGAAAAAATTAATTGTTGGGAAAGTTCTAGTACAAGTTAAAAAATTATTGATGAAACTAATTAAATAAAGAAACAAAATAAAAGAAATTCTGATTTTATCTCATTAAGAAGTATATAAATTTTGAGAATTGTTCTATAGATTAACATTTGAATATTTAAACTGCTTACTTCACTTAATATGATGCATGTGCGGGTAGTTTGTTTCACATTTATTATCCCCGGTACTAATAAATATTTTTTATTTAAAAATATTTGGAATCGTATACCACTTTTAGTATTCTATAGGTACTTGAAAACATGGATGATTTGGAAAATAAAAAGTACAATGATTGATATTTTCAAGTACTAAAAGTGATCAAGAAGTACTATTGATTTCAGACAGTTTAATTGTTACTTATCATTACTTAGTAAATAATATTTCGTTTTAAGTACTGGAAAACAAGAATTAAAAAATATTCCTCATTATCACTTAATAAATAATAAATAAAAGACTGAGTAATAGAAATACATTGGAATCACTTTTGAAAAGGATATAAATATCGCAGTATCACAGAATCATTTGATTATCTTTAACTTTGTAGTAAAATATATTTCAAACTGGCTTAAAAACTTTAACTTTCACTTTCATTTGTGCATTTGACTAAATTCTTTGTTGACATCGCTGCCACAACATTGACAAGTCACGAAACTAAGTAGGCCAAAGAGTTTTATTAATCACAATCGATATTTTAGGATTTGTAATTTGTGCAACCTCCCTTGCATTGTGCTGACTTCTGGCACATGGTTTGCTGACAGAACTTATGACACGGTTCAGCTCCGATTCCACATTATTTTGAGCCTTCTTGTACCTGCACATGTCTGTTCCGGTCAGGATGACGACAACCAATCCTAGAGCGAGGCATGTCGGTCCACTGATGAGAACAGAGGTTTCGTCCACATGGACTGCAGATGGATGTCTCACTGTAAGGGTAGTGATTATTAACCCTACCCCTAGGCAAACAAGAATGAGCCCGCCGAAGAACATGCAGAGAGCTGTTTTGATCTTGGAATTGCCGATAGGATGGTACATTGTTGATATGACAGAGTTGGTTCTTTTCATAGTGGACATTGGGAACTCAATTACATAAGCTCTCTTTAATTATATTCATGTATAATCATCATAATAATCATCGAATAATCTTTTGCAGCCCGTTGCAAAATTTTCATCAAAATGCAAAAGGAAAGAAGTGTGGAGTTAAAAAAATACTCTCTTAAATCAAATATTTTTTTCTTTTAGAATATTCAACCATTTAAAAGGACTAAATGAAAGGAAAATAATTTCATTGAATGGTACAAACTGTTGGTACTTATTTTGGTACTGTTGATAATCTTCTTTATATTCTCAGCACCTGAAACGAAAGAAAATCAAAATTATATACATGTCTCATCTGAAATATTTTACAATCATTTTTCCCATAGCAAATATATTTTCATATTTTCTAAAAGATATGCATTTATTAAATTTTTCTTCATTTTGTGTTTTATTTTTACATTCCGTGTTCCAAAATAGCATCGATTAAGTTTCAGTAAATTGTAATTATCGATAAGATTCGGAAGATATATATATATCTTCCAAATCTTATCTTTTCCCCAAAAACTAAGAACTTGCTTTCTTCTTGAAGACAAGGCCAAGGTAACAGGTTTGGCCTAGTAGCTTATAATATAAAACTTCTACAATGGGACAAAATATGTCATTATAACTTTAGAAATATCATTTGAAAATTTATGTGTATTGTAATTTAAGGTTTTCCAACTATATTGTGATGAATAATTAAGTCGCGTTGCTCATTGAGATTTAAATTAATCCTTTGAGAGAGAAAAAGAAGAAAGCATTAGAAGAAAATGAAAGAAATAAGGGAATAAAAAAATGGCATTACAGCTAACAAGAAATTATCATCAACCACTACAACTTTATGTTTCTACTGTCTGTCAAGGAGGTTAGACACATGCTTGATAACCTTAAGCACATTTCAAGCTGCTCCCTTCTCAGTACACAGTCATTCAAGTAATTTATGTTAAAATTTTGGAAAAAAGTTGACGATAGTGTCAGTTCATGTTATCCTAGTTAGATGGCTTGTTCATCATTAAACTGATGTATTAAGTGATTTCGAATATAACTAAAATGTGTGTGTGTGTGTGTGTGTGTGTAACAGATTATGAACAACAAAACACAAACTTACAAATCTTCCCAACGCCAAAAACAAATCTTTACGAATGTTTTCCATTCAAACAGCAGAGACTGTCTGACAACTATGACTGTAAATATAATTTTGTTTTTTGCATTCATTGAGATATGCTAGTTTAAAATACTGTATATAGATTTTATGAATTATATATGTTATAATTTCATTAAAAGGAAAAAATATACTTCTTTATATACATATATACGAAATACTATGTAATTTTTTTAAAAGTTTTTTTCCATACACATTGCTTTCAACAATGAGGGAGATGGTTAGTAAAATATATCTTTCTTGTTGAGATTTTAAGTGCAGTTTCTTATTTTGCAAAAACGAAAACTGGCAGAAATCAATAATAAAGAAGTATGATATACTAATATGAATAAATTAAGAAACAAGAGACATTCAGTGTTCTACTCACGATTCAATAACATATTTAACATGAAATGATATTGATCAGTATGGATTCAAATAAATGCTAATCTATTAACGCTTTTGAAAGACCTTCACCAGACTTTGACAAGATAAACAATGATTGAAATATTTCATGATTCAAAAGCTTTAGCATTATAAATCATATAATTTTTTTTCTGAATATCATTTTATTTTTTTTTTCTAAACAATTTTTTTTTCTAAAAAAGTTTTGCACTCTAAAGAGAGTTAAAAATGTAAAATGGTGAACTAAAATTATTTAAAAATTATAAAAAAAATTAATGATAAAGAAAATTTAAAATTGTGGTTATCATTTTTTTCTTATTTTGTAAAAACGAAAATTTTATATTTTTATTGAACACTAGAAAAATTCCTAACAATTTTTTCATGCTAATTTAAGGAATTCTTTTGGGATATTCTAACAGACAAACATGCCTCTCTGAACAGTTTTATTAGTGCGAATTTAAGAAATTATTTTGGGATACACTGACAAACGCTTCTCTTTTACCATAATAAATCAATTCCATATTTTGCTAATATTTAGGAAATTTCAGCATTTTCATAAATACTTAGCGGTGCAGGTGAGCCCTGAATTGTTCCTTAATTTTAATAGGTTTGGAATACTCGCCCATCATCGAGCGTTTTATAATTTTGAACCATAGTCAGGTGAAGAGGTCACACCTGAGCTGGTACCCTTATCTCCACATCCACGCCATACCATTGGAAGGACTTTGGATGTCCCAGATTAACGCGGACACGTCTCGACCTATGGAGCTCTAGATTTTCACTAAAGAAGAAAGTGGCCCCCCTCCCAATCACTGCCCTCAGCAATTGATGCTTTACTTTACTCATCAGCTACGGGAAGCTACTGAGTCACTGGAGTTCGCACTTGTATACAAACATCTTTCCTGCATTTAAAATATTTAGGAATCTTACAGTTTTTCTTATACTTCTAAATATCTTTTTCTTGGGTTAAAAATTCTGTTAATGAAATAGTACTTAAATTCAATCTTTTGTATTTAAAAATACTTTTATTTGTGTTTAATACTCTTTCCTGTATTTAATGGTACTTCTTGTACTAGACTTTTTCAGGTTTTATTATGCTTAAGAGATAATCAAATACATGAAATATCGGCAGCTTTAAAATTAATCGCGTTCATTTCGTTTAAATGTGTTTATATTATGCTAAAAATATCTTTCTTTCACTCAAAATGTATCTATTACTGAAAACATTTTTATGTTTACATTTCTGTATTGAAATTTTCCTTCACACACATACTATCGATAATGATAATATTGATTGCATCAAACAAACAATGGTGGCCATGAGTCTTTTGTAAACGAAAAAAAATCTATAAATGACAACCTAACCTAATTTAAACTTCATAGATGGACGTATGTACTATTATAATTGATCAAAATATGTAAAAAGTATATATTTTTTCATTTATAAATTTGTACAACTTTGCCGATTTAAAGCTTTTGTTACTTATAATATTTTGTTTGAGCATTAAAAATTATATTTGGCACATCCTTCAATATAATTTTCTTACTTATTTGATAAAATCCTAATTGTTTTATAAAAATTTTGATTTTCATGAACAATTTTAGTGTTGATTGTCTGAAAGATGAAAATAAAATTTTTTTTGTGAATTAAAAGTTTTGTAGAGCAATAAAATTGTAAATTAACAAAACTGTATTTTATGCAAATTATTGAGAGCAGTTTTTATTTACATTTATATAATTTTATAATAATACTATAAATTTTTTAATAAATGTATAATATTAATAAAAATACATACTTTTGAAGTAAAAATGAAATCTATATTAAAAACACGTTTAAGAAAGGTTGATTATTTTAAGTTCATATATTGGTAGCGGTTCTAAATGTATTAGTAAACTAAATGTTGTTGAGGTTGTTGGCAGGTGAAATTTCTAAATTTAAATTTTATTAATTTAAAAATCATTTTGTTTACTTTGTTATCGTCTAAAATATAATTATTTTTATGGAATCGTAAGTAAATAACTGGTATTTTTAATAATGGTAAGTTAATAACTGGTATTTTTATAATGGTAAGTTATTAGTTGTTATTTTTAATAATGGTAAGTTAATAACTGCCATGTGTATGAAGCGTAAATATTCCATTGTTCAAAATTGCCGACGGTATTTTGCGATTTCAAGTGAACAAAAATAATTGGAATTGATTGATAAAAAATTCATTTTTGAAATTGAAGAACAAGCCTGAAGATTTATATTTTATTCAAGGAGAGAAATTCTTGTGAGTATGGGAAGCGAAGGGAAAAATAATATTTGTTTAACTTACCAAAATTGTCACTCAATTCTCATTCATTCAATGTCGAAAAATATAGCACAAATCCATTACAACAAATGTTCTTTGCTGCAAGTTATTACCAAAAGAGAATCTTCATACAACAAAAGTTTCCTTTTTCCTAATGTATGTCGACATTTCATAATCCTAACCATTTTTAATTAATATTTTTATCTTAATTAGTAAAGGCCAAGTGCCTTCTAACGAACTGCATCCCTCCTCCGATATAGTTTATATTAATATAATCTATACTTAAAAAACATTTTAAAATCACTATCATAAAAATTTATAGGATCATTTCGTGCTACTAATAATTGCTGATTTTTTTGGAGTTCAGTGTCATCTAATTTGATCTTAATCTCGATTGAATAATTATAGGTGACAATTAGAATTCTATTTTCTGAATCTACGCCTGACTGATCAGGTTTTCAATGAGGCCAAACTTCTTAAATAATTTTTTTCGGATTAGATGTAAAAGAATGTATAAATGGAAAAGAAAGATATACAATAGGAAAATGTTTGAATACTTCAATGTAAAATTTTAGAAATGGATAAAAGTAATCATTTAAATACATTTGTATTTCTTTCAGATGTGGTTTGATACAATTTGATAGAGAAAAGGTATTTCGACTTCTTGAATCTTGAAAGAAATATAATTCTTATAATCTATCTAGTTCTATCTAGTTCTTTGATAACAGAATTTATATTAACAGATTCATTACATCTGACATCTCTGCTTTAGACTAAATATTCTTTAATTGTGATCCATCAGTTGTCAAAGAATATCGACATTTTTTTTAATTAGAAAAATTTCGGATTTAAAAAATTTTTAAATAGACTCTGGGAAAAAGGATTTAGTTTGTTACGTTCATCGGAAAAAATTGCAAATTGACAAAGCATTTAAATTTTTTCGTATATTTAGTCTATTAAAAATTGAATAAGTTATGTTAAATTAACAAAAATTTAAGAAATTACTGTAAAGGGAAATATTTTAGTACTCATTTTAACACGTTTGTATATATTTAAAAATGACGTACTTTATTCAAATAAAAAATTAATAACCCAATCGATTTCATTTGTTACTTCAAATTTAGTGTTAAATGAAATTTTTTCGAAAATAACGGGCCATTTTACAATAATTGGAGTAGAAAACCGTGTTAATAATGCAAATGCTTTGACACAGATTTGTACTGAAATAGCCCAATTTATACAAATTCAACCAATATAATCATGTATTACGCACAGCAACACTCGAGTTTTTCAGCATCTTTGTTAAATTAACTAAACTATACTGTAAACTGAAAATAAAAATTCTTTAAAAATTCATCATATATTTTTGTTTACTCATGGAAAATAAAAATTATTTTTCAATTTAAAATAAAAATACAATGATGTTTATTTTCACAATTAATTTGCTTTAATAAATCATTTCATAGATAAATCTAAATGTAAAAAAATATTTTTATCTTTATTAAAAACTTGAAAACATCAATAAGGAAGGAAAGTAACTAAAAATAATTGAAAACAAATGCTGTAAAAATATTATAATGATCTAAAAAACTTTTAAAAAATAACATTTTTACAATAGAAAAATTAAGAAAAATTAAATAAACAATTTAAAAGATGCAAAAAAACTGTAGTATTTTATAAAATATTTGCGAGAAGTAATACCCAGTAATAGCCTCACATATTGCGTAGAAATAAATTTGATAAGATAAATTTCGAAAGATAACTTCAAGTATCTTTGATCATCTAAAGTTTGATTTGTTTGTCTATCAACGGTTAATTTTGGCTCACGACTATTAATTAGATCGATGCCTACAGTTTAAATGGATTTCAAATTTCTACAATCACTCAAAGGCTAGGAGGGGTTCAAATTCACAAGCTGTTGAACCGAGGCAAGCGAGCTAACCATTTATTATTATTTCGATCTGGACGACTTAAAAAAATGAATCATTCTTCTATAGGAAGTAAAGAAGAAATTTTGAGGAAAAAAATTAATATATTATTTACAAAGGTTCATATCCAAGGTTCATGTACCAAGGAAGATCTCCAGAAACTTCCAAAAAATCCAAAACACAAAAAGTATTTATTTATAAATTATCCTTTAGTTAGTTTATAATCTTTCTCTAATGTACTTCTAAATTACGTATTCACCCTAAGCTGCCTATTATGTCCTAGTAGAAAATGAGACATTAGATTCTTTTACTTCCTAATTTCATTCCTAATCAAATATTTATTCTTAACCACTGTGAAAGAAAAAATTAATTGAAAACGGTCGTATAATGAAGCAGGTATTGACACATATAAAAAAGAATAAATAAGTATAAAAATGAAAAGAAACAATTGGAAAATAACAATGACTTAATATTTATATATTTTGTTTTCAAAACATTACTCAGAATATTGATTCGAATTAAGAGAATATAATGCAAAACTTGTAAACATGTAATAAGTATATTTATTTAAATGTTGTATTTTATACAAAGTGATAAACTTTAAGGAATACTGTATAATTTTTCTAGAACGAAGTTTCATTTTAGAATATTTTTTTCCTCTAAAAAAATTCTTAAATGTCGTGAAACTAGACTTTTCGCTAGATATAAAATATTTTTCTGGTCATGAAATGTCTATCTTTCTAAAAAAAAAAATTTGTAATTTTTTTTTTTAAACTTTTTTTGAAGAAAATTTTTAAGTTCAGTACATTATGCTTGCTTTAAAGAGAGCGCTTTTATATTTCTCTGATATATCATTCTACAGTTAAAAAGTATGAAAGTATAAACGTATGAAAAGTATGAATACGTTTTTGAAGATCATTGCCACCCTAAGGCTCGAAATTACCTTGCATAAAATAATTGCCTTTCTAAAGAGTATTGGAACGATGAAATAAATTAATAAAACCAAACGACACCGAAATAAAAAGCTACTTACTGTTTTCAAATCTAAAAAAATCTTCAAATGTGAAAAAATGCACCCGATTCGACCATTTTAATTAAATTCTATTGTTTTGAAGTCTTGAAATTATTCTGATAACTTACTGTAATAATTTAATCATTATTGAATTACGTGATTTTCTGAATTCACGTATATTTCCTATTTTGTTAATTAATTAGAAATGTTAAAATGTAGAGAGAAAGTGAGAAAATTCTTTGCACTGTAATTAATTTATTTCATTAAGTTTTGCAAATTTAGATACAAATTTTAGAAATAAAATTCATGCTTGAGTAAACAGAAAAGGAATTATGTATATCAATGGTAAAATATTCCCAATTTGCACATCTTGTTTGTTCATACACAAATGAAATATCAATCCTGTATTTAGATTATAGAATATTCTAATTAATCAAATCATTTTTGCCAACTTTTATTTGTCAAAAATAATAGTTATGTCATATGTGTGAAGAATAATTTAACACACGGCTAGCTTATTTCTATATTTATTTAACATTTAAAAAAACACAGGTAAATCACACACGCTACACAGAAAATGAAAACAGAAGAATATTAAAACAAGGAAAACTCCGACAATCATAATCGAGCAGCATTAGGCTCTAGGGTTAGAGCTAGTCTGGTACTCTCAATTCGCTTATGATCGCTAGATGGCGTTGCTTTATTACAGACTCCCCCTCTGGCTCTGAAATCGTCTCGATGATGAGCCAGGATTTGACTGTCTGATTTTTGGAGGTCTCCCTCGTTTTCTTAAGGGAACAACTGGACCTCTGTCTTTCGATGAAGGTAGTTGGTAAGGCTTTATCACATTCGTATGATATGTACCTAACACTTGATCAGGTGCAGCAGGATCTGCAACATCATATGTGGTAGGAGACCTGTTTGTAAGTATGAGGTATGGACCTTCACGTCTTGGCATAAATTTTTTACTTTTCTTGTTCCTGGAATTACTTATTATTTGAAATAGACAAATCCATACTTTGTCACCTGGCTTATAGTAAGCCTGTCTATGTCTTTTGTCAAAATAGACCTTTCTTCTATCTTGTTTTTGTTCTACTCGCTCCCTGATTTGAGGAGTCAGGCGAGCAAACCTTTTCAAATAAGGCGTTATTTCAGGGACAAAGTTATCATTATTAATAATTGATCTCATGTCATGACGAACATCATCCGTCGTCCTAAGCTCTCTGCCGAATTGCAGATAAGCGGCAGTGTGACCAGTGGTGTCACATCTAGCTGTATTCATGGCAAAACGAATCATCGGAAGATGTTCTTCCCAGGTATCATGCGCATCGCCTACTAAGATGGCTAATCTAGGTTTCAAATCTCTGTTCTTACGTTCAGAGGGATTCGCTTGAGGATGATAAACAGGGATAAGGTCCTGTTTGATATCTAACAAATGACATATTTGTTGCATGACGGCACCAACAAATTGAGATCCGTTGTCACTGATTAATCTCCGAGGAAGTCCATAGCGTAGATAAACTTCCTCAAGTAGCGTTTTGGCACAGTTTGACGATGTGGCTTCATTAAGAGCAAATAACTCAACCCATTTGGTACTCGTGTCTTCCACAATAAATATCCATTTCTTTCCTGTTGAAGTTTCTGGAAGAGGACCAAAGAGATCAATAGCAAGAGTTTCGAATCTTTGCGCATAAATAGGCGTTCTAAGCAGACCAGCAGGTTTCTGATTTGTTGGTTTATACCGATTACATTCCGCACGTTTTGACATAATCAGAGATGTACTTCCTCATGCCTGTGAAATAATATTTGGAAGCTATCTTATTGTATGTACCTTCTACTCCATAATAACTAGCTGTAGGAGCATCATGGTATTCTTGCAGAATTCTTTGTCGTTCTTGGATAGGAACAACCAATTGCGCATCGTCTGAATCCGTCTCAGGCGAATAA
This sequence comes from Latrodectus elegans, assembly GCA_030067965.1. Lineage (NCBI taxonomy): Eukaryota > Metazoa > Arthropoda > Arachnida > Araneae > Theridiidae > Latrodectus > Latrodectus elegans. Next base: position 19,035,497 of record CM057815.1, on the reverse strand, counting down.
CGATACAAAATACCTTCGTTCATTATATATCCTCGACTGATATAGTTAGCAAAGTTTTCATCCTTATCATTGTTTTCCAGATAATCGATAATTTTCTTCAGATCTGGATCTGCCAACTGTTCTTTACGAATATCACTTGATTTCCTAGTTGGCATATCGACAGAGATTGCATTCATTTCACAGTTTGGATTATCATGAAAGTAAGTTGGTCTTGATAACATATCGACCACAACATTTGCCTTTCCAGGTGTATATTCTATTTTTAAGTTAAATGATTGGATCTTTAAAGCCCATCTTGCTAAGCGTCCCGAGGGAGACTTTATGCTCAGAAGCCATTTAAGAGGTTGATGATCAGAAGCAATAACCACTTCTTGGTGGTCAATGTAGCCACGAAATTTTTCCAATGCCCAAACTACTGCTAAAGCTTCACGCTCAGTAGTGGAATAGTTGCGTTCTGCTGGGGTCAACAAACGACTCACATATTCGATAACGTGTTCTTCTGGGCTATTTCCTTGTAGAACTGCGCCAAAGGCATAGTTACTAGCATCAGTGCGAATTTCAAAAGGCATAGATCCATCCGGTTGTTTTAACACAGGGGCTGTTGTTAAACGTTCTTTCAAAGTTTCGAAAGATTTTTGCTGTTCGAATCCCCACGACCAATTGACTTTTTTCTTAGTTAGGTAGCTAAGAGGCCGTGCTATGTTCGCAAAGTTCGGAACATATCTTCTGAACCATGAACAGGTTTGTAAGAACGATTGGAGTTCTTTGACATTATTTGGAACAGGAATTCTTTGGACAGATGCAATTTTCTCACGATCAGCTTCAATTCCATTTCTGGTGATCCAAAATCCTAAGTACTTAACACGTTCACAAGAAAAGTTGCATTTATCTCTATTTGCATGGAGTTTAAATAGATTAAGTCTCTCAAAAACAGTCTTTAGGTCTTTCAAATGCTTGTCAAATGAATCCGATAGGACTATGATATCATCTAAGTATGAGAGTGCGAAGACATCTTTCAGACCACTTCTGAATTTGTCTATTAGGCGTTGAAAGGTGACAGGTGCATTTCTTAATCCAAAAGGCATACGTAGATAACGATAAGTGCCAAAAGGACAAATAAAAGCAGTTTTGTCCAAATCAGCCTCATCTACTTGAACCTGATGATAACCAGACTGTAAGTCAATGGTAGACATATAGGATGTCGGTGTCGCTTCGTTCAAGAGATCGTCCAATCGAGGTAATGGGTAAGTGTCAGGTTTTGTAACAGCATTGAGACCTCTGTAATCTACACATAACCTGATTTTCCCATTGGGCTTTTCTACGAGTACAACAGGAGCAGCATAAGCTGATTCACATGGTTCGATTATATTCTTTGTTAACAGTTCATCAATTTGTTCTTTAAGTATTTCTCTCTTGGCTGGAGACATACGATACGGTGGAACAGATACAGGATGAGGGTCTAATGTCTCTATTCTGTGCTTAATGAAAGGAGTTGGCTCTCCCCCTGGTTCAAAGCAATGCTTGTAACTTTGAAGTAAGCAATTTAGTTTCCCTCTTTGTGTCTCTGTTAGATGTCTCCCTTCATCGCTTCTCAAGTGAACTATAGTTGTAGTTTCAGGCACCACTGAAGTTTTAGAAATGTTTGATGCTTTTCTTGCATTAGTAGATTTTACATAGAACAAATACTGTCTCTGTGGATTTTCGCAAAAATGCCAGGTCCTATTTTGAACATCGAGAACAATACCAGCTGCATGGAGAAAATCTCTTCCTAAGAGTGTGCTGTTATCCTTGGCTTCAGGTAGAACGAGAAGTTCTGTTGACACACTTTTACCTTCTATACACAGATTGACGATAGTTTTAAGGGCAACCATGGACTGAAGTTTTCCATCAGCAAGAGTGAACGAAATTTTCTTGTTTTCAAAAGCAACTTCATTATCTCGTAAAAAGTTATATAACTTTCCTCCTGCAATAGAATGTGAAGTACCAGTATCTGCGCAAACTGCAATCTTCTTACCAAACAATTCGAAGACAATCATACTTGACATATCTGTATTTATACAATTAATGAATAAGTTCATGCAATTAACAGTTGTATCTTCATGTTTAGAACTTGTACAAATAGAACATATTGATCTGATAACTCCAGGCGTTCCGCAACCGAAACATCGGATAGATGATCTTCCATCTAATCTAGAAGTAGAGGAACGAGTTATAGGAACTTTTGAATATCGATTTTGAGCATTTTCTGTAGCATTGATCACGGGACAAAATTTTCTATCTGGGATAGTTTTCCTGTTTGCATCTCTTGAATATGTTTCCCTTTGAGACTGGTTCAATTGCTTCTTTGTTCCTTGCCGGACATTCTCATAAGCATCCAGTTTTTCAGCTATATCTAGAGGATTAATCCAGTTTGACCCAAGAATCAAGAAAATGATCTTTGACTTCTGGTGGAGTTCGTTTCTTAATTTGATCAGCAATTATTAAGCTTTTGAGTTGATCAAAAGTTGTAATATTCATTTCTTTTATCCATCCCTTAAAATAAGAGGCTAATTCAAAGTAAAAGTCTCGCCATGTTGTATCAGAATTTTTTCTATGTTGTGAGAATAACTGTCGAAACTTATCAGCAGTAACCCTAAATCTTTTAAGGAGCATTTCCTTCACCTTTTGGTAATTTTGTGCATCTTGTTCATTTTCTCTAGCAAGCAGTTGTGCTATTTCAGTTGGCAAAGATCCAATTAAATATGGTATCTAAGAAGACTCGGGAAGATTCATAAATTTCAACTGTCTCTCGAATATAATTAAAAATAGACCAATTTCACCCTCTTTTGGATTAAATTTAGGAATGATACGATTAAGTTCGAATTTTTTTGACATTCAGAATCAGAAGCGCCTACAATGGAGGTAGATGCCGTTTGAGCTTCGAGCTGGAGCCTAAGCTTTTCCAATTCAAAACCACGTTCATTTTCTAAACGCAATTGTTCTTCAACTTGTAACTTACGCAATCTTTCTTCTTCAATTTCCTTTTCTTTTGCTAATCTCTCAAATTCTGCTACTTTTTCAGCCTCTAAGCGATCTTCTATTATAACACTAAGTATGTTTTTCACAAGTTCTTCATCATAATTATCACTTTTAGTTATAAGTTCTCTAAGGTCAATTATTTTCATCTCATCAGACACAGACAAACCAAGCTCTGTTGCAAGAGTTCGGAGGTCTTGTTTTTTAGATTTGCCAAGAAAAGCCATTTTTTACCAAAGTCTTTCAATATTAGTGAAATATTTCGAAAATCAAATGATACCAAAAGAAAATTCTTAAACATAAAATTATTCAAACACCAGAAACATCAAATCAAACACTTCAGTACAGCCATTTTAAAAGAAGATAATGTATTTCAATTATTGGAATAACAAAACAACAAGTAATACTTTTGTAGTAAATAATTAAAATAATACTAGAAACTAGCCAGTACAATTACTAAAAATATTAAATATATAACACAAACACTGTAAAATCATCACTACCTACTACTTCATACGAAAATAATAACCTTGTGAATTGTATATATAAAAACTATCATTTAAATTTTAAAACAATTTTTGAATATATAGAAAACAATACAAACATACAGATTAATTTCAGAAATATTATTCATAGAGTATTTAATATTTTCTTATTAGTGCTCAAAAATCATTAAGAATATTCATAAATTCTTTCAAATAGATTATTTAATTATTTCCATAGACCACAAACATAAATTATATATGCAGTAACAGATAATTTTATAATGACAGATACTCATTCTCAGAAATGTGAATCATTAGATAATGTAACTAATATACAAAAATACACATTTTCCACAACAATAAGATCAATACAAGAATCAAAAATAAATTTTCAAATAAATTTCTTTTAAATAATACTTAGCAATATATTGCTTTAATAATTCAATACTTTTGTTTTTGATTTAAAACAGAACATGTATAAAAGATTACATATCTATAAAATTGATAAAATTCTCTTTTGTTATTCCTAAAATCATTTAAATGCAATTAAATAATTAAGCAAATGTATACAAAAACAATATTATATATCATATAATGAACACATATGACTTTATTTATTGAATAAGTTTCAATTTCAATAAATCTTATACTTATTTACTATAAAATAAAATATACATTCATAGAGAAATAAGATTCTCTTTTAAGAATTATTTAGCTATGAGAAAAAAAAAAAAGGACCCCTTCCTTCCTTCGAAAGGAACTTGAAAGCAATAAATTTCTGTTGCGGGAACAGAATCGCATTCCTAAAAGAAAAGAAAACAAAACAAGCGCGTAGCTTCTCGGCGGCAGTGGTCTGGGTGACTAACTTATTTTCCAACAATTTAGCGAATTTCGTTTTTAAAGTAACCTGATTTCGCCTTTAATATTCAGTATAAATGATTAAATTATACGACTCTACTTAAACACATTATATATATATAAAATAATATTAAACACTTCACACATTGATACAAAACAGAAGCAAAATAATCATAAAATAGAAATGAATAACAAAGAGACATGTAAGCGGATCTGCTGCTCGAAATATATATATATATATTTTAAAAGCTTGGATAAGCCAAAGTTAATTTATATATGATTGTTTGGATAAACAATATGAATTTAGATTGTATGAGTTTGGATAAACTCATCAACTCCGACGATTCAACAAAATGTAAATCACAACAAAAATATACTTATCGTTTTGGATTCAGCCGCATGTCTTGGGCGTCAGATTTTCTATGTCATATGTGTGAAGAATAATTTAACACACGGCTAGCTTATTTCTATATTTATTTAACATTTAAAAAACACAGGTAAATCACACACGCTACACAGAAAATGAAAACAGAAGAATATTAAAACAAGGAAAACTCCGACAATCATAATCGAGCAGCATTAGGCTCTAGGGTTAGAGCTAGTCTGGTACTCTCAGTTCGCTTATGATCGCTAGATGGCATTGCTTTATTACATAGTAAGGAAAAGAAAGCCTGATTTTTGTTTTTCCCAATACATAATAAATGAAAATATTTATAAAGATTATATTAATGCCTAAGTTATTTTAATTTAATCTTGATAGATAAAATTATTTCCATAAATAATTATATAACAGATAAAAATTACTGTATTTATGTTTTTTATTTACCACTTAGGAAATTTTAGTCAAAAAGGAAGTTTTTAGTACTAGGACCAAAGGATCTTTAATTCAACTGTTGCTCATATCTTGGACGTGTAAAATTTGGTGAATATTATTTTTTTAATTAATAATATTTTTGTGATTTACTCATTACGGTAAACAATCTAAGCTTGCCTGCTGAAATATTTCAGAAAAATTAAATTTTTGAATAATATATAAATTATATGATGTAATTTCCAAAATTTTCAAAAATGGGTAAGATGATTTAAAAAGAAAAAATTGATGCATCTTTAAATATTTAAGTAACAGTATGTGAAGATAAATCATTTTGTGTGAAAGGAGCAATTAATTTTCTATTAACAAAATTAGAAATCATTATTTCATATTTGATTTCATTTCTTTTGCTTAGCCATTTCTTTGTTTAAATGCTTGAGGTATAGAATCGTATTTTTAATGAAACGAAATAAATAGGTAATTCATCATTCTTTACTATGTCTAAGGAAAAGTAATTTTTAAATGATTAGAAAATCAAAAACCTTCAATGGTTAGAGAATCATTATTTAATGTTTATTAATTAGTAAAGGTAAGCAATATTATAAATTTACTAGAAATAGTAATACAGTAAAATAGAAATAATAGAAATACAGTAAAAATATTCATAAAACACACATTTTTCTTTATTTAATTTTTTTTTTTCAAAAAATACTAAGCTTTCCAAATTTTTATTTTAAAACATTTACAAGTAAAATATAATAATATTTTCATCTTAGTTTTTGTTAAAAATATTTTTTAATTAAACATTTACAGTGGAAATACTTTGGTTGAAAATGTGATAAAACAAAATTGATTCGATGGACGCTAAAACCATAAAAATATTCATGAGAACACATACCTTGTAAAATTTAGGAATTTCAGTTTTAAACCCTTTACAAATAAATAAAATTAGTAAAGAATATTTGTCTAATTGAAAGGATATACCAAATGAAAAGAACAAAACTTTTTATAAATTTTCTTAAGTTCTATAGAAAAACACAAATGAAATGAGAAATTATATAGTTCTCTTTATATCACATTGTCGGTAAAGTTATTTATTTCAGCAAAATGAATATATTTGATTTTTAGCAAAAATATGGTTAAGCATATTATTTTATATTAAATTATTTTTTTCTTCTTTAAAACTCTAGAAAAATTCAGATAACTCAAGATTATAGATATGTGTATACATAAATATATTAAACTAATATACTAATCTACTTTTTACAGTAATCCATTAATTAAATACACTAAGAAAATTTAATTCTCCCCCCCCCCCCCCAGAATTTATATTCTAAGAAAATTATAATTCGTCATGAAAGTTTGACACATCATTAGCCTGTTTTTCAGCTCTCTGAAAATACAAAGTTAGCTGTATATTTATCTCTAAAAATTATTGTTACTTTATAATTTTTCATATAAGTAGCTGTCTATTTAAAATCCAAGTGAATTTTATTTTTACATTGCTAATTGCAAATTTAAAATAAAAAGAAGAAGTTGGATTGGGATGTGATGAATCAGTATCACTTATACGTGATTTTTTTTAACAAGTAAACACTGTAAATATTTCATATTGCTTCTTGTGACGTATAAAATCCCTCAAGCACTTAATTCTTTCGGTAGCAAAGTCAAACTGGCTTTCTGATCTTTACTGATTTTTGGGCAAATTAAGTCAACGCCCAATTACATTCTATGAAACTAGGAATTACTATTTCGGTGACAATCTATCGATTTATAGCTGTCTCAAATGATAATTTTAACAGGATCTATTTAATTCGGAAACAATAATGAAATCTTATAAATGCAATTAGTAAGCAAAGGAGATTTGTGGGGAAGTGTATTAATCAGAATAATTAAAAATAATAACACTTAAAGCGGGAATTCTCAAGAAATAAAAGAAAGATAATTAGCAGACTTCAGAGAACATTTAACAAAATCTTACCCAAGTTATGAACTCACATTGCTTTCGTAGAACAAATGCTATAAGACGTAATACTGATAATTTTAAATTCAAAATTTGGAATTAATTTTAAATTGATAATTATAATTTAAAAGTTTAATTGAAAGCTAAAAACTTTCATAAAAAGACCGAATCTGATATCAAACGTATAATTCCACTTAATAGTTAAATTATGAAATTTTGAAAATTGATATTCTTTTAGTTTTTATTTTGACAATTTTATTCCAATTAAATACGAAGGATAACTAATGCATAGGTTCATTTGGTTAGTCATTTTTTTTTGGCATAAAAACCTGTAATTTATCTGGAATTTACATTTTAAAAGTTTTCTATAAATCACTACAGATATTCGCATCTAAAATCGAGATAGAACCCATGAATAGGCAACACTAACACGATTAAATTGACAGCACTTGTAAGTACAAAAAAATATATTTACTCATTATTTTCAAGTTTTGAAAGTTTTTTTCAAAATTAAGGTGCTTAAAATACAATTTTTCTAAATTCTAAGTAAAAATTCTATTATTTTTGTTTCATATATATATATAATCATTATGACAAATACATGCATAATTTCAATTAAATAGAAATATAGCTAAATTTGAAATAAAAAAAAAAAAACGCTTACCAAATTTTAAGGATGACATCCACTATTTTAAGTATCCAGACAGATTTCATCTCTGATAGAAATGTATCGATAAGGCACACTGATACCTTCGCAACTACCTTTTCCATTATGAATAGCACTGAATTCGATTTTGCATTAGCAAAAGTAAAACGGAGGTAGGGAGGAAGAGGGGTGGGATTGCCATGACAACTGTCCCTTAGCTTTCAGAGAGCATTATTTGCCAAGGGTTTACCTGCCTCAAAGAAAAACACACCAGGGTGCTAAACACGCGAGGTGAGTCGGTGTTCAAAGTGAAAGAAATCGGTAAGGCAAGTCACGAGACACGTTCGTGCGACGATTTTACTCATTGTCAATCTTTGGCCACTCTGGCCCTGACCTCAATAAGTTGAAATTTTCTTATAAGTATTTAAATTTTATTTAGTTATGCAAGTTAGTTTTTTGGTTGCTATTTTTTTATGTTAATTTATTGAGAATATTAAGTTTTTATTCTTTTTGAAAGTATTAGAATGGCATTACTTCGTCACCGTTTTGAAATTAAAGGAAACAATAATTTTAATGGTTAAACATTTTGGTGAGACTAGAATACTTTAGGTATTGTGGGTGATTGGTGTATGTAAATAGCTTCTTTATTAATTCTAAGAATAAAGAAGTGTAAGAATTCTGAGAATTATATGTTTGATGCACCAATTTGATGTTATATTTCTCTGAACATTTACTAATAAGATCCAAATAAAGTTACTATAACTTCCAATATTATATAACTAAGGTATTATACTAATAAGATCCAAATAAAGTATAATACCTTATAAGTGAGATATAGTAACTTAAATAAAGTTACTATATCTCACTTATAAGGTATTGGCATTCATTTTTTCTTGTAATTGGTCACAGAAAAACTATTTCTAAATGAATTTTCTATAGGAATACTTTGAAAAAAATGCGTCTTTATATATTTAATTAATAACAAACTCATTAGTAAAAAATATCAATGTTTAGAAAAAATTCGGAGACACTGCTTTGGCAGTCTGTACTTTTACTCATTATTAAAATATATTTCCATGGAGTTTCGATTACATATCATTAATGCATGTGAGACACTTTAAGTCATTTTTGTCCCCTTAAGAAGTTTTGGAACATTTTTTTAAAATAAACTACAACTAGTTGCGGTTGTAAAGTAATACTTTCGGAACGCAAATGGGATCACTTCAAAAAAATTCTAAACTAAACTATGGGGCATGACAACCCATGTGGGCCAAGACCTACAGTACCCATCTCTGTTTTCCTGACCGAGAGGCCCTGGGGTGTGAAACATATGCCCCAATTAGGTGGTCAGCCCAGTGTTTAGTACCCAAGCATGCTTGGTACTCAGTTTAGTAATCTTACTGAAGGGATGAAAGGCTGAATCAACCTTTCTCAGCCCTATGATCAAAACTCGGACATGTGATTTGGAAGCGTGAAATTCAACCCCACTAAACCAAAAAGAATTCACAAGCAGAATATCATATTTTGATATCTTTGAATGCAGCGTGTATTGATCAATCCCTTTATTTTTTCAACAATTAGTATCAATTTCTTCAGAAAAAACACCCAACTGGATTAGCAGAAACAGTCTCTAAAAAAAAAAGAGTTGCACAGTACCATTCTCTCTGAGCACAGTACAAGAGAGCACAGTACAGTATGCATTTAATCTGTGGAAAATTCGTCTACAAAAGTGCATTGATGCTGGAGGAGACTACTTTGAACACAACTAAAATTTTGTAAGTATAACTTTAAAAACCTAGTTGTATCTCAAAAATTTCAGTGTCTAATCTATATATATATATATATATATATATATATATATATATATATATATATACCTATTTCTTATAAGAGCTGTATAATGTTTAGATAACGCAAGAACATATTTAAATTAACGATAAATATAATCGTTTCACATTTTTTCATAAGCATATCGCATTTCGAAAAATGGCGACAAAAAAGTTTTTCTGTTCATGTTGAATAATTTATAGTTACTTGCGTGATATATTTGACAGTGTGTATGAAAACAATTTATTTCCTCGTAGTGTGGTTATTTATTCTACGATTCGTAGCCAATATTCTCTTTAAAAACATATTTGTTTGCTGAGAAAAAGCTATTTTTAATACACTTTGAGAAAAAGGGTGACGTCAAGAATGGCTGACGTCATCAGAACTTATATATATATATATATATATATATATATATATATATATATATATATATATATTTTATTTGATATATCATCATAATGATTTTTTTTTTGAATTCCTTAAACATATAAAACATAACTCACATATGAGAGAAGATATTTTCTCTATTAGTTAGTTACTAGTGTAATGATTTTTTTAAATTCCGATAATCCACTCATTCATTCGAATTTTTTTAATTCGAAAATTTTCTAAATAAATAGAATTAAAAATCTTTTATCAACACTATCACAACAAGCATTAAGAATCTTTAAAAACTCTATAAAAATTTTGGGTAAATGTGCAGAAAATTCCTTATCATGAAAACAAGTGGTAAAATGATCTAAGAGAAACTATTAATTATATATATATATATTTAGAAACATCTTTACAGTAGCTCAAATTTTTTCATCATCAATATGATTGAGAATTGTTTCTCTTTCTCTATCCGAATTGAAGGTCTTGAGTTTGATTCTAGTCCTTATTGATCAATAAGAGTTCAATATTCTTGTTTTCCTTGCACATCTTTCAGAATTGTTGAAAGAGTTCTTTTGTGACACATACATACATATCAGCTGCTCAGGCGAACACCGGAATGTAATTTTTGGTTAACAGGTTTGGAATACTCCTCCATCACCAAGTGACTCGTAATTTTGAACCATAGTCAGGTGACGAGGTCATACCTGAACTGGCACCCTCTTTTCAACATTGTTTGTAACACAGGAATACACCTCTTTAATTATGAAAAGCCTTCTTGGAAAGCATTATACAGTGAGTGTTATAATACCTAACATGAGACTATAGCGTATCAGCTGCATTGTAAAATTTTCATGAAAATTTGATTGGAATTTTATTTACATATAAAGAAGCATTTTATTATTTCTTATGCTTAATAATTTGAATTTTATTTATATAGAAGCATTTTAGATAACAGTCATTTCTATTTTTCATATTAACTTGTCCGTTGCTTCTTCATAAATATTTTAAAATTGAGATTTATTTGATTTATTTATGATGGAAATTTTTCGAAAGAGATATTTTTTGAAGTAAATCAGTAACTATGCATGTCATTTGTGTGAATCTGACAAGAAAATATTACCGTTTCCTTGTTAATGCGTTATTTTCTTCTAGAATACCAACGAAATATTTTGCATATTGAAGGTATTGAAATTTAATTTTTATTTCAAATTTTATTATGTAATTCAAATACGTTTTAGAAACTACAAAAAAGTACTTTTTTTTTTTAATTCATGTATTGAATGAAGATATTAGCTTAATTACTAGTAACATGTTGTGAATTGCTGTTTGAAGTGTAATTATTTTTAATTCTTTTAAGATTAGAGGATTCTGCAAAAAATTGAAGTTTTAAATATCAAAACCAAATTGAGACGAATTTCATAATCCACGGATAGAACTTCGATTCCAGTCGGAAAGAAATTCATCTTCACGCTTCTCTTCTTTTCATACAACGTTGCCAAGCATCCATAGAAATTAATAGATAGAAGAATTTCAATCACAAATTTCAAAATTTCGCGTGTAACAGATGACGAATTTGACAAATATTGTGACCTTATACTTTTATTTATAAGATTCTATTCAATTTTATAAAAATTCCTGAAAGGAGTTAAAAAATAAAACAAATTTAATTATACAAGTTACAGTTAAAATTAGTATTTAATGCAGACAACTTAAGAGTAAAGTTACTTATAAATGCTGCATTTGCAACGTTTAATGTTTTTCAATAATTAAAGTAACAAATGATGTTGAAGCAATGTTATTTAATATTCTTGTGATACATGATTCAGATCTCCATAGATAATATTGAGCACTGATTTGATATTTCGATTTGTTATCAAAACCCCATATGCAAGAGCCCCACAAATGCAAGAGCAACACCCTTCCTACAAAGAAAACAAAAATTAAATTGTACCACAAATACAATACTAATAAATAATACTCTCTTGAAAAAGTTCATTGAAAATATATTGTAAAACAGAACTACAATTAATGTCTAATTTTCTTAACAGAAAGTAAGTTAGAATCGCGAAATTTATTGGAAGGATTAATAAAATAAAAATTTTAATCAAATTTTCCATTTTCAATCGATTTGACTGAAATCGGTTTCAAGATGGGGGTATAAATGAAAATAAAAATCAATTTATTCAAAAGTTCGAATATACTTAGCACATTTAAAGAAAACTTGAAGGATTGTTGACTTTTTATTTCTGTATTGGTTTTAATTCAGTTTTTGAAATATGATTATCGAATCTTCAAAACTGAATAAGATTAGGGTCAAAGATAAAATCTCTACTTTTAAATTGTTTTATTTTTAAAAAATATCCATTATATAATCGCCTGTGTGAGGGAATCAGATTACAAGACAGGCAATTACTATAGCAACATAGCAAACGGTTTTAAAACTGGGTCAGTGCGAGTCATTGGAAAACTAAGAATCTATTTTAATATATTCCACGTGAGACATGTGGAAAGGCGCCAAATATAAGGGAAGCAAGAGTGAATACTTTAACAGTTCAGAAACTAAAGTAGGTTAAATTTATTAATTTGTGTACGTAAATTTAAAATAAACTCAGAATATTAAAATTCGCTTTCATTCTTAAATAGAATATAGAACATGTCTAAAAACGATAAAATAAAATGCATTTTATTAATATATAATTAGTATATAACATAAATAATAAAATAATTATTACTTAATAATAGAACAAATATATATATATACTAAATTTTTTTATCCAGAAATTTGACATTCGAATTATTTTGGATCGAATCACAGCAGACTTAGTATTAAAATGTTGAAGTAAAATTAGAACATGGATTTCCTAACTTTTTGTCTCGTGGACAACTTTCAAAGTTTTACTATTTTCAGTAAACCCCCTGCTGCTACATTTCTATTGTATTCCCAAAACTTCGAGAAAATATCACCCTAAATTGGGGGTGTTAAGAAGAAAAAGTAGCAGCACATTTTCTTGTGTCCTATTTATTAAATATTTGTGGTCACACAAAATTATAAACATTTATTATTATAAACAATCAACTCTGAAATGTAAATCAACAATAAAAAATAATCATACTCTTAATAAGACGGATGTACTTGATGAATTGACAACAAATTATCAATATTTGGATATAATTTTGTAAATAATCTTAAATCTCCCCGTTTTGTTATGTTCAATCTTCTCCTCTCTTCCCCCTCCTTTTGTTAACAGGTTGGTTACGGCACTAAAACTTCCTTCGACAAGATATGACGAGGGAAACGCTTTCAAAAATTTTCTCGAAATTTCCCACAGCCCAGGATATTTTTCAGGGATTTCTGCCTGCATCCAAAATGTTTGATAGCCTTTTTTAAATTTAACCTTCAGTTCCTCGTTGGTGATAAGCTCAAGTAGCTCTTCTTGTAATACCATATTCGCCTCTTCCATTCCATCAAATGGAGTTATGATCCATGATGATATTTCCATCGTCAGTAGATCTTCAAATATATTTTTGAAGTCATAATGCAGGGCATTTAAATGTTGAGAATAAGTTTGAATATCCTCAACACATTCTATCTGTGACAAGTGCGGAAGAATTCGCGCCGACTAATATTTTGCTTCATTAATTTCAATTTACCAAGTACACTTGTATTATTATCTATTGTTCTATTTAATTCTGTGTTTGACCTGAATATTCTTGAGTATCTACCTAGTGAATGGTGCTACCTGCCTATACCCAAAATGTACGTTGCGACGAATTCAAAAGTAGAAAAATCTATTTAAAAGATTACTGTTACTCTGCGCAGAACTTTTCTATTCGTCTATTGTAAAATAAAGCTTTATTTATTCTGCTTTTTATAACTAGGTTTCTTTCATGTGAATATAATGAATAAAACAAATATAATACAACTCCTTTAGCTATTAAATAATTTATTTATTTTAAACATCATAATTGCAGTTCCAAACATTAAAACAATGAAAATTAAAACAAAAACTTATTTTAGCAAGATTATTGCGAGTGATTTATTGTAAAGTAATTGATCAATTTAAATGTAAATTGAAAATGGTTTTACAGTAAGAAGTTTTCTGGTAATTTCAAGTGTTATAAGCATCGGCTACTTTTCTCTAAAAACTTAGGATAATTTCTTCAGGAAAAATGTTACGTAAAAAATGTGGTCGTGTCAAAAGCGAGATCGTATAAGAAAGCAATTTAGTTTGAATAAACTACACCATAAAAGCATTAAAAAATGAGATTACCGAACTTTTAAATAAACATTTTTTCTTAAAATTGCAGCATTATCTTTAAAAAGTCTTTGCAAAATTGTTTTCAGTATAAAAATTTACCCGTATCCTTTAACAAATAACCTAAATGAATTACGAAACTTGGAGAAATTATTTAGGTTTTACAAAAAGCCAAGGTACTGGTCTTTGGTCATGGAAGCAGAGGTATAGGGCTGCGCTAAATTGTAAATATAAGTTGCGTTTCTGATTTGCTACATAATAGTCTGTCGAAATTCCTCTGAATAGGAATTCATACATGATGCCTTCTGTCAATCCAAGGTCATCCTTTTAAATTATATAATGTGGATGCACATATGACTTTGAAAACTTTTCGGCTGCTATACTTACACCTACCAAGTCTCAAATAGCTATATGAAAAGCTTAAAAGCAATGAGAGTTAGATTAGTATAAATATTAAGATATTTTTAAAAACATAAGCGAAATTTGAAAAAGCAGAAAATCTAGCTCAAACCTTAAAGAAAATCTAGCACTTTGTTATTGGATAACTATTTTGCAATGAACTCAAACCTCTAAAAATTTAGGAACTGCGCAAAAAATTTAAGAATTGTAGAATATTTTTAAACCAACTAATAGAATGAAGTTTTCTGTATAAGAAACAATATAAGGGGACTTAAGGATTTTCTGAAGGAAAAATTTCTTTGATTTTTTTTTTTTTTTTTTTTTTTTTTGGTAGAGCGCCTATTGTTAATATTCCTGATGAATTTACGCACAGGATTGTGTTTTTTGTATGAAAAACTATTTAGGAAAGAATATATTTCTTTAATACATCATAAGAAATTAAATTAATGCCAGATAGATCAATTTAAACTAGTCATCAAGTTAATTTATAGAAGCCAAGAATCGCTTGCGTATTACAATATAAATTAAAGTCGGAAATTTTATTTTTAATATACATTATTGGTTTGAAAACTAAAAATAGAATAGTTTAATGTACAGTCAAGTAACCAGAACAATGTCAAATAAAAGCTAAGGTCTCAAAATGGGAAGAACACTTTCCTTTATGAAAAATATTTCATATTCTAAATTGCTTAAACTATTTGTATTGAGATGGATAGTCACAAGCTAATTCGTGAATGCCAGTCTACATTACATTGAAAGTCATCTTTAGTCTAAAAAAGAAAGATGATCGTATAAAGTTAGATACTGTCCATTTTGTCACTTTGATATCTAGCATGAACTAGGTTTTTTCCGCAGAAGGGAGTTATCGAGCACAGACAAAAAATTATATTACTTGGAGTTCAATTTTTGTATGTGAAAATGATTCAAAAAGTTTAGAGACAAACCAACAGCATGCCTCATCTCCTAGTGCAGTAGTACAATATTTTTAACAGTGATAATACCTCAACTCCTGCGCCTACAGAAATTTTAATTCTTGTACTTAAGTAAACTCACCAGTTGAAAGGTTTTTCCATTTAATACTTGAACAAGAGGGCTAATTTGATATAGGCTAAATTTTAAAAACGAGGTTCTGAATCGATAAACATCTAAGAAAATTGCATTAGTAACTTAGATCTCTAAACTGGTTAACGCTCTGTATTGTGTTTCAGAGGTTAAAAAGATTTTAAGCATCACACGCAAGATATTGTCATAAGAATAATGAAACTGATCATTTTTTGGTAACCAAGTCTAAAAAACTCATTAGCTTGATTAAACCATATGAAATTTTTGTGAAGATAGTTTGGATGTGGGGACCGATATAAAGTCTTAGTTTTATAAACACATACAACTAAAAATACACATTCCTTGAGCATTACATTAATGTTATGTTTTTTAAACGTCCATAAAATAAGGTTGTTACAAGCATAAAGAATATAGTTACAAAAGCTTATATTTTATAAACAGAGCTTTGGATTAAGACCAACACCGAAAGACCACTTATGCAGTCTCAGCAAAATGTCAAGCTTTTTTTAAAATGGAACTAATTTAAACAGATTCTGGTGTATTTTGTATTTTAAACGTTGCCTTATTTGAGGAGTTCTTACATTTCCATCAATAAGATAACCAATGCTTGAATTTGGTAGCTAACATAATCGCGTTTCAGCTTAAGGCTTTTTAAAGAGTCCGATTTTAAGATTCAAGACGTTATATAATTTGACTAGATGAAATTTATCGAATCTAGAAGATTGCGTATTTTGTTTATTACTTTTATAAACAAAAATACAACAGTGACTTGATATTTTAAGATGTAAAAGTCCACATGTCCTTAACGTCTGCGTAATATCACATATCCTTTGAAATATTTGATGTATTCGCTATGAATGATTAAAAGAATTCTCGAATCATGGTGTATTGAGACAAAAATTTATAAACCCAATAAAAGCAATGGATTAGTTTATTAGTTTAAAAACTTAACATTTCTAAAATGCCTACGTTGCAGGCTGTGGTTAAGAGTTCGAATATATATAATATATATACAGCAGACATTCTTTTAAAGATATGAACAGTTGAGCAAGTTCAGGCTCTCCTGAAGAACTGAATAATTCGGTCGGTTGTCTTGTTGCGTCCTAATGTATTCTCGTTGATACTGAGTTCAGAACCCTCCATACTCGGAGCCTCACTGACGAAAGCCGAGTCATACGATGGCCACCTTTTAAAATTCCCATCTTGGGACTCTGGGTCGGTGACCTGAAACGGAAAATTTGATAAAATCACTTTAAGACAATCGAACCCAATTAGAATACAAATACACTGCCTAATACAACAATCTGAAATATGAGAGAAAACTTTAACGATTTCTTACACCTGAACTTACCACTCTAGGCTTTTTCCCAAACAAAGGATTGCCAAAGCTACTTTTCTTAGTGTCACGTGACTGTCCAAGCATGAGCTCATCGCAGGCGCCAGTGTCGTCGTTGTCCACTATTAATCTACTGCTCTTGCGACCAAATCCTTTATTCCTGAAGGACACTGCAACATTCTCGCTCACTTTGCTCAACTTGTCCCTATGGAAAAATCAAGAACTATCAGAAATTCATCTAAAGCCTTAAAACACAGGCGCCTGCGACTTCTCAAGCAGATAAAGCTTACCCAAGTAGTAAAAACTTAAAGGCTGGATAAAGTATTAGATTTAAAGTATTAGCTTTTATTTATCTAGTTGAGTACACCAATGTTATTAATATTAGAAGTTCTATAAATCTACGGATTTGGGTATAAAGTCCTTAATAAATACCTGTTCTTTCGAACCAGAATAGTCATTCCAATAATGCCAGCAATTACTATAATGGCTAATATCACTCCCACAACCCAAGTGTTGTCAGGTTGAGGCTCAGGCCCGGCAGAAGATATTCTAGTTTCACATTGTTTACCCTTATATTCAGGAGGACACCTAAAATTAAGACAAGTACCTTGAAATTTACTCTAAACATAAATCAATATATCACTAACTTATAGATTAGTGACTATTTGAGAATCATAGTAATCGTATAAATAGCACGTAGAAATACAATTTTGCGCGAAATTAATTAATTTAAAGAGGATGAGATTTGCACAGAGAAATCGGTATTGACAATTTCTTAATATAGTGTATATAGATTAAATTGAAACATCATAAGTGTGGTTAAACTCTAGAAGAAACAAGATTACAACTATGGTTTGAGTGTACCCTCTAGAGTCAATTGACAAAAATTATTCATTAAATAAAATTTTCTATTTTAAGTTATCCCTTATATTTATAAACACGAAGTAAAAAATTTGAGACGAGACTGTCTCACTTCCGATTATCTAGTTCTTTTCAGAAGCTTTAAATAAAAATTCTCTTGTAAGATTAACGTGTAATACTCAACACCTGAAAAATCTATCCATTTCCACATGGAGTTTATCTTGTGTCTATATATAGTTTCTGTAAAGACTTTATATAATCCTAAAATTCCTGCTAATGAGTACGAAAGTCTTAATCATTGGTAATTTTAAGATTTAACCTTAGTATTTTAGGCCATTCAATTTTGCCTTAGATGACTAATAATTTAGTTAAGAGCTGTAACGAGAAAAAGGCTTTCAAAGAAACTCACTGGCAGTAATGTTTATCATCAACGACAACACACTTCGCATTTTGCAGACAATAGTCATCCGGACAAGATATTTCAACTTTAGAGGCAGGAGCATAAGTCGCAATCCTCTCGCATGTTGAGTTAACCTCAAAGTAGTCATCAGCACATTTACAAACTGCTCTTTTATTAGCCTGGAGACAAATTTGAGAGCAATTTTTGTTGCTGCATTGGTTAATGCCTAAAATTAGAGTTACAAAATTAAATCAGTAAAACAATTTCGGAGCCATGTTTATTACAATAGCTATGACTTACCTTTAGCTTGTTGTGCTTTGTGTACTACCATCAGGACTTCAGCCTTGACATTCTCGGTGCGGATATCTAAGAAATTTTTTCCTGTAAACTTGTTACTACGTACAAGTCTGTCTGATCCCCAGTCAGCCCAAAATACATAGTCTTCGAATAATGCCATACTATAAGGATTGGACATGTTACCAGCTACTACCACTCTCCTAAATTAGAGAAATTTGCATAGGATTAGTTTTATTTAAAAAGCCCAGTAAGCAAATAATTTGTACAGCAATAATAGTATCTCCGCTAGAGGATTTTGTTGAAAGAATGCAGTAAAAAATTCTCTTGAAGACTCGCAATATGTGAGTCTGCAGTATTTACAA
The DNA here is from genome assembly GCA_030067965.1 of Latrodectus elegans. Taxonomy (NCBI): domain Eukaryota; kingdom Metazoa; phylum Arthropoda; class Arachnida; order Araneae; family Theridiidae; genus Latrodectus; species Latrodectus elegans. The sequence goes on along the minus strand of CM057815.1, from coordinate 19,016,541 downwards.
GAGCTGGCGTATTCGGAGGAAATAAAGCGATAAAGGTTGTGAACAATGCAGAAGTATTTAAGTTATGCAACATTTCCCTTATTAGGTCAAAATGGAGCGTCTATAAGCCTGAAATTGCAGACACCTTCAAAGTTAAAAAGCTATGCATTACACTGTACTATGTATGATCCAAGACAGATTTAGTAATATTAGAGTATGTAATGAGATTAACGTTCCCACCCCACGAGAAGTTTGTATAGGCCTTTAGAGACACGAGTTCATTTTCAGGATTTAATTTTTCTAGCAATGACATTGTCTAAAGCAGGAGACAAACTTACCCTGATAATTTAATCAGAAAACTAAGATATGAAGTTAAAGCTGCAAAAACTTTCGATTAACGAGTTGGGGACATTTTATGTATTAGGATAAAACCTATATAAAGATATCACCATCGCGTTTAATATCCTTAGTATTTAAATGCATCCAAGTTTCACGTTTTTAGTTTGGACTCTCAAACATGAAAATACATTTTAACACTCTTAAAGACTTACCTATTAAGCCCATGAAAATCGGAACTTTCCATGATATTCAGTTTCGTATCTGTCCAGTAAATCGTATTTGTTACGTGATCAACTGATATAGCTGAAGGCCAAAGCACTTTGCTCTCAACGATAGCTATTCTATTACTACCATCCATTTCAGCCCTTTCAATGACCCCTTCATTCTGATGGCGGACGTTATTCCATACACCCCAAAACATAAATCTAGTTTAAGAAACAATTCAGTTTAAAGTAGTAATTCCAGGCATAAAACAGAAGGCAAGAGAAGTTTAAGTTGAACACTTGAGTCTATTTAGCTATACTTACCCATTTTTAGGCGAAATGTCAAAGCTGTTTATGTGAGGAGCGACATTTCTGATGATAGTAGAGCAATATTGACCAGTTGATAAACAAGCCAGTATATTGCCTGCGTCATCTGTGTAATAGAGATTTCGTGCAATCCAATCCCATCTGACAAAATGGGGCCTAATCGGCGTCATCAACAAAACACTGCGTTTATTTGTATTTGGAGTGTAACTGTTTACAGTGCCCTAGATTATAAAAGATAGTAATGTTGATCTCCATTGTATGAGTCATTTCCAACTAGTGAAATATTAAGATAAAGTTTTAGTAAGAGTAGCCCAAAGAGCAATCTTAAATATATGTTGCAACTGTAATATTAAGAGCTTTTAGGGATTTAAAATAGACACTTACATCCTTCCAGTCTCCAAAGTAGAAGACAGCATTAAGGGCATCGTAGTCCATACCGCGCATGTCTGCAAGTTCTTTCCTGAAGTATATACGCTGTGAGTGAGAGCTCAAATCTATCCCTCTAATTTGATCAGGGAGTAAATAAACTAGCGTAGCTGGGCCACCATCAGCTTTACAGTTCTTGTGGTTTTGTTCAAGGAAATATCCATCGGCACAAGAGCACTTAAAGCTTCCTTTTGTGTTGTTGCAAAAATGGCTGCAACTACCTGGAATTGAGCATTCATCGATGTCTTCACAAGTTATCTTATCACTTGTAAGCTCATAACCATTAAAACAAGAGCATTTGGAGCCTTCAGGGGTTCTTGTACACTTTTGAGAACAGCCTCCGTTATTTATGCAAGATTTGGAGCATAAGGGACCTTCGTCTGTCAAGTCACGACAATCTGCGTTGTCATCACACACTTTTGACCAAGGAATGCACTCGCCCGACATTATGCAGAAGAACTCTTCACATTCGAGCACTGAAAAAAGTTCTCGAATTAAAACCAGTAGGAATTTAGTGTTGGTATAATTTAAAAACCAAGATCAAATTCTAGATTTGTTTAATTAATAGAAAACCAGAAATATGAAACTTACAGCATTTAGTTTACTTTCAAAACTATCTAACAATTCCCGCTGTGTCTTAAGACATGCTTCTGTTAGATTTTTTTTAAACCACTAAAAGTCTCTTCGAGTTTTGAAAACTTAAGTACTCTAAACATTAAATACATTTAACTACCTGAATTTCTGTTAATATTTTAACAAAATACAAATACTAACTTGCTTTATGAGGTGGTAAAGTAGGCTTTTCCTTTTTCAGGCACTTATCTGGATCTTCATCGGACCCATCACCGCAATCGTCATCACCATCGCAGATCCATCGCTTAGAAATACATTTGGAGTTGCTCACGCAAAAGTATTCCTCACCAGAACACTGTGAAGCCGTTTGGGCTAAATAAAGACAAGACTTTTATTCACATTATAGATAAAATTGTTGCTTAAAAATAAAATCCCAGTAACTTTGTCTTTTAGGCTCACTTTGTACAAGGTAATATTACTTTCAAATATTGGTATACAAGGACCGTTAGATTGAGTAGAACACTAGCCATACTGGATTAGTTGAAAGATCAGGTGAACCGTTCAAATTTTATCAAGGTTATATAAAATCATAGTCTGCTTGCTGCAGTTTTACTCTAGCAACTCTATGAAAACTAGAGTAAATTAAAATACAAATCACGAATTTATAAGCATTGTGGATTGGTATCTAACACTTAGAAATGCACGTCAAGCGAAAGCAGCTGCATTAATGCTTTTACATTCAGCGATTCGCTTAACTTTATCAAGATAGATAATAACTTAATTACTCCCAAACTAGTTAAGGGTTAACTGAATAGAGGTTGAACTTACTACAATTATGTTCATCACTGCCATCACTACAGTCTTTCTGACCATCACACACTTCATGCGCATAGATACAGAAACCGTCTTTGCACAAATGCTGGTCTCCCATACATGTTGCTTTCACATCTGAAAATACCACGATTTAGATAATTGTAATGAATATTCATATCGATGTGTCACTTCGAAACATTAGTACATTTCTAATTCAATACGGAAACAAAGCAAACATAAGTGCTAAATATGTAGTAAAGATTAATTTGAATTAGAAAAGTACTTTCTTCCAGCATACTACAGCCCATAGTCAGAAAAAAAAAACAGAAGTTTTAAAAATGTGAAATTTTCACTACAATACTTGCTAGGTAAGAGTTAACATTTAGAAATTTTACAATGCGAAACTAGAATGATATCTAATAGTTTACTTAGTAGCTTCAGGAGATTCCAAGTATGTCGAAGCTACTTTCCACGGTGTGGAAAGTAAACTATTACTTGTAAGTTATCATTTTTATAGGTTAATGACGACAGACCCGTATGGGATTGGCGCGATTTCAAATTTCACGCCAAGCACTTTACAGCTCTGTCGCCAACCTAAATTAGGTCACTACGCGCGATTGCCGTGAACCAATAACGATCGCGTTCGAATTTCAGCTTTGAAATCGCGTTTTTCCAAATTTCAAAAATTTGAATGTTTTATTATAACTAAATGCTGTAGAAGTTTTAAAACTCTAATAGAAACAAAATTTTTAATACCTCGAGCAATGGCGCCCACCTTAAAATAACATCAGTGTAGCGCTACCTACTACAGTGCCAACCGAGCAATAAAACTAAATTTCAAACGTCAAGTTTCATTTTTTTGTATAAACTTTAATATAAAGAGCAATTACGCCACATTGAATAAGTTGAAGTACGCGGCACATTAACACTAACATGAAAAACGCATTACACACAACTTAAACATTTACTTATGGAAACATTTTTATGAAAATTTTAGTTTCTAAATATGAATAAAATTGTAATTAAAAACAAAATAACCTCATCTAATGTTCATCGATCTTTGAATCGTTACTTTTCGGCGAATATACCGTTTTTATCGCTTCTAAAAAACCTGTTTTTTTCTGACGATTCTCTCCATACGTACTCCGCGAAAACGTAAAGTCAATATCCTCATCCATACTTATTAATTTTCTCAAGCAACACAAAATCTCCAAAAACCGAAATTCAATGCTTTAAGATTATTCAGTATTAGTTTCAAGGGTTACATGCAAAACGCGCATGTAAGACGAAAAACACGTCATACCTACGTAATCCGAACCGGTAAACTAGTCTGGCGCACTCTACCCTATGTAAGCTTCTCTACTATTCAGCGTTTTTATGAAGTAATCTACTTACATTCTGGAAGAGTTAGAGTCACTTACTAGAACAGTTTCTTTCATCTGAACCATCGAGACAATCATGTCTATGATCACAGGACATCGCTTTGTCGATACAAGTTCCATCGTCGCATCGGAATTCCTTGAAGCTGCAGGTCTTTGGTTTAGTTGCTAAAGAAGTTTGAAATTATTAGATGGGAGAATAAAAAGTAAAGATCTTAATTTAAGCACTATTCTCTTACTTATATCAAGTAATATTTTGGAGTTTAAAAGAGAGAGTCCATGTAATAAAATACAAATTTTACTAACATTGCTTTGCGGACAAAATATTTAACTGTCAAGTCTCTTTCTACATTTGAAATTATCAGCCTCTAAGGCTTTTAAAAAATGTGAATTAGCACAAGCAGATTTAAACGAGATATTAGAACTAGTTTCAAATCTTCAATCTCTTAAACTCTTTAAAAATTTGCAAGACTGATTACAATACTCAAGATAAGCGAGTTCTTACAGCAGTTTCTTTCATCAGAGGCGTCAAGACAATCCGGTGTTCCATCACATGCCCAAGAGATGGGTATGCACTGTCCATGATCACACCTAATTTGAGAGTCTGCATTGCAGGCAGTGGAATGGCATTCTTTCTCGTCACTGCTATCATGACAATCGTTCTCACCGTCACATCGCCAAAGATTTGGAATGCACTCTCCTCCGGAACAAGAAAATTGATCATTCGCGCAACCTGTTGTGTTAGCTAGAAGACATTTTTCAAAACCAAGTATTAACATTAAAGTTTCGATGTCAATAGAGATTCATATACGAAACAGTTTTCTTGCCATTTAAATACACTTACGACAACCGATTTCATCGGAGTTATCCCCACAATCATCTCTATGGTCGCATTTCCATCCAAGGAGTATACATCTTCCATTTGTGCATTGAAAGTCATTGCCTGGACACCTTTTACTAGGTTCTAGAAAAGCGAAAATTTGGATTATGAAATAGTTACAGACTTAGAATTAAAAATTATGATTTAAAAAACTAGAAGTTCTAGTATCAATCTTAGAAAACTGGCTAATAAATGTAGTCAGGGATGAAGTTACCATCACAAATTTCATCTGTTCCATCATCACAATCCTTCAAGCCATCACAGACAAATTCAAGAGGTACGCATTTTTTAGTGTGCTTGCACTGGAACTCGTCTGATGTACATTCTTTGTCTGAGAGAAAAAGAAAACTTAGAATAAGCAAATTTTCGAAAATGCTATTATAAACAAGAGTCTTAGCTTACTTATACAAGTTGCATTGTCATTGGATAGCACCATTCCCGAGGAACAAGCACAAGATCGACCATTTTGAGCAGTAAGGCACAAGTAACTGCAGCCGCCATTGTTAACCGAGCACGGGCCTAGAATAAATTGTTAGATTTAGAATGCATTTCTATTTGAAAACACGTATATTTAATAGCAGATTGCTCTGACCTAGTGAACGAGTAGAAGCTGGCATAGAAGTGTAAGTGACTCTCCTGTGAGCTAATCCAATTCCAGATCCTGGTAGTGCGATTGTATGGGACAAAGTTGAATTTTGACGCATTATGTTTATTACATGGTTGTTTGTGTCTGTCCAGTAGAAGTACTTATCACTGACTGCGATGGATATAACACTTCCTAATCTGCTTTTCAATAATCTTGGTTCACTGAAAAGTATTTAAAAAGTATTAGAAGAGCATCATAAAGTATAATATGCACCATTAAAACATAAGTTACCTCCGTGGCAAAGTGTAATCAATGTAAGATATTTTCTGAGCATGAGGATCTGCCCAATACAGTAATGTTAATGAAGGGTGCACAGCTAGAGAGACCGCCGAATTTGTCTTAGCGTTGACACTAAGTTTATTTGTCCCATCCATGTCGTACATTGTAATTGAAGACTCCCCTCCAGTTTCAGAAATAAACATGCGCCTGAAATTTCAACCATGCAACTCTTGAAATATACATACAAAACTAGTCTTAAAAGTACAGATTTTATTTAAATACTCATTTTAATCAGCTATTCACAGCAGATTTGTGAATAAATGCTCTATAGCTATCAGAAATTTGTTCTCTTTGAACAAGATTTAAAAATAATTCTAAAAATTTTTGTGTATCGCTCACCCAATTCTTGGTTCAAGAGCAATGGCTGTAGGTTTATTTAGGTCAACAACAAGTATAGTAGCATGAGAAGTTGCTGGAGATGCGACTTCAACAGTACCTTTACTAGAATCTACCCAATACAAGTTATCGCTTATCCAATCAAATGCCAGATCTTCTGGAGTGACTAAGTGATTCTTTATTAATTCACTGCAATCGGAGATAATTTAAAGTTAGAGACAAGTTCAGTAGTAATACGAGTTAAAGATCAGAGCTCTTCTACACATAAAACTTACCGTCTCACCAAAGAAGTCATATTAATGGAATATATGGATGGGGTTTTCATATCCGTGATGTACAAGGTCTTCCTTATCCAATCATAAGCCAGTCTACCGATCATATCTATGTGCGTAATGGGTAGTTCGGTTAAAGCTGAACTTCCAACTGATTCCGGTCGAAGATGGTAAATTCTCGTTTCGTCATTTACAAATAGCATTGGGAAAGACTCATCAACTGCAATAAGAGAGATGTTAATTATGCCTCAGTAACTTTGTGCAGAGTATAGTATAAATTTAGCATGCTTACTTAAACATGTTCTCCCATTATTAGACAAGATAAAGCCAGGTGGACAGACACATTTGTATTGACCTAGAGGAGCTATCAGACACATATGGCTGCAAGTACTGGACCAGCATGGATTAATAGCTAAATGGAATGCAAGGAATAAGTGGATTAGTACAAATTTAAAATATTAATTTTAAACCAATACGAGTAACTTTTGAACGGTTTAGCCGTGATGTATTTAACGCAGTTTTAAGGATACTAAGTTTCAGTATCAAATATTAAAGGAGAATCTCAGTAATTCAAGATTTGCTGTAATCCTCAACAATTAACACTTAAAAATTTATACCGAATTAAAAAGTTAGTAACTTAAGAGTTTTCTTCTATATTTGCTCGTGTCTATCATAAGCAAAAATCAGTCAGATTTTTCTAGAAATAAAAAACCGGAATAAACGTTGCAGAGGAATAAACTATGCACTCCCATTTCGCTATAATGAAGTTCTGGTAGTGTGTTTCTGATCTAGTGAAATACGAGTAAACATAAAGATTATTCATTGTTAATTCTAATAGGACTTACTTTGTGACCATTGAAGTACACAATACGTTAATGAGAGTTCATATAAAACTGAGCGTTTAATATTATTTTTAAAACTTCTATACATTAAAAAGACAACACCAATTTTAGGACAATTTAATACATAAAGTTTTAATATCATACCGTTTGAATTCATTTAAACTTTAATCAATAGTTGAGCAAAATAATAGTATTAAATAGATTTAGAATGATATGTTACATAGGACGTCTTCCATACCTGTTCGGGCCAGAACGGGATGATAGACATGCACACCCATTATATGCTTTCCATTTTCTCTAACTAGCAAGTTCATCACGTGAGTTGTAAACTTATTGCAAGTATCTAGGGAGAAAGTATTCCAGTCGGACCAGTATAGTTGATCCTCGAAGACAGCAATGGAATAGGGATGGTACACAACTTCCCGCAGTAAAACCTAGGAAGTTTATATTAGAACTAATAAATTAAGAACTTAATTCCATAGAGAGAACTCGTTTTCTTTATAACTAACTTTAGAAGTTCATTTAAGAGCAGTTGAGGGTAAAGTACTGCAAACATCCACTCCTTGTGCAATTTTTAATCTCAGCTACCTGTATAAGTGATTAATTCCAAGTTTAAGCTACACCTGTCACGAATTAGTCACTTAAATTTCGTTAACAGCTCAAACCTTACTTATGGAATAGCTTTTGAGAATAAAAATCTTAAATTTGTTAGTTTAGACATTAAATTTAAGTTCATGCTCTTAAGGACAAAGTTTCACGAGTCAATTTAATAAGAGACTTCAAAATGAAGTCTTTTAGCTACAAAAGTTTTAATTGCTCATAAGCTCAGTATTTTTTGTTAATACAATAATAGTTTTGCTAAAAACACATTGTTACACTACGGCGTTAATTAACACAGAAGATAAAAGTATACTGTCTAACAGTAAGTCTAAAAATCTAATACAGCCGACAGACTTAATATAGTTAAATTACTGCAGATTAAGAATGATAAAGTAGATATGAATAGAAATTAAACCATGCATATGCATATTCTGTCAGATTTACATTAAATACTTTATGCATTAAATTCTTTTACAATTCAGGACACCTCGCATTGATCACTAAACTAAAGAGGCTAAAAGGATTAACTGAAAGTGCAACTAAGTACTTTCTACAATAACTATTGTGCATTAAGCTACTATGCAACTACTCAATTTCTCACAAGTTAAGATCCGAACGATATTAGCAAATAGAATTTGATTTTATCATGGTTTAGAAGTTTTTCTTCGGAAAATTGACAGTGTTCCGAATATGTTCTTTAGAAACATTTGTCAGCAGTCATTTGTTTTAATAAAACAATAACTCACCTTTCTCGTCTGCCCATCAAGTGTAATATATTCAATGGTTTGCGTATATGCATCGGTCCAGTACAAGCGGTTCGTCGTGTGATCTATAGCGATACCATTTGGCCACTTTACATCTTTGGAAACTAAAATTACTCTTCTAGAGCCATCCATGCCACTTCGATATATTCCAGAAGAATTATCACCCCAGTCCGACCAGTACAATAATCTAAAGTAGAACGTATTTTAGTAAGATACTGAAACGAAGATTAAAATAACTGATACTGTCAAAGATTACTTAGAAAAAAACATGTATTTAAAACTGAATTTATAGATTTTGTACTTTAAATATATTTTATACAAGCTTTTATCTTATTTTTCACAACTCTGTCGATCTGAGGTACCTCACTATAGTGGATGTCACTGTACTAATGTTTTGTTGATTATAAACCATTTCCACTCAAGATGCGAAATGAAGCTATAAACCGAGTTCTTAAACATTAACTATTTAACAGAAAGTTAATTTTCGAAGGAATTTGTTAAGCTTGATTTTTCCGATTTCATTTTGTCAAGAAATAAATTCAAGTCAATGCGCTGTTTTATCAGTAATAAAATTTACTTTAACTGAAATTAAGCTTCAGAAGCTTGAGCCACTGCAGTATCGTTTATTTCCAATCTTTAAAATTTCAAAGGTAGAAAAAAAAAAATGAACGGGAAACTACTCTTTTAGAAGAACAAAAGTTCAAGATTTTACCTTAGCGAAAGAAATGGACTTCGATACGTCAAATATTACACAGTGAGATACTATAGTTAGAAACTAAGACACGTTTCTCAAACGAAAAAGTCACTTTAAGCGCTGGAAACAATTTTGCAATAACCAATCTTCATGAAGTGCATATGGAATCCACAAATAAAATGGATTGTAGTTTATCTGTACTGTGAAGATTTACAGAATATACTAGATAATTATAATCGTAGTTAAATTTGCAAGTAGATTTATGAAAGGAAGTCAAGGACTCCAAATACGCAACTATCAGCTAGACATAAGAATGAAACAAATACTTCGAATAGAAGCAACTGTTTTTAAAAGGAAGAAACACTTTACAAGCTTAAGTTATACTACGTTCTTCCACTCTTTCAGTCAAGAGTAACTCTAATATTCAAAATAAAGTGCACAGAAACTTAAGCCATGATTAGTTGCAATACTTAAGTTTCCTGGTGTGTGACCTAAAGTATCAAGTTACAAGGAAAGAAACAATTTAGGCGATTAAGAAATATTTCCAATGAAACTCTTGCTATTTCATAATATATGTTTTAGTTAGTATAACTACAAGGTCTCCGAACTATCAGTGACTTTACCCTTCTGGTGGATCTACAGCAATAGCTCTTGGATTCTGAATGTTGTCCCTATGAAGCACATAACACATAGTACCATCCGACTTGCAAGCTAATATTTGCTTCAGGCCAGAATCTGTGAAATACAAGTTTTTACCCACGTAATCCACAGCGATGTCTTCAGGTATCATCAGGCCTGAAATTAAAACAAACTGTTGTAGTTTCTACGTATTTGAAATTTATGACGAGTCTATATAAAGTTACCAACCGTTATGCAAGACTACTCCGAAACCAGTGCCGTCTATTTTAGATGAATAAACTGTAGATTTGTTGGACACCTCGACCCAGTACACCTTCGATTCTAAGGGATCAGCATCTACAGCAGCCGCTTTATGAATTGCTTTTTGGATTAGAAAGTACCTTTTTGTCCTGAGGTACATAGCTCTGATTTCTTGTAATGTTGAAAACACAAGTAAAGGTTCAGGACCTTAAAAGAAATCCTAAGTTAAACTTAACATAGAGAATGACGTTACCGCATTTATTAATATAGTATTCCAGCTTGAAGTTATTTACCAGATGCTTTACAGGTGGTGTTTTCAAGCTCATAGCCTTCCAAACAAGAACATCTGTAACTTCCAACTAAGTTAGTACACGTTTGACTGCATGTTCCTTCTCGCTGGCATTCATCAACATCTAGCAAAAAGAGAAGTAAACTTAGATACGAAGGTTAGCATTTCACGTAGTTTCACTTATGTGCATTTAACAACTTTTACCAGAACATGTTCTGTTATCCTTTCCCAAAAAATAACCCTCATTGCAGTAGCATTCGGGTCCTTTTGGGGTCTTCCGGCACTTCTGAGTACAGTTGTGATTAGCACATACGTCACCTAAGAATAGATTTATATCTATTAAAATCAAATTCACGAAGCTGAATTTAAAGTCTAAGTTAAAACTAAACTTACTGCAGTTCTTTCCTTCATCACTCGCATCCGGACAGTCCTTTTTACCATCACACACGTATTTGCGATCCAAGCATGTACCGGATGAGCAAGTAAACTCAGATGGTGAACAGATTTGAGCTAAGCAAGAATTTGAAATAATGAAGCAATACGAGACTTTATATTACAAATAAAAGTCACGAACTGCGGAAGCAGTATCATTAAAACAATGTTTAAAACTAAAGTACATTATCCATAGTTAGTAGTTGAACTATTAATTGTTCTGCTTTAGTTTCAGATCAAGCGTATTGGATTCGCTTTTGATGTGTAAACTTAATTTCGTACATTAGTGGGAACTGAGTACTGCTAAACTAATGTTATTAACTCTTACTCTGAGTGGTCATATATATGTAGAAGATAACTAAGTTTAGCCATAAACATGCAATTCTGTAAGAACTTATTTAAGTTCTTGTATAAGTACATTAGGTTCACATTTTTACCATGTTATTTTTAAAATTTTTGCAAGAGCAAGAACAGAAGTTGAGAAACTGCATACTTTTGGGGCACCGGTCATCTTCATCTGATCCATCTGGGCAATCCACACGACCGTCACATTTCCAGTCTTCTGGTATGCAATGGTTATCGTTACACTTAAAGCCATGACAGTGTGTATCATTACCTTTAAAGAAAATTAGAAACAAACGTTGAGTTATCTTTAAAGTTACGAGGCAACAGAATATAATTTTCTGAAGAAAAAACCAGTTTGTTGATCTACCTTAAATAGGTTTCAGTGTGCTACATTCGACAGATATTGTGCAATTAAAGCAGAATAAACTGCGTGATGGCGAGTAAATTTTACATTAAATCAAAATCCGTAGAAGATTTGGTGAAAGGAAGTTTATGAACAGACAAAAGCAGATATGAATGATGCAAAGCAGATCATTGCTTTTGAATTTGGTTCGCACAGTAATATAGAAGATTGTATAAATAAGGAATTAAAACGATTTTATTTAGCCAATTATTAGGATACATTAAGTTAATTAACCAATGCCGGTCTTAAAGCAATCTCTGATAAAGCAATCATTGCTTGTGAGTAGTTTAAAGAAATTTAGTGCTGTAAGACTTACGATGTCTACTAACTTAAGTTATTTAACCATTGGAGATTTCAAATTAATCCCATATTACAAATGGCTTTAGTTACTGTAACAATAAAGACAAGGCCTTGAAGGCTTTGCATAGATCATGTAGGTATATTAAAATAACGAGCCATTAAAGTCTTAATCCTAAGGATTAAAGCTCTCATGAACTAGGAATACTCAAATTTCAACAAGTATCTCATTTTAGATTTGGAAAAATAAAATGGACTAAAAGTTTCCATCGAGACTAAGCCTATTGAAGAACTTTTGTACTCACCGCAATTCTTTTCATCAGATCCGTCATCACAATCATGCTCCCCATCACAGTGCCAAGTATCCGAAATACAGTGACCATCTGCCACACACTGAAATTGGCTGGTGAGACAAGTTCTAGGTGGAACACCGCTATCTGCAAGCAAAAGAAAAGGAGATTCTATTGTCTAAGAAATTCTGAAGTAAGAGGCTTTCATGCATTCCAGGCGAGCAAGTACTCGAAATTTATGACAAGCCCAAATTCTTGCGCAAGACGCTTTACACAAATTCTACAATTGGGTACTGTTGTATTAAAATGCACGTTTTGTTTATCACACAGTATGCCCACCCCCGACACACGGGTTATCTTTACAAAATGGTGGAGTCAGTTTGACACGCCGACGTACAATACACAGATATATTTTTTTTCCCTTTGAAAAAGAGCTAAATCCACGGTGTGTAAAACTTTCAATGAAACCTTTTCTAGTCATATTTTAGCTTGATGTCGTTTGTGTAGTAATTATAGTTCATTTTTTTAAAACAAAAAATTAAAACTGATCTGTTAGGAGAGGCACCCCGCAGAAATCTTTTTCTAAGAAAGACGATTCGTTTCGTTATTTATAATTTAAACTTATATTCTAATGCATTATCTTTCGTTCAGTTCATGGTTAGATCAGTTATACTTGATCTGTTTTAAAGACTCAACATTGTGTTGATAAAATGATTAAAATTGGCTTGACCTTATTGAAACTTAGACCAAAAGACAACTTCACACGAGAGATTAATTATACAGACACCGGTAGTTTTAAGTGGATTCGGAATCATTAACATCCGAGAACTTTTAAGGATTCAAGCTCATGAACTGTGGGTAGCATTTAACTTAAAGACTATAAAGCTTATTCTATACTAAACTTCAGAATTCGCTTTATGACTTGCTAATTTTATATTATCAAATTAAACTAGAAATAAAGCATTTACTTGGGTTTTTGTTAACATAGTATACTCAACTTAGCATTCAGCGAAGTCACCCCTCCCCCCATTGGGGGTATGAAAATAGTTGTAACATACTAATAACTAAATTATAGGAAATAAGTTCAGGAAGAAGATTATTCCATACAGACTAATATTCAAATCCCCCCCCCAAGTCCTCAAACCAAGATAATTATATTAATTCACTTAATAAGACTACTGATCACAGGAGTAATTTTAATCAGATTATATATTTTTTTCGATAATTCCCCAGTATAATTAACTGAAACAGATGAGATCCTTGAAGTTATTGAAATTCCACTTGTAAATCCAAGATTTCAGGATATATACATCTTCAGTAAAAATTCTTCAAGAGACAAATCATACACGAATCTATTTAGAGACTTAAGGAACTATTGCATCAATTCTTGGTCTTTTATAGAGAAATGCTGTCATTAAGTCTGGTTAATATTAAGAAGACTAGGATAGACTTGAATATTACTACACAATACATCTGTAGTAATTTTCATAAAAACTATTCTCCTTTACATCTTAAAAAAAATCAGGAAAGATTTAAATCGTATATTATATAGACCACAGTTTACAGTGTACAACTACTCGTTCACCATTAAAGATCTAAATCTCACCACAATTTTCTTCGTCTTTATTATTTCCACAGTCATTGTCGTTATCACAGCGCCAAAGGTAGGATACACATTTTCCATTTCCACAGTCAAGCCATTTCTCCGAGCAGTTATTACCTGAAACAAAGTTAAGTTAAAATTTTAGTCTTAGAATTTAAAGTGACAATTGCTGTATGGTCGTTTCTCATAACATTCATTGAAATCCTGAAATAATTATAGAAAGGAAAAAGATACACAACTTGCAAACCGGATACAAAGCAGTTTATATGAAGTCTTTAAATTAAGAGGAATCCTACCAAATGAAACTTATAAAATCATACTAAACCCCGTAAATCTTGAAGTTATTTAGCTTAAACTTTGCACTATTTTAATAAAAGTAAACATAACAAGAAAACCCAGTTTATTTACTCAAGTCTAGCCCATGGTAGAACTTTGTCGTTGTTAAGATAGACTAACACTTAATTGAGTTCTGTCAATTTTCACAGTAAGCCCACTAAATTCTCTTGAATTAAGCAGTACGTGTTAAACCTTAGTATTCCTTTGGGATTAAAGAAATTCCCATCTACCCAATATGGAAAAAAAAAAATCACTAAAAAGTAACTTTACATTTACTATTTAATCCTATCCCAATTAGTATTGATGATTAAAACTTGAAGTTTTTCAAAAGCGCTGTTTGGGAGTACAAGACTTAAAATAAGGGAACTTAATATAGCATAAAGAGATCAGAATAAGATTCACCTTGGGTGAGTTTTTAAACTAGGAAAAGAAAGGGATTTTCTTTCACATCAGAACAATCTCAAGTACGCTAATATGAAAATTTTACACTTAAGGCTGAAAGGATTATAAGTGTTTTAATAGCTTTCGAAATATGAATCTCAATATTAAGTTTTTCAGAAATGAAGTTCGGTAAGAAGGGATGGTTAAGCTTACAGTAATCTTCCTAGCACAAGATGAAAGTCTCTACACTATTCCGACGGAGAGAAGTACCAGCAACAAGAACTTTAATGCCGTGAAATAATTCTGAAAGATCGCTATGGTAGGTAACCTAAAGGAATCGTGGAGTAATTTCTTAAGAAAACATCAAGTGCAGAGGTAGTTAAACAGAGAGTTCCTTTATAAACCGAATCCAAACAGATAAGCGATTAGGAGTAAAAGATCAAATTCTAAGAACAGATGCACCACTTACCTTCTATGAGACTAAAGTTAAAACCTGTTAGAGTGAACAAGATAATTAATGTCGATAACATTGCCATGATCAACACAGCAACTGTTTAATCGACAAACCCTTTTAGCGAATGGACACAGTTGAAGAGCTGTCGTTTTATAAGTCCAGTTGTCCAATTATTTTGACTGAATTCATCTTCTTCTGTGCATAATTGATTACCAAAAAAAATAATCTCCTCTTAACTGTATTTGTATTGTATATACTTGAATAGCATAAAAAATCATATCATTGAAAACAATACGAAGTATAATATTAGAAATGAAAATAAAGATATTTTTAAGCATAAATACGAGACGAACAGTTGTGATAATATTGGTGGTTTTAACTATAAAGATTTTTCTGAATATGGAAAAGAAATGTCACAAACTATGTCAGATCGGCGGTAATTTTACTTTTACTGAGCATATTAATTCAAAATCCATCAACATTAACCTTACAAATAATCTTCCTTTTTACTTAATGTTTTGCTATTAAAAGAATTTTTTTTATTTCTGTTTTTATCTGAACAACTGCATAGTATATTATTTAAAATTCCGAAAAAAATCTTTCACATTAAAAAATATTTATCCGTATTTTCAAATAGGTTTGTCTCTGACCGCCTAAAATTATTCTCTCTGAATTTCTGTGCAATATCAGAGAAGAGATTTAATAAATAATAATTAGAATTTAATAAAAATATAATCTCATACAGTTTTGGACTCTCAGCTTCAACTATACCCAAGCTCAAACTACTGGTTTTATCATACAAACAGTATATTTATCATAACTTTTACTTTAAAGCATGGGACTTTCATATGTAAAATTCATTTATTTTCCTACCCGTCTACTGTAGATCCAGGTATTTTAAAAACATTTTTGTTTATAGATTTATATAATTACAGTCATGTATCAGGGAATATGACACAATACCGATCATCATTCTGATATTGTGAAGGAATTATACACACCTTATCCCTTTGAGAGTTTGAAAATTTTAGTACTTCAGGCGCAAATCTAATCTTAAGGATAAGACGTACATGTAGATTGGTCGTAGAAGTGTCGATTTCACTTTCCATCACATATCCCAAGCAATCGTATTTTATAATAGTATTTCTGGAGTATCTTATTTAAACAAAAGCACCAATCATGTCAAAAACTTTTCAAACATTGAAGAAACATTTTGTGACTCCCCAAATTTTTTTACAAAAGTGCTCATCTGATAAATTATTTTTCCCTTTGAGTTCCATTTATCCAATAAAAATATCCTTAATACCCGAGTTTCCTCATCTGAGCAAAACTACTCAATTTGTTTCGCGTTATGTACAAGCTAATTTTATCACCATAAAACTGACTTAAATGATTCGACTGCTTTCTCTTTGTAATAAATTTTTCGCTGGTGATGCATGACCCGTTTTAGAAGGACATTTCTCAAGCCAGTAGGAGTATCTGGAGGGTTTAAAAAAGAAGCCTCTTTCGCAAGATTGTCTGCTTTACAAAAAATATATAAAATATATTTTGTCAAATAATATATAACGCAAAATACTGAAATAATTGAATTTAAAGTAATAATTTATTTTGAAATTAATTACTTATTTTATGTAATAAATCAACTTATTTACAATATTTAGTTATTTAAAGTAATAATTATTAAAAATTTTAAAATAATCCTAAAAACTTTGTAAAATAACTTTTATAACACTTTTCACAAAAAATATTAACAAATAATATTATAAATATAAAATATCATATGTCTAAAATTCAAAAGAATAAATCGCAACGCTTAGAATATTATAGAAATACTTTTGGGTATATAATTTATTCATAATGTAATCTGCGTAAAATCTCAGGTGTTAATAAAATTATGTGGGCAAATTTCATTTTATTGTATTATTTTCTCTTCAGTTTAAATAATTTCGGGCATTTGATTTCTTAAATATAGTTCATTTTGAAGAAGCAGTAGTAGAAGTTTTAATTTACAAATTCTATTATAAATTTTACTTCTACTTATACTATTTAAAGTAATATAAGTAGCATTCAAATACATATCTAATTTTTAAATTGTAATATTTCATAATATTTATTTGCTGAATTAAATCGAAATGCTATGGCACAGTTAGAAAAAGCATTTGGAATCAAAATCAATATCGAATCCCAGAAACTTAACAAAATAATTTAATCATTAAAACAAATTGGAAAATATTATCAATATTCAGCGGTAAAATTTTAACAATAAGTATTATCATATTTCCAGAAATATTTAACCCTTTGATCCACAATTCAGCTGTTCACGTGTTCGATTTACCCTTCAAATTTAGCTTTTGCAGTGATTTGAAACACGCTTTAAGTTGTAGGTCCTTATATAATTAGAGATTATGTACACAAAAATGATAATATTAAATAACAAACATTAAGCTATGAAATAGATAAATATTCAAAATCTGTTTCGTGATTGTCCTTTTCGGGTACTCTGATGATAAATGACCTGAAATACATTCTAGTTTTTAACAATGCATAACATGATGGCTATATCCAAATTAGGAGACATCCAGGAGAATAAACACTATTAGAATGTATTTGTCATTATCATGCAAAGTGCATATCTTCAGCACTTTTTCCCATAGCAAATAATTTGAAAATTCATAGTGGTTTTCTTTTTTATATATATATTTCTTGAAAGTCCATGAAAGTAGCATTCGGTAGGCCTTGGTAGAATGGGTGAGTAGGATGTCATTCATACGAATGCACAAAATGCATTCATAAGAATACGAAAAGCAGCGAGTTTGAATGCCAGCTTAATTAAAGATCAATCTTGCTTATTGAAAACAGCTAGAACACATTAAACATATTATTGTCGCAATGTCCTCCAAGTGAAATACTTCTGGAATTGATAAGGCATATTGAAATTCTTCTGGAATTGATAAGGCATACCCTTCTCTCTGCCTGTTCTCTGTTTCTAAATTATGAAGACTCCCACCATTTTTTTTAGCAGCTTGCACTTAACTGGTAGAGTCTATGTCAGGGATGGGTACGAGGAAATATGATGGTGCCAGAAGTAGCATTCAGCAAGTAAATATAGGAATTCAGTGCTTTTGTAACAAAAAGTACCTGCTACAATAACCTGTTATTCTCCCTATAGCACTGAGAATGTTCTATACAGATTAACTGACTTGATCAATACTTTGATCATTAATCGAAAATGATCAACTCTCAAATCCCCCTTCCTCTTCGACGGATTTTCTACTATTGTTCAACTTCTTGTATCAATCAAATATTGTTTGTTGTGATAAATAGTCTTTACAATCTTTTAACATTTCAAATGCTTTTCTAGAAAATTATTTTCACGAAAGCATACTCTAATACATGTATTTTTGCTCGGTGGTTTTTGTCATTTCTGAAAATCGACAAAAGGAAGATTCCTATCCCATTAAAAACTAATTATTTTCAGACAGTAAAGTTTATTATTATTATTTATAAATGCCGAATATGAGCGCCTAAGCCATTAGTTGAAGGGCTCTCCAATACTTTTCAACAATGCCCTCATACTGAGAAAGAACCACACAATTATTTAAATGTCCATAAGTCATTGGTTGACCAGAGTCACACAAAATACAGTCCGGGGAATCCACCACTCCCATCCTATTGGGTATACCACTCCAATCCAATCCTCCCACAAACAATCGTGTCCAGTTAGACCTCTAAAAAGGGCCACCGCAGTCTTTCTTGGAAAAACGGGAACAGCTCTTTCCTCTCCCAAAATCAGTAAAGTTGAACACCATCTTTGCTATTTCCAAGTTCTTTTAGAAGTCATAAAATGTTTGATAAAATTTTGTAGACGAAATTGATTATTAATGAATTTTTGATGAAGTATTCAGGGTACTTTTTCAACTCGGTATTATAATTAAAAAACAAAAGTCCCTTCAACCATTACTAAAAATCTCACAATAATTTCTTCGATGTTTCTGGGAGAAGCTTAATAAATAGGAAATATGCAGCCTGGTATAATTTAGTATGATTTTCATTATAATTAACAAATATATCGGTGCATCAATTTACTGTGTGATTTATTACTATGTACATTTATTTTTCAAACATTTTTCTTTGTTAAATTAATTAATAAAATTATTCCCTTTTAGATAATTATAATAGGGATTTTATACTTTACTTATATACTTTGAATACATCAGTCACTTTTTTCAGACATTTTAAGGATATTGTATTAAACTCGAATACATTTTATTTAATAAGATTAATTACTTTAAATCTTACTCTAAATATTTACGTGTGCAAGAAATATAAATGTACTGTTTCTATTTTTTGGTGTTAAGAAACAATTTCTATAAATGTAAATTTTTTTCTCATATCAAAATAAAATATTTGCATACATTTTAAAGTAAAAATATTTTTGTGGAGAGATTTATTATGTGACGTATTTTTATGTAAAGTAACTTTACATGTGAAGAATTTATATCTTGAAATTTCATATCTATTTCAGAAAGAGTGTGCGTAAAGAATTTATTAAATTTCTACATTACCAGCTCAGAAAGATTTTAAATATCTAATCAGATATACATAGAAGTCATTATTCCAAAGAATTTTTTATTCATTCTATAAATTAACAGATATTTGCTAAGTAGAAAAAGCAATCAACTCTTCAACTTGTACATCTGAAATCACAATGTTGGCATGATGCATTTGGGGTCTTTGATCACAGTTTTCTGAAAAGGAAAGCATTTGTTTTTAAAAGTATCATATGAATCTATCTAAAATAAAATGCAAAGTATGAATCGAAGAATATTTATTTTATTCATACAATTGATTTAATATTACTAAAACAAAATACATTAGAAGAAAAAAGCATGGGACAATCATTTAAGAAATGCGAAGAAATTTCTCGCATTAACATGGTGGGTATATTTGACTTAACTGGCGATTTTTTAGAAACATGGCATAGGCTAAATACCGATAATATGTTTTAGTTTTGATATTCTGTTGCCTTTCATTGACTGGCGAAATCCTTATCTCAAAAAGAGAAATGAATTGTGGCTGCATGCCAATTACCTACTTATTACATGCATTTTTTGTGTAAGCCAATCATTAAGCAAAATGTTATCTTAATAACAAAACAGGTAAAATAACGCAAGTAAAAAATCATATTACAAAACAGGTAAAATAACACATTACTTAAAAAATAACACAAGCAGTTAAAAATCCATTCATTTTTCAGTTGGCTGCTTTTTGAGCATATCAGTTTAAACATTATTTTCTTATAGAAAATAATGTTTAAACATTTTTATTTACATCAACGATTGTTTTTTCCTTGATTTGTCGCTTAAAAACTAAACCTGTGGGACAAGAGCATAAGTGGGAGCCAAGGCTTATAGTGTTCCAAATCGAGTTTGGAACACTGTAAGCCTTGGCCCCACATCAGTTTTCTAAACCGAGATTTCTGGGCGCGAAGCATAAGACTCGATTAGGTGGTCAGCCTAACACGAAACTAATGGTCAATCCTAACCCCAGTGTTTAGTTCTCAAGCATCTTGGTACTCAGTTTATATACCCACTGAAGGGATAAAAAGCTAAGTCTACCTTGTCCATCCCATTTATCGAACCTTGGATCTTCCACGCTTCAACTAAGCTACCGGGCTTCGATTTGGAGTGTTTTGATTCAATTTTATCTATTATGATTATTTATAGCATGATTCTAATCGAATTGTTATGAATCGGATTCTGAAACTGAAATTAATTATTCCAGATGCAAATCGTCATTCAAAAGTTCCCCAAAATGTGCATAAAGGGTTATGGTTGGCTGTTGTTGCCACTGTTGAAGACCCAATTCTCACCACTGATAAAGATTTTCTTCAAAAAATATTATCTTTAAATATTGGAAACGAATAAAGTCAGAAAATTTCAAACTTATGATGTTATCAACAATTTTCAATTTCTGAGATTTCAAGAACCCGTTGTAGTATTTTCGATGATCGTGAGATGGCGCTGCAAAGGCAGTGGAACTAGGTTTAAATGCTACTTCCGCTCGGCTTTGTTGGGAGGTTCCTGGGACTCTCACCCTCGTCTTGAGCTGGAATGATGTTGGTATCTATATCTGAATTCTGTCTGGAATAGTTTTGGAAGTAACTAGGTTTAAAGCAGAAGATAGAAAAGTAGTCGATTCTTCTCTATTCTTAAAAGGAGTATAAAGGGACTGTTGGAAATGCTGGGAATGTGTGTCTTCGCTTATAAAAGTTTCTTGTAAATTTGTTTTGTGTTCTGTGCAATCATAGTAGACAATAAATAATTAGATGGAAATATAATGTTTTATAAATTCGTGGCTTAAATTTAATGGAACGTCTAATATCGTTTTTGTATCATTCTATTTAAGAGTGCCAGAATTCAAACAATTATTGTGTGATAAAAATGTATTCAATTCTTAGCTCATGGCATCCATTCCTCGCAAGTTATCGAAAGGAACTACTTCTTTCACTATATTTTTGGTTCCTTTATCTTCTTAAATACTGTAAACCATAAGTAAGTGAAAATGGTAGGACAGTGTTCTTTAGAGCGAAAATTCTTAGGTTCGATCAAAACCATTGTTGAACAGTGTGAGATTTAAGCCAACTAACCTCATCGCATGATCGTGTTCCCATGTGATGAGACATTGGACAGGTATTTTTTTAATCTGTTTACCAAATGCTTCAGCCCGCGGACTCTCTACATCATTACAATATTAATAATATTCATCTTATTGATTATTCTTGATACTGTGATTTTTTGTAGAATTCAATTTTCTACGTATTTTAAAATCTAAAATTATTTTTGTTTCATTTTCAACAAGCGGTTGCAAATAGGAAACATAAATTTATTTCCTCTCTAAACTCATAAAAGGACAAATGTTTTATACGATTGAAAGAAATTGAATTTTGCGATGAATGCAATTGCAATGTAATAAATAATAAAATCCAATTTTTCTTTCAAGGTTTTTCAAGGAAATGTCAATTTTGTTGGGAAAGATAATATTTTACAAATGTAGAATAACTTGATGAAATGTATGCATGATGTGAAGTGTAAACTATACTTTTACCACTCAATAAACAGGTACTTACTCCGTCTTCTAATGATCCTTTCCCAAGACATTCGTACATCTTTACGCATGGACAACCAAAATAGAATAAATCTTTCTCCTGATTGTATTTAGATGGATACAAACAACGCTTTCCTGAAAAATATTAACAATTGAGAAATAAATTCTAAAAATTAAACTGTGACGCATTATTTCTTAAATAGTTTTTTTTAATATTTAATAAAATTATATAAATACACCAATTTACTAAAATAAAATTATATTAAATCACAGAACAATATATAATAGGAAATATAATTTAATAATATAAAATAAATAAATATATATATATATATATACAAAATGTAAAAACACTTCTTTTAAAATTTGTTAAATTGTTATATATATATATATAGAACAACCACCTCTGGCAGTAATAACAGCAGTTATACGCCTGGGCATTGAGTCAAACATGGATTGGGTTGCATGTACAGGTGCAGATGCCCATGTAGATTCAACACGATGCCACAGTTCATCAACCGTAGTGACTGGCGTTTGGTGACGAGCCAGTCACTCGCAACCATTGACCAGACGTTTTCTATTGGTGAAAGATTTGGAGAACGTGCTGGCCAGGGCAACAGCCGAACATGTTCCGTATCAAGGAAGGTCCGTACAATACCGGCAACATGCGGTCGGGTATTATCCTGCTGAAACGTAGGGTTTCGCAGGGCTCGAATAAAGGGTAGAGCCACGGGTCGTAACACACCAGAAATGTAACGTGCACTGTTCAAAGTACCGTCAATGCGAACAAGAGGTGACCGAGACGTGTATCCAATGGCACCCCATACCATCACGCCAGGTGATGGGCCAGTATGACGATGACGAATGCACGCTGCCAGTATGACGATGACGAATGCACGCTGCCAGTATGACGATGACGAATGCACGCTGCCAGTATGACGATGACGAATGCACGCTGCCAGTATGACGATGACGAATGCACGCTGCCAGTGTGCGTTCATGATGCCGTCAAACACGGATGCGACCATCATGAGGCTGTACACAGAACCTGGATTCATCTGAAAAGATGACGTCTCGCCATTCGTGTGCCCAGGTTCGTCGTTGATCACACCATTGAAGGCGCTCTTATCTATGACGCAGCGTAAAGGGAAGCCGCAGCCATGGTCTCCAAGCTGAGAGTCCATGCTGCTGCAAACGTCGTCGAACTGTTCTTGCAGATACTTGTTGCCTTCCAAACGACCCCGTATCTTGACTCACGGCTCGTGAAGTGGTTGCACGATCCATTACGGCCATGGGGATAATATGCCTGTCTTCTCGGCTGCTAGTGATATGTAGCCTTTGAGATCCCACATGGCGTTCCGTATTACCGTCCTGAACCCATCGATTCCATATTCTGCTAACAGTCATTGGATCTCGACCGACGCGAGCAGCAATACTGCGATATGATAAACCCCAATACCCGTACGCTACAATTTTACCTTCATCAAAGCCAGAAACGTGCTGGTACGCATTTCTCCTTCTTACACGAGGCATCACAACAACTTTTCACCCGGCAACAACGTTCAAATTCAATTTGTGTATGAGGAACCGGCTGAACAATTTCCTCATTTAAACACAATGTAGGTGTCGCTACTGGCGCCTGCTTTGTCTGAATGCGCTGAAAAGCTAATCATTTGCATATCACAGCACTTTCTTCCTTACGTATAAATTTCACGTCTGTAGCATGTTGCCTTCTTGGTGTAGCAATTTTAATGGCCAGTAGTGTATATATATATAAACTTTTTCAGCCAAATTATTATTTATGAAACTCTGAGGGGAATCATTTCATATCAAAATTAGAATTATTAAAGCATTCATGACACTAAAATAATTAGATATAAATAATTTCTTCCAGATAATATCCTTATTTTATTTCTTTTGTGAATTTTTCATAATTATGTTTTCAAAAGATATCTACCAGAAAAATTCTATTTGATATAACATTTTAATTGCTTATATATATATATATATATATATATATATATATATATATATATATATATATATATATATATATATATATATATATATATATATATATATATATATTGATAAAAATTCACTCATCACTTTAAAAATAAGTTTTTCTATGTTCATGTAGAACTTAATAGTATTGATAACATTTTGCTTCAAGTAGTTCTAGTTTAATAATTTCATGCCTAAGTGAGTTTCCTTCAATTATTCTAAAAATGAAAAACAGAAATTTGTCCGCTATTCCATTTCCCTAAAAATTTTTTATTACTGTTTGTTATTATTGATGATAATGTTACAATAATTTTTATTATAATTGTTTATAATTATTGAACGATTTTTCCACAAAAAATGATTTAATAAATTTAAAATATATTCATTGATCCAATGAAAATAGTTCAAAGATGTTCATTCTCATTCAATTTGACCTAGCTGACCGATTACCAGCCTTACCTATGACCAGTGACCACAGCTTGCCAATCAGATTTAGATTGGTAAACCGAACACTACGCAACTTTTAACTACAAAAGAGAGGGCCATTGTATAAAGTAGTCCTGAAATCAACAATGTCATTTCACATTTTTATCCAACTGAAAATCATTCAGCACGATGTTTCAACCATTTAATCAATAAGAGATAGCCACCTTTTAGAACAGCACAGTAAACAATGAATGAAGACATAAAATACTCTGAACAAAACCCACACTTCTTTTAACAACGGTAAATTCTAGATACCCCCTAAATAATGGATTTGAATAGATACTCGTATCTGTTACGAACCAGCGCCATATCTAGCTGAGCAATATGGACGTCGGAAGAACAAATTATCCAAGCAGCATTCGTCCTCTTCGCAGTCGGATTGCTTCGTGCAAGCTTTATAAGCTCCCAGAACCTGATAAAGAAATAAAAATAACGTAATATTGTTAAGTGACGCATTGAAAATATATTCAAAGAAAATATTTTTACTGGGGGAATATATTGACAAATATAAACTAAGTTATATTCATATTTCAAATTCATTTACAACATAGTTTTGAATAACAATGAGGCGTTTTGTTATGTTTTATAATCTTTATTAATACGTACTTTCAAATGAAATGAACTCATTTTTTGTATTAAAATAAATTTTTCGAAACTAATTTTGAATTTTTAGTTCTTGAAATATTAGAAATTATATGGTGTAAAGTGAAAATAAATATGCTGTAACTTTTAAATATGTTATAAATAAATTGAAATAGTAATTATAGGTGACGAATTATGTTCCTACTATTTTCATTTAAAAAAGAACACAAGACATTTTTCGCTTTATTTTCCTTTAGTTTTAAATTGCATCTATTTAAAGTATAAGGAAATTAAGAATACACAAACTTTGGAATAGACTAGCACAAAATCAAAGAAGAAAAATGAGAAAACTACACAAAGTTACTAATAAACTATTGAAATGCTTGAACTACTCTGAATTTTTGACGGTGATTTTCCACTACAAAAAGAGGCTTTCAAGAAATAAATATCAGTTTTCTAAATTTTGCTCTTATTGCATGCAAAATAGATTTTGCATAAAGATTAATATATAATTTGTACTGGGAAATTCTAGCAAAAATAATATAGTTTAATCGATTGACATGAAATCTTATGTTTCAAATAATAATTTTTATAATGTATTTTAGTATCTAAAAACCTGTAACTGGATTATTTTCTGTACAATTATATTCAAAATTATTCAGATGATTTATAATGTAACATACCGTTATGAAACAGCCTATGAAAACGATGATCATTAAAGCTCGCATGATTTAGACTATTTTTCTTAAACAAGAAAGTAGAAATGAATAGCTAAGTAGAAATGAAGTTTTGTATAAATTGAATAGTAAAACTCAAAGTCTTTTCCAATTCTCACAGAGTTTTTAACAGCTGCTAGATATGATAAAGATTATCCAAATGATGTAACGTATTCAATTTAAAATGTGAAATTTTTATTGTATTTTTTAATATGTATTAGTAATATTAAATAAAATGATTTATACTGTTTACATAAATCAGTATAATTTAATTATTTGTAATCAAACTATATTATTTAATATTTTTTTATTAATTTTTTTCTGGGTGTGAATATTTTGAAATAAAATGTTATAATGGAATGGTGTTAATATTAACAAAAAATATATTTTATTGTAAGTTAAAATCTTAAAGAGAAAATTATTACTATATCTTTAAAAATAAAAAAAATACTAATAATAAAAGAATTCGGGAAATTTTGAATTTTAGTCCATAAAATTTTTATTTAAACAAATTATCTTCAAAAAGAATAAAAGTTAAGGTAAGACTTTTTAGTATAACATATAAAATCTCTGCCATGCTATTAAAATAAAAAACAATTTTAAATGTATAATTTTTTTTAATGGAAATTTTTATTTCTTGTACGGCCGATTTTTTATTAAAAAAATAACTTATGTAATGAATGACTTGCTTTTTAGAAGGCTAATTGGCAAGTGATTCTGCCTGAATTTTACGAATATTAACATTAATAAAATTAAGTACTAATCGAGTATATTTCAAATTAGAATTTATAAGCTCTCGGATTAATTCTTCAGTCAAACATTTCGATTCAATATGGGCTTTATACCAAGATATGTCTCGGAAAAGAAATGCTGAAGAAAATTTAGGAATAATTTTGACAAGTATTTTAAAAGTTTATTGCTGACTTCAGTGTGGTTAAAACTATTAAAAAAATAGATTAATATGAATATTTAGTACTGATGAAGTTGCTGAGGGAGACATGGATTTTTAAAAATAAGTCTTAAACCGATATTTTGATCTAGTTAAAAAGAATTGATTTTCAGATAGATGCCACGAAATATTTCAAAACGTTAGCTCTTAATGAGTTTGTGATTTATTACCAAATTAAATAAGTCTAGTGTTCAACTTTGCGTAGAATCTGATATTTCAAAATTTAATGTACATATAATTAATGCAGATAAATTTCAAAAATGATTTATTATTTATTACTACCAAAGTTCTAACAAAAATTTTGAAGAAAATTTTCGAAAATTTAATGCTTTCCATTATTTTGAAATTTAGACAAAATTCAAGCAAATATTAATTTTTTTCTGGATTGTATAATGAATTGTATTTAAATGAATTGTATATATATATAATGAAATTGTATATAAGTGCTTTTTTACTTTTTTTCTGAAAAATGCTGGAATCTTTTGTTGAATTTTTTTTATTTAATACAAAGTACCAATAAATTGAAAAGACGATGATGTCGATATAAATAGAACACCATATTAAATAAATCAATACAAAACTCTGACATATGTTGATGATTTGGATATAATCATAAAATTTGCATATTGCTTTTCGATAACCTTCTGATAATGAAGTGATTAATAAAGAAAATGAATTAAGAGAAATTATGAAAAATATATTTTGATGAAATAAAGCGCATGACTTCTAGGTTTTTAAAGTTATACTTACAAAATTTTAGGTGTGTTCAAAGTAATCTCCTCCAGCATCAATACACTTTTGTAGACGAATTTCCCACAGATTAAATGCCTTAAGCCATTCATTTATTGGAAAAGATGAAAAAAATGCATTAATAGCCACATCAATCTCTTCTTCTGAATGAAAATGACGTCCACGTAAGCTCTTTTTTAGATTGAAGAAAAACCAAAAGTCACACATAGCTAGATCAGGTGAATACGGTGGATGTTCGATCACTTTAATTTGTTTCTGTTTAAGAAACTCAACTGTTAATCCGGCTGTATGTGAAGCTCCATTGTCATTGTGAAGCATGAGTCCCCTAACATACAGTTCTTTTAGAATTTCTGGAAAACATTTAGTGGTATACCAGTTTGCTGTTACTGCTTTCTGTCCTTCCAACTTGATGGCTTTGACCAATCCCGTACTTCTGAAGCAAACGGCATGCATCACTTTTTTCAGAGCGCGTTGTTTTTTCACCATGGTCGGCGTGGGATCATCTTCAAAGACCCAAACTTTGCTTTCTTGACGTGTTGGAATGTCAAAACATGGTTTGTACGTTTTATCACTTGTTACAATTTTAGAAATGATGCGGTGGCCACCATCATTTAGCAATTTAAGAGTTTCTTCACTGATTCTGACACGCTCCTCTTTTTGGTGCTCAGTTAGATTATGGGGAACCCAACGACAAACTACTTTTTTCATATGTAATTCTTCAAGAATGATTTTGTGTATGGCTGCGGATCCAATGTTAAGTTCCTTCTGTAAAATTTGATTGCTACAGCGATTATCATCCATTAACATTTTTCGTATGGCAGACACATTATCTGGGATTACTGCCGACGGCGGCCTTCCTATGTGTTCTTCATCCTGAAGAAAATTACGACCTCTTCTAAATTCTCTAAGCCATCTGAAGACATTAGCACGAGCTGGAGATTCATCACCAAATGCTAAATGCAACCGCTGAAAACATTCTTCTTGTTTTAATCCTGCTTTGAAATCGTAGAAAATCATAGCGCGAAAATGTTCTCGCTTCAACTCCTTTTTCTCTGCTGTTTAAAATTTATTCTATGCTAAACAAGTTGAAATAAGTCAATAAAAAATCGTCTTCTGTGTTAAAATACTTTGAATTTTAAAATTAAACCGTTATTTTTAGTTTGTAAATTCTCGTCTGCGCCTATCTCAAAAATTTCAGAGTAACCCTCGTGTTTAGCGATGATAAGCCCTTTGAATTACCGGCATGTTAGTCACGATGAATACTTCAAAATGTTGAAGAAAGATATATTGAATTTCAACCGGAACACAACGCAATAGCAACGAGTGTTTTGAGTACTTAATATTAGTGTTGTCAAGTTAAGCAATTTGATTTTATTTCTATTCAGTTCTGGTTAATGCTATAAGAATTCATAATTTTTTAAAATCAAATTTGATACATAAATGGAGTTTTCCGTTCATTTTCATATTCTGACTAAATTTGATATGAAATTAAAAATGATTGCATTTGGCGAGTTCAACAAAGAAGTAAAATATTTGCATTTCTCAAGAAATAAAAAAAAAAATTCAACGAAGAAAATTTGATTTGATTTATTTTATTTATTTAAAATTTATCTTTTATATGTCAATTTGCAGAGATTGATAAAATACAATCCTAAGCAAATATTTTAAACAGTTCGCAAATTATTGAATTAAAATCCTTTCTGACAGTCGAATTTAATAATTGGTAAACATGCAAATTTTTTTATTTAGAGAACTGTAGATAGCGATATAATGGAAAGTGTATATGTACGTCACTAAAACTTCAATATCTTTATATTAATCACTAAAGCTTTTATGGTATAAAAACCGGAAGAGAAAAACCACAACAGATCTCAAATAAATCTTTTCAACATGATTCAAAGTCATACAGCAGCGTGTCACCTTTAATGATTTCAAGTCAGCAAATTATAAAGATACATATTTCCTTAAATTAAATCCAATATATGTCTAAATTTTGGTAAATACTCTTTATGGAAACTTCATTTATAAAAATATACTAATCAGATGCACTGAATGAATAATAAAAATCATAGACTGTTAAAAAAATAATTCCGTAAATATTAATTTAATTCTTATGTAACGTAATTTATTTTACTTACTATGTTAATCATTGGAAATGCACCAAGAAAGACAAAAAGTATCTAGACTAAATTCCTTTCACAAAAAGTACGTGTATAGATTTTAATTGATAGAAAATACAGCTTTTAATGATGAAAAGAACAACTAAACCAGTTAAAATCTTTGACTTCATTTGCAGTAACAGTAACTGCACTCTTAACTATTCAATAAACGATTATTTAGATGTTTTGTCGGACAATTTCAGCTTATACCTATGTTGTTGTTAATCTCCAACCGATACTTGAATCCACTGACTTTTAAAAAGTCGATGACAAGAAAAGAGAATGAATAAATCTTTTCTCTAAGGAGACCCAAACATTCCAAAATATTTTTAACATAATCCGGTTTCGATGGCATTTGAGTAAAGAGAGTAGAGAGCTTCTTTCTCTTAGACATATCAGGTTGTCATCTGGTATCTCTAAGGGAGAGGCTATTTCAATGTCTTTTGTCACTTGAGAGTGTTAGAGATAGTCCTAGTTTACTACCCCAGTACTAAAAGTGTAGAAAGGGAACCAATCACTCCTTCCTAATTTGGGATTTATTTTTCTAGAAAAGAAGTTCAAGGTAAATAAGCTCTGAAGAAGAAGGTCTTGAACGCTATAACTTACATATGTTTATACTTCTTTAATCTGCAACCAAAGTTGTTCTTATGTAATAATGGATTCTATATTCTAAGCTTATGGTTTTACCATTAAGTACTAAATGTGTTCGAAGGCTCAAGAAAGAAAATTAATTTAATGTGTCCATAAAGAACAGGGACATTATACTTAACTTATGGAGGAGCCCTATCTTATTGAACCAAGCTTATTAATCAATGTACTAGTGATGATTACTAAATTCAGTTATTAAAATTATGCATGAATTATATTATCCTCGTATTGATTTATAGCTGACTTTTAGATTTATTTTTCTCAACATGTTTTTCCAATAAATTAATTCGTTAAATCTTTATCGTCTGAATTATTATATAAATCAATCATTAAATTCGAAACTTTCCATCATAATTCCTAATTTTCTATGGATAAAATTACTAAAATAGGAAGCGCATATTATCATATGTAATAAAATAAATAATTAGGTTATATAAATTAGATGATTTTGAAATGTAAGACAGATTCTTGACTAAAAAAGTTCTTTGTTTAAGACTAGTTCTAAAAATCGTTCCTTTCAAACTAGATCGTGATTCGAATTTTTACTACAGTTTTAATCGTTACTGCTTAATATACAATACATAACAATAAAATTGTATTTTGTAACAAGCATATGTGGGATATGTTCGGCAAAGTATGAACTGCTTAATAAAACAACGTTTATAAGAACAAAGAAGGTAAAGGTAATTATGAGAGAAAGTATTTAATTAGCCATGTACTGAATTGAAAATTTAACTTCCATTCAATGATAGAAATATATTGCTTGTAGATTTCAACATAATTACATAATTTTAAAATGCACATACACGAACACATGCGCATTCTCGATTCAAAATTATGATTGGGTTCAAACTTAGTACTTTCAGCTACGATGAACATTACGCCAACAAGCTATTCTCGTATTAGTCCTCGATAAGCCTAGTGATTAGGTTTATGATCAATATTTAGAGATTTAATTCTTTTTTTTTTCTTTTTTTCCTTCAAGAAAAGTCTTCAAGTTGTAATTTATGTAAATGTATATTAAGTATTTCTAAGATGTGCATAATTCTTAATGTTTAAATTTTTTTCAATGTTTGATGATTTTAATGAAAAAAATTTAAATGGTGTTTAACCATTTTTTTGGAATTGCAAAGTACACATAAGAATACATTCTAAAAAAATGGTAAACATCAGTCATGAACATTCGGATGTTTTGTTCTGGATTCAGTTGTCTTATCTGGGGAAAAAGTG
The DNA here is from genome assembly GCA_030067965.1 of Latrodectus elegans. Lineage (NCBI taxonomy): Eukaryota > Metazoa > Arthropoda > Arachnida > Araneae > Theridiidae > Latrodectus > Latrodectus elegans. The sequence continues at coordinate 18,984,849 of CM057815.1, read as the reverse complement.
AAAAAAAAAAATACTATTTCGAAAGATCAGAATTTTGAGGCTATTCGCATTTATTTCTGTTATTTGGGATAATATCATAGGTAGCATTTGATTATCTTACGTATCCATGTGAAACAAATGTTGTAATTTTTACAACAGCCTTTACTTGTTAAGTTATTACTTATGTTGTGTCTATATATATATATATATATATATATATATATATATATATATATATATATATATATACATCAAGCATGTATATTTTAATGTGTGATATGTAATAATATTTAAGCATACAATAAATATAAAATCTGTTTTTTTTATACTGTGGATTATTTTTGCAAACATAGTTTTTTCCTACATCAAAAATAAAAATTTTGGAAGATTTTGTAATGAATTATTTTTTAAGATTTATTTAACTTTTAAAGAATTTTATATATGTCACGAAAAGTGGACTAAACTATTTATTAAAATTTTGCATTTTTGCTCTTTGGAAGTTTGTGAATGTGTATTCAATAATGTTTCAAAATTATTTATTAGAATTTATTAATTTAAAATATTTTATTAATAAGTAATTTAATTGGTAAATAAGAAGAAAGAATAAATTTTTTTCAGTTCGTGGATCAGAACTCAAATTGTTGGCATGACACATTTGGCACTCTTTATCACAGTTTTCTGAAAAGAAAAAAAAATCATTTCTTTTATAAGAATATTATGAAAATATATAGAAAAATATAAAATGATAGATATTTACAAAATTTTTCATTTACATTTTATGTATTTAGTCGGTGATTACGGAAGTATAGAGAAATGAATATTTCTCTTGGCTTACGATGGCTCAAAAGCACATAATCTAACATTTCAAATGACTACCGTGGTCACATATTGTTGTCTCTTGAGTTGCAAAGTCAGAATTCAAAGAGAAAAAGCTGGTTCGTAGCTGGGATTAGAATAAGAAATCAACACCGCACTTTTTACAAAAGTTACTTTTTATTAGTCAAAAACGCGATCTGATTAACAAAATAGAAGAAAACTCTTTTTATAATAAAGTTAAAGTAATAAGTTATTAAGGAATATCTTTCGTTTTATGTCACCAAAGGTTGCCTTTTAGTCAACATCAATATGAACATTATCTTGTCAATATGACTTGCATATGAATCATTCTTATTTATGTGAACCGACTATTTCTTCGTCAATTTCTGATCCATCTGACTTTTTAGAAAATAAATTTGGAGTAAAAGTTAGAACAAACTATAATAATTATTCTATGTGTAAGCCATCATACAAAAAAATTCGAAAATTTCATAAAGGATATGCTTAACTTAATCGATGCTCATCACTACTATTTTCTGAATAGTTATTTATTGAAGATAGGTAGCTTATAGCATCTCAAAAATGTGTAAATAAGTACATTCAACTTTATAAATGACAATTTTTTCAATTTTGGTAATTTAATTACCGACAATTCTGTTTTTAGAGGATAATATGGAGAAGATAAATGAGAAATTTGTAGGAAAGCATCTTATATCTTGTACTTACAAAGAGACAAAACAAATCTTTAAATTTTTGAATTGGAAACTTCATAATACATTATTGTAAATTTCCTTAATAAATTTAAAAAAAAGCATTTTATTAATTAAAAAGGCAAACTTAAAACTTTCCTGATATGTTTATTCAAAATATGTTTGTTGTAATGATGATTTTTTTCGGGAAAACATCATGATAACACACATATTATGATGTATATCATAAACTTTATTTAATTACTCCATATATTATATTCTCATATCCATCCTTATTTATTTTGGATTGGTGCATAATTTCTTTTCATTATTAAAATCTCGTACAGCTTTTAGTGTTAGGGCGGTGCTATTTTGCATTTTATTATCAAATTTTTATATTTTTCGTGCAAAAAGTTAGTCTAACTTTAAAGAAACAAATTTGAACAAATTCTTTTATACTAGATTTCTTAAAAGTCATGTGTTAAAAAAGAATTAGTTTAAAAAATTGTCGATAAGAATCCTGATTTTAGTGATGAATTGGTTATAATAACATTTGAGAATATCAACTTTTTTTAAAAAAAATTCTTTTTCATGGTTGTAAAGTGACACATATTAAAAGCTTTTTTATTTATCCCTATTTTTCACATTTTTATCGCAATATTCTTTTAAATAATAGAAGAAAAAATTAAGGAATATTACACAAAGTAAATCAGTGATTCAGATTTTTCGATGCATTGCATTAGCAATTCCTAAATTTTTCCCTCACCAGAAAAAGAGTTCTGCATCATATGGTTTTATATCGATTGGTCACAAAAGTAATCGATATCGAATACGGGGGTCGATATAGCATTATTAAAAGTCGATCTGATCTAAGGAGTTGATAAACGAATGCCAATTTTGCTAAAAATAGCTAGGAATAATGAATACTGTTTGCTAAACTGAAAGGAAAATTTTGTGATATTAAACCAAATATTATTACATATCAAAATACTATGGTCGTCAAGAAAAATATGCTTACGAAGACTTGTTGAATTGCTTGAAACACAGTTACAGAACTTCCCACAGAAATTAATGCAGCCTTAAGTGACGGATAGCAAAAAAGGACAATAAAAACAATAATTTTTTATTTGACTGACGCATTTTCGAAGTTCAATTATATTCAAACACGTCTCTAAGGATACCATATTACCACCTTAACTTAAACACGTCCAATTATCTGAAACTTTCTAGTTAAATTAAACGCTTATAAGTCTTTACGACTATGCAAAGATTTTCAATTTTTTTGAATTTAAGATATTGAATATAAGAGATGAAGTACTGAAAATATATATATAAATCATTTCCAAAACTAAGACATGATATTAAATTGCATTTTGAAGATATTGAAAAAAAATGAATATTCTAAAATACAAATTACCTCTCCACTTTTTCCTTATAAGGTGATCTTAAAGTAAGCTATTTTCGAATAACTTTTAATCTTGAACAGATTCAAATATCACGCAAAAATATTCAAAATTTTGCAATGCATCATTTTCTTTTTAATAAGAATTGCATTCTCCGACACACATTAATTTTTTTTAATCTGACCTCCATCATCTTAATTTCATTTTAACAAAGCAGAAAAATATATTGAATAGGAAATACCAAGACGATTTATGATTAGAACAAAGAACCAAATATTGTTAATTTAGCATTTACCATCATCAAGCATATCCTTCTCAATGATTTACGTGAAAACTTGAATTCGCCAAAATGAAATTAATTATTGGTTGCCTGAAGTATGCTTAAATTCTGTCATCAATAGAATGTATGCATCCAACCAAATGAAATTATTTTTAATATAACTTTTCTCTCTGCTTGATCTTAACTGTCGTTTTTGGCACAAGTGCCGTATAATCCATGATTCCAAATTCTGAGACTGGAGATATTTTAGCTGATTTTCTTATGTATCTGGCAACCTCGTTTTTATTACGTCATACATATAGAGACCTATAAGAATCATGCAGAAAATTATATTTCGGTAACATTAATACTTACTCCATCGAGCTCCTCAATATACGTCATCCTGGCAATATTTCTTCATCGCTGAAAAAATTCAGAATTTGGAATCGGATTATACGGCACCTGTGTCCGATTTTTTAAGTAAAATTAATTTTAAGCATAAAAAAAAGTTTCGGGATTTGTAAGCATTTTATTGATCTTTTTCTTTCATGATTCTTTTTAATGATCAAGGTAAAAGGGTGTAGATTAATGACTAAAATCTCACCTTGTATAGTTCATAAGATTTTTGTTTCGCATTTCTCTCGTTGTTCTTATGCTAATTTATTATTTGCTTTCATTATTACATAAAAAATTAAAACACAATTTCAGAACATAAACTTACAGATGTATTCGTTGACTAATTTTATTGGAAATTAATTTTGTACATAAATTAAATAAAGAATTTAATAAAGAATAAATTTAGTAAGAAGAAACATAAGTCTTTAGTTTATAGAAGAGTTTGCTCATTTGAAGAGACCAATGGAAGCACTAAACACTTACAGTGTTTGGAAAACATTCAAAATATTAATTTTTTATGTTACACTGCTCTAAAAAAAAGGAAGGTATAAGTATGATATACATCAACGAGAGATTTACCACCGAATCTGTGTGTGTGCTGTCCTTTGTTTTGAATATAGTGCTTCCGGTTGTCCCTTTGGTGTTGCCAATTTGAATTTTTGTTGCCAGGTTTGGCTTTTTTCTCATGTGTTGCATCATTTTTGTGTCATATATACGGTATTTTTAAGTGGCAACAGCGTTAGAATTACTTGATGATGAAAAAAATTCATAAAGGTCGCCAATAAGGGAATATACCTTATCAGTTCCAAATAAAAAAAAATGATTATAAAATTACTCAAATAAAATTAATCTTTCTTCTTCAGCGACTTTATTTTCGTATTCTCTGCTTTAATTTTTCTCAAAATGCTGTGAAAAATTCTACTTCTAATAAAATATGAAGATGAATTCATAATATAATGATATCTTAAATATATTACTTTCATTCTAAGTATTAAATGCATTTTATCCAAATGTCTCTCTAAATATGACTTTGGTTGTGATGACTATTTAAATCCATTATGTATACATGTGATCTCAACTTGAATTGCTGAAAATCGATTATAAAATAGGTTTTGGTGAGTATCCATTTTTTTTATTCAACAACAGAGAACATCATACATTGAATGTAAATTGCAATGCACAAAGCATCTTTATACAAAGAAAATGTTGACTTTATAAAATAGATCACAATTTTGAGTAATAAATATTATTACTTTTAAAAAATCTTTTTTTTTTTTAACTGTAATTTTTTTATGTTGATGAATCATTATTGGAGTTTTGCATAATCTATATTGTCTGAATTCATTGTAATTATTCTCCTTTATTTATTTTTAATACTTAGAGACACGAGGGATTTAATGCTTTGTGAACATATCCATTTAGAAATTGATGTCTAGCATCAATGGCTGCAGGCCTTAAGACCATCATTTTCTCCCTTTTTGAAGACTTTCTTGTCATGAGCCTGAGAAACTAAATCAGAGGCATTTAGAATTTAAACTTCATTCAATCATTTTTACTGTAAAGCTGTATAGAAATTAAACATTTGTAAACATTGTCACCTTTCACTGGTGAAAATGAAAAGGGACGGTATGAACTGATGGTGGTTAATTTCATGTGTCGATTCATTACATGATCATGTGTCAAACAGATGGAGCATTTCAAATGTGAAGTACAAGACCCATTAAAGAAATGGTATAGTTTGAAGTCTGTCACTGACATTACTACATTTTAGAAAATTTTTTTTAAAAATTATGTTTTATCCATATTAATTTAGGATTCAATTGTCGTTGCAATATGCAATCTATGACTGAAATTTTATGTCATTTTGCTAGCTGCAAATGTTTCCAAACAAGAAATATTATTTGCTTTTTATACCTATAGAGATTAAAATTTTGAATTCTCTGTAAAAGCTTGCACCTCTTGGTTTGGCGATAAAATTTAATTTCTGGTAACTCTGGTATTTTCAGCATTTTAATTATCTAGTTTTAGGGTTGCCATTTTGTCGTTCTTATTTTGGCATCTATTTAGGCTTTAAAAAATAGCAAAAAACTCTAGTTATACTCAAAGTAAACTTTTAACAAAATTTTTTATAACTGGATAAAAATTGGCACAGGTGCCTATAATCCATGATTCCAAATGCTGAATTATTTTGGCGATGAAGAAATATTGCCAAGATGACATATCATGACGTGCACGATGATGTAACACTAAGTTTACCATAATAGAATTTTTTGCATAATTCTTATAGGTCTCCATATCTATGACGTAATAAAAATAAAGTTGCCAGATACATAAGAGTCCACCAAATTCAAAATTTGGTATCTCAGATTATACGGCACCTGTGTCAAAATATTGAAATTTAGCTTTGTTCAATTATATAATAACAAGTAATAAAATGTAATTTTTTTTTCTTCTTCTTTTTGAAAAGACATTTTAGAATTAAAGATGCATGCTTAATGAATGCTTTACGATATGAAATAGGCATTGCTTGCCAAATTTAGAACTATAAAAATTTAGAAGTATAATAGCTCGATAGATAAATTTACTTACTCCTTCTTCTAATGTCCCTTTGGCAACACATTTGTATTTCTGAACGCATGGGCATGAAAAGTAAAACAAGTCCTTATCCTCTTTGTACATAGATATACGCAAACAATCTTTTCCTAAATAAAATAATTAAAATAAATCTTATGAAATAAAAAAATACTTTTAATAAACTTCTTTATTAATATTATCTTAAGATCTAATTGATTAAAACAAATTGGGAATTTGAATTCAGTAAATAAATTGCATTATTAAATCTAGAAATATCAAATATTTATCGAAACAATATATATAAATTATTATTTTCGGTTATATTTTTAAATTTATTTTACGTTTTTATTTAGATAAAATAGTTTTTACGATTATCTTTTAAAAAAAAAATTCTCTCCGAAATGAGGAGATACTTCAATGCATTATAATATAGGAATAAATAAACACTTCTCTTTGCTTGGCCATAATTACAGTTCTTATGTTCTTTTAAAAATGCTCTCATTTCAAAGATAAATAAAGAAAAATATATACAATTTGCTGACGTTTAAATAAGTTCTCTATTCCTGTCTAAGTAATTATAATATTTTTTGCCAATTAACTTTGAGCATATTTCAAAGGAGTTCTATTATAATAAATATATTCTTTGCTTGTGTTTACAATCGAGAGGAAAATGAGTAAAATATAAATCGCTAAAAAATTCTAAATAGAGAAAAACAAAATTAAAATAATCTTCTATAAATATGATATTTCTTATATTATATTTGAGTTTTCAAACCACTGATTCATTAAAATTTTCTATATAAAAAAAAAAAAATTAATAGCAGACGAAGTTTCAAATTTGAAAGAAAAGTAAGTGTTATTCATGTATATTTTCCAACCCTTTTGAAGGAAAATATTTCTCAGTTACTACTTAGTCTACAAGGCAATTAATGGAAAAAATTAGTTTAAATCTGACATCTTTGGAACACTAAACATTTGTATGGTCTAATGCCCTACCGATGGTATGCGGAAATTCAAAAAAGAAGATTACAATACAGGTTTTGTCCTCGTTATATGACCAATGGTAAAAATACAAAGAGTTAGTAAATTAGTCCGTCGACCCTGTTCAGTAGTCAGAGTGACTACCGATAAGGAAGTCCTGGTTTCGAATACCAGTTCGGGCATGGGTGTACTTTCTCTCTCTGTCTATCCATTCTTTGTCCTTTCTTTGTATGAATCGGTTGTGAATGGTTGTCTTCCTTATAAACAAGTCCCTATGGCATGTGTGTACTGAGAAAATTGGATTCCACACCAAAATATTGTTCAGTTATAAAAGTTGAGCAATGCACCCCATAATACCATCCTAGTTGGCACAAGACGACAATAATTAATTAGTGTTGGTATCTTCGAATATAAAAAATAAATAGCCCAAAACAAACGTTAAAAAAAACCGGAATTTATTTTCTAAATCGTGCTTTTTAACTTCAAATGCATTCCACACAACTGGAGTTAGAAGTAGGATATGCGTTGCAAACAGAACTTGTTTTTCTTAGGATCATTTCATACAGGATGAGTCTAAATTGTCTTCTGAGGAGGGAGAATAGTCGTCATCAAGACAAGCTCAGAGTATAAGTAAATATACTTTGCTTACAGAAATCGTTGCTCATACAATTTTCGTGATTCATACGTTCTCTTTCTTATATTATATATATATATATATATATATGTTGTTGCTTATACCAACTGGTGTGACAGTAGCATCACACCAGCTCCATGAATCCATGAGTTTTCAGCCTCTCCAGAACCACCACCGGACTTAATTCCACATCATCCCCCTCACAACCAACACACTGGAGAATATGAGAAGGAGAGGCCTGTGGCTCTTGACATTTGGGGCAGAAAGGGTAAATCTTGACACCAGAAACATGTCTCTGAGCAAGCAGGTATCCGCTCCTCAGTCTCGTCAGAGCCGTTTGATCGCATCTTTTGGGCGCGCCCGTTAAAGCAGAACCAGGATATTTGCCTTTGGTGCTATTCATGGTCAAGTTTGGCATCTCTGAAAACAGCATAGATGCTCATCCTGATACGAGAGGTCTGCTCCTATGCCGACAAGTATTCTTCAATAACGTATTCTGCAGGCTGCTCTCCTTGGCCAATTGGTGCGCAACCTCATTACCATACACATTGAATTGGAATGGTACCTACTGGAAGACTATGGTATTGGCCTGCAAATAAGTGATATTTTGGACTGTTTTAGTTGTTGTGCTGTCATCATGCCGCCACCACTGAGCCAAATGTTGTATAGAGCTTCGGTTATCATTGAGGATCCACATATCAGAAACTATCATCTCCTTAACACAGAAAATTAGAGTCTCTTCAATTGCCAAAAGTTCAGCTTGGAAAACAGAGCAATTATCTGGATTTTTTCTATATATTCTTTTGCCATTTCCCTGCCTAACAAAAGCTCAACTACCGGACTCAGCATTCTCACCCCTACTTCCATCTGTATAAATTTGCAGTGCTTTATGGGGAATCTGGTGGATTATCTCCGAAGCTAACTGTCTGAGATATTCAGCGTGTTGGTAGATCTTATTAGAATACGAGCATTATTTTGTCTTAAAAAAGACTCGACTATATAAGGTCGTCTTTGCCCCCGTGCAGCAGACCAGGGAAACGGGCTCTACCTTTTCATGCAAGCAATCCTCCTTCATCGCCCAACTCAGTGTGCTGTCTCTTTTTAATCTTTGGTTAGTCCTCCAGGGGTTCACAAAACTAGATGTTCTGTTCTGGTTTCCGTAGCTGGCAAGCCTGATAAAGTAGTTTCTCAGTAAAATTTTTCTTCGTAGTCCAATGGGAAGTAGGTTGGCCTCAAAGAGAACAATGTCTCTTGTTGGGCAGCTATTTCGAAGGCCGGTGATGATTCTGGCAGCTGATAACTGTACCTTTTCGAGTTTATCAAGATTGCTGATAAACCTGGAAACCATATTCGAGTATTGGGCGGATAAAAGCAATATAAGTATTTCTCAAAGTTTGAGCATCCGTACCCCAACTCCTACCTTAATATATACTTTAGTATTGTTACCCTCTGTTTACCTCTTAATACCAAGTTGTCGATATGTACTCGGATAAGCACCTCCTGATCCGAAACGAACCCCAAGTACTTGGGATGTTTTTCACAGTCTAATCTTTGGCCCAAAAGCAGGATCAGGTTCAAATATATATATATATATATATATATATATATATATATATATATATATATATTTGTCAGGAGTACTGGAGTATAAGTTATTTTTACTTTGCCATTGCTTACACACTGTTATCAAAATAATAATTTAAGCCACGATATTATATTGATTTTAAGGGACAACACTTGATTTATATTTTTAAAAACCTACTAAGGTAAATGACTGTTTCTTCACACTAGAAATTCGAAAAAAAAATGGATTTTATGTATTCTTTATAATCTTACTTCGGAGATATATTTCGAAGGAAAGTCCAAAATGATATCAAAAGAGATGACTTTTTCTTAATACTAAATGTGTTTTGATTTTATTATTTTCTGCCTCTCAGAATGGAATACAACCTCATATTCCATGATAATATTGTTGTAATTATTATTATTCCTCTTATTCTATAAAAAAAACTATACTCGAACAGTATATTTCTCTCATTCATATTCTTGCATCCGATCTGAAATAATGGAACATTTTTTTTTACTTTTTATTGGATTTTATTAAATTCCATTGTCACCCTTCGGTAACTTTCTGCGCATAAAAATTAATTTGAAACGAACTTATAATTTAAATAAGATTATGAACTACTGAAAATATACTTTCTTTGGAATTCGAATTCTGATTCTGGAAGTTGGTGAAATTAATTATCTGAAGAAAATTCTGCTATTTTAACTCAACTAAATTTTCTTTGTATACCATATTATCATCAATGAATATTTATTGAAAAATATATCATATTAAGAGTAATAATAATGCAAAAGAAGAAAATAAGAAAAATTATCTCATTCTTTTCCTCAAGTATACTGTTTCTAAGAATATTCATCGCCTTGTATTTATGCAGTTCAAAATTTGTTTGTTAAGTAAACTCAATACTAAAAATAAAATTCTATGAGCTTTCGCAAGTTTCAGAGATGTTTTTTTTTCAAATTTAGTGAAATATACAGTTTTAATATATTCATGGACGAGATAATCATTTGAACGCCACTAATTTAAAAACTTTCAGCAATTTCAAGTGTATATAATTTTTGCCTGTGGGTGTACAATTACATAATGAAGTTTTTTACAGTGAACCTACGTAATAGTTAAGCCACTATTATGCAGATATCATCTTACTTACTTGCCCATATAAAAAGGATTTATTCGTCAAGATATTTCATCCTCTGTGTGCATCAGTAATACATGAATTACTCACCACAAACAGATCAGTAGAACGTAAACTTAATTAATGCTTAAATTTCTCTTGGCAATTTTATTTAAGTTTTAAATATCTTTAAGCAATAGACTCGAGTTGATTTGTTACTAACCAGCACCGAGTCTTGGTGTGCAATATGGACGTCGGAAGAACAAATTATCCAAGCAGCATTCGTCCTCTTCGCAGTCGGACTGCTTTGTGCAAGCTTTATTTGCTGCCAGAACCTAATACATAAAGAAAAAGAACTCAATATTGTTAAATGAAATTTTGAAAATATATTTGAATACCTACATTTTTATGTTCAACCAATGTTGTTCAATATGTATTAATGAGAAATGGTCATATATCGAATTTTGGAAAATGGTCTATCTTCATTCTACTTTGGGATCATTAATATCACTTGTCAAATAAGGAGGCCACGGTGGCCTGGTCATTTAGAGCGTCATTATCATTATCTGTAGGTAATGAGTTTGAATTTCAGCTTAATCAAAGGTCTGTCATGTTCACTAAAGATGGTTGAGGCATATTAAATCAGCCGTTGTCGTAATATCCGCCAAGTGAAATGATTGCTCTGGGGCTGGCAAGTCAAGTAATAGGGGTATCTTCTGCTTGGTTCCATCTTCTAAACTACAAAGATTTCCACTCGCCTGTTTGCATCGGCTACACCACACTGGTAGGATCAATACAGGAAAAATGGTGGTTCAACTACTTATCAAATGAGTTTTGGGATTCTAGCTAAATGCTTAGTTCTTAGTTGCTATATTCAAACTTTGTTTTCAAAATTATAATTATCAGTTCAATTTTTTTACTTGCTTTAAAAATGATTTATTTTGCAATATACTAATAAAAGCATAAAGTGAAGATAAAAAATAAGTAAATAATAGTGATTTAATCAAAACAATTTATCACCTTATTTTCGATACAACAAATGAATATGTTTCCTTCTGACATAAATTTCATTTTCAGCTTTATGAAGCGGATCATTAATTTTATATACAACATATTTTATAACATTTCCGACCAATGGTTGAGTAGATAGCCCTCCTAACCCCTGAGCTGTGGGTTCCAGGTTTGAATCCTGGTTTGGGTATGGATGTTACTCTCTGTCTTCGTTCTATCTGTATTTCTCTGCCCTGTCTTTTGTGATGATATAGGAATATAGTCCTCCCTATAAACGAGTTTGTGGTGGTAGCGCCTCCATGACTTGGTTCACAGTTGCCCGCTGGATAAGGACAAATGAGTAGCAGTTTCTGGCCTTGTTGTGGCATAGGGTTTGTCACCCAAGTGCCTGCTGTTGTGAAAGAAAATTGATAGTATGTATACATATTTTTCTGCTTTTTACAATTAAATGCTGGATAATCCATCGATTCCATTACTTACATTCAATTTTAACATTATTAACTCTGGAAGTCACATTGTTTTCTTTGTCATCATCCGAAATTTTAAGGATTCATCTGGGATAATTCCATGGCACATAACACTTCCGAGAAGAGCACGGAAATTCGAAATTAATAATATCCTCGTTAAAAACACAGCTAAATAAAAACAAAAAATCAGCTCCAAAACACTGAAATAAGTTAGATAAATTGAAAATATATTAGAATGAACAAAAGATAAAATGAATTCTTTATTTAAAATTAACTTTGAATTTACCCAAAAAGTAACAAATGTCAAAATGAGTGGAAAATCATGATAAAGAAATTCGATAAGCATCAAATGTCAACAATTCATTGCAAATCTTCCACTTGAGTTGAAACTTAGGTATTCATTTAAAAGAGTGCATTTTATGAAAATACTTCTCTTCAAAGTATTTACATTACATAATTTAATTATATAAATGTATATAAATTAAAGGGATAAAATATTGAAATAGTCCCCAAATATCGTATAAATCCCCTCCGAGAGTGCATAGCTGCTGCAATTTTGAAGTAGCTTTAACTCCCTAATTTGTTAAAATATTCTGAACATGAATTTTGCAGAGATGATTTGGAATCGTGGTAGATAGATTTTCAGAATAATTTTGGAATTGGTAGAGATCGTTGTATATAACTGGAAAATCAGGATATTGCAAAGCCATCAAATATGCTCAATAATACTCTTTTTGGAAAATTTCTAAGTTGTTGTGGTTTATCCTCTTTAAAGATGTGACATTTGTCACATCAACTCCAATAAATTGTTGACAGTCAAAAAGTTGATGAAAGGGGATCTGAGGATAAATCCTCTCGGGAAAGTCCAACGCAATCCAGATTATGTTTCTGTAAGGCTGGATAGTCACAGCATTTTTCCCACACACAAGTGGGGTAATTTTTTTGTACCATGTTCAAACGATAAGCATTTTAGACTTCCATTTGAGAATGTGGACAAGGCATTTTGAGATTTTCGGTTTCATTTTATTTCCAGAAGAGTTATAGATGTTCCAGAGTGCTATTCTTGCGTGGGACAGATAGACTTCTACTTTTGGACTTATCCATGGGTGCTTCAGGCCTCGGTCCAACAGCAGCTGTCACTACCTCCTCCATATATGACTTTGTTGACAAAACATTTCAATACTTATTGTGTATGTGTGTGTAATATAGTGTCAGTAATATAGAAAAGTGCTCTTAGAACCTTTGATAAATATTATCTATTTGTGTATTGTATTGTCCTATTAAAACTGTTCAACTTCGTCAAAATACATTTATGACAAAGATAATAAAAAATTATCGGAAGGGATATTTGAATTCTCTCGATCGGTCTTGTCTATAAATGTATCAGGAAATCAAAATTCTGTTATTTATAAATACTGAAAATGCTTCTTACAATTTCCTAACAATTCAACATTCTTTTACCATATAATACTTATGAATCCGTGACATTTATTCAGTATTGGCATGAAATCATCGGGACATGAGAGTCATCAAACTGAAAATGCTTTCTCAAACAGAGAAAAGTTCCTGATAAATCAACAAGCAGTGATTTATTACTGTAGACACTAAAAAGATTTTACAAATCATTATGGTTACGAATGTTCATATCAGGAAAGAAGTCTTGCACAATTCATACTCTGATATTTAATGATTGCACCATTTTTAAATTTACAGTTTTTTAACTATCTGCCTCATGAAACGATTCACACAATATGCCGATGGTTTTATTTTTTACAGTGAAAACTCGTTACTGAAAACTTCGCCATGATTCTTTCAGGTTGATTTTCTTAATCGAGCATATTATTAGAAAGTTTTGATCATTGCATAAAATTAATATTTCAAACTTTTACTGATTTATTAGTTTTATTTGAATTATCCGTTACAAATACTTTCTATCGAATTATTATACGAATCCTTATTATCGAACTATTACGCTGATATTATCTAATTATTAATGAAATTTTCAGCCAAAATCACACTCTAATATATTTCTTTCTCAAAATCATTAATATTGTTACTTTGAATATTAAAAAATTTTTCTTGCGTTTTCCTACCTTTATAGCTTATAATAAATATTTTTTAACCAAAATATAATATAGTTCTTTCGGTGAAAATGGGCTTTCGGTCTCCTGCTTGGCGCATTTTCAAAAAGTCGCCAACTGGCGCGTTTTTGCGTGTTGTCTCGCGCAGTTAAATGATCCGAACGACACTATGCAAAAACGGCGTTTCTATAACAACGAAACCGAAATTTGTGTTTTTAACGAATTTCATCGTTGGTATGGTAACGAAAAACCAAAAAAAAAAAAAAAAAATGGTTTTTTACGAATTGTTTAACAAAAAATACGCATGTAATTGTGTAACAAAATACAACAAAAAAGACAGGATTGCCACAAGGAGTGCATTTAGGATGAAATAGTCAGGGTTACCACACTTTCCGTGTCTATCGCCCATTTGGCGAGAAAGGGGTACCCAAACAATAGATTAACCGTTCTTTCTTCCTGTTGTCAAATTGTTTCTAAAATACATCATGAAAAACATTACATATTGATAATAAATATGAAATTTTCTAAATGTTTAACCTCTAGCCCTTACTACAATGACTTTATGGAGAAATTTCTATGCTCACCTCTCTTATAATAAGCATCTATAATCCTCTAACTGAATTATTTTCAATAGAAATTATTCACAAAAATGAATTATTTATAATATAACTTACCGTTATGAAACAGCCTAGGAAAATGAAAATCGTAAAAACTTGCATAATTGTTATAATTATTTTACTAAGCAAAAGGACAGAAATAAAAATCTCCACTTTTTTCATAAAATAAGTTGCTAAGTTTCCACAGTTAAATATTCCCACAGAATTCAACAGCTGTTAAATATGATAGTTCTTATCCGAATATGAAACAATGCTGTCAAATTAAATATGAAATTTTTTTTCATCTTAGATTATTGCGTTTTTTTAATTTATTAATTTATGTATCATTAAAGGAATTTCTGCATTATTTATTAAAATCTGCATCTTTTAATTATACTCAAACCTGTAACTATTTATACCTTTTATTTAGATGTAAATATTATGAAGTGTTATTATAAAATCATCGTTACAAAGTGATAATATAATAAAGTATTAAAGTACTTAATTGTAAATTAAACTGTCCAGTGTACAAATTATTACCTATTCTTAAAACATGGTAGGAGTCTAATGCTAATAATTAAATATTAATCATAAAAACTGATTTAATTATAATTTAATGAAACACAAATTGTCAAATTTTTCTTCTGATGCGTTTAGTCATTGCTCATAAAATGGAAAAGTTATTTTCAATATATTATTTTCTGAAACTTTTTTTTTCTTTTAATTGACATTTTTATATTCTTCGTTAAAACACTTTTTGAGAAAAAATAAAAGTAGATAATGGTCAAAATTCGATTTCTTGAAAAAGTGAACTACAAGAGGTTCGTTTTGAGCGGATGAATATTTGAAGAGGGTTTGGAAGTCAATAGTGTCAAAAAAGATCGTTGCTCGACAAACAAAACTTTTTCAAGTTGTTATATTTGATTGCTTTTTATTAGAAGAAATCAGCCAACGTTGGTTAACCTCATTGTTTAACAAATCTTAAAGAAAAACAACGGTAACAATTATTTAAATTATACAATTACTATTATGCTCTAAAAAAAATTTTTTTTTTATCTGCAATCTACAGATATTTAACTATATAACACAACAGCGCCCTCTAACGGTCAAAAAGGAACTTACACAGTATTAGATAAATTCTAAACCTTGAGACTGTTGTCGATCAAAGATGTCTGCGGGAATTGTTTTGTTCTAATATTTTCATATTGTGTTTTCTCTTTGCAACATAGATTTTAAATAAAAAGAAATGTTTAAGAAAGCAATCCGTTGATAATTATTCCTCATACCTATGACACAACTAAAAAATTTTATTTACACATCACATACATAAGCAAGATATTAAATCTCGTGTGGTAAGTTTTGTTGAAAGAGAGCAAAATCATCGTCTATATCTAATGGTTTTAGAAGTCACCGCGTTCTAAAAGAAAACCTGCGCTTTTATAAAAGCTGTCATCTAACCCTATAGGGTTCGATGTTTTGAAGCTCAACCTCAGACACAATTGAATAAAGGAAAATAAATATTGCACTTCTACTTTCGGTGAATACATCTATTAAGATGGGTGATTTGTAATTTTTCGGATTTTCTATCATAACACGTGAATATGGCTACCTTTTGAAAACGTCTTATTGGGAAACAATATATAAATACATAACGATGCATGCTCCGTACTGTATCTTAAGATTAACAGATTTGGAATACTTTCTCATTAACGAGTTTGGAATTCAACTGTGATCTTGTCACCAGATCATGGTTTAAAAATACCTCGTAATTTTAAACCATGATCTGGTGACAAGGTCACAGTTGAACTCCTCACCTCATCTATGCCACACCAGCGGAAGGCTGTTGGACATCACAGATAAATGTAGGCATGTCCCTCACCCACGGAGGACCAGCAACCTAGTGAAGGAGAATGTGGTCATCCTCCCAATCACTGCTTCAGACAAATGTTGCTTCTGACCTCTTGGGCCTCTTGGAACACAGTAAGAGAAAAACATTCAGAACCATTATAGCAAGCTTCTGCTGTTAGATTGTCCCCCGCACAAATCTCTATTGATGTCAAATTATCGAAAACTGTGACTGCTGTCCTTTATAGACTCTTCAAATGGATTCAAAATTTAACCATGATCACACTTCTTTACTGTTTCTAGATTTATAATGTATTATGAATGGATTCTGCCAACCTATTTGCTCGCTATATTATTGAATCGGGATAACCTTTTTAGCATTTGCTGACAAAATATAATAACCTAAGTCTCTACTATTTCAGTTCCATTTAGCTACAGTTCAACTGTTACTTTAAAATTTATTTTATATATTTGGATGATGATAAATATTGTTAAAGAACATTTTTTCCAATACTTTTAAAGGAACGGTTATGCATTATTAGACCTCACTATGTACGTAGTACTGTAACTTATAATCCAAGTTATTTTCTAACACTTTCTTTAGTATTAGTTAAGGATTTTAATTTAATCAAATATTAAAAATTTGATTAAAATTTTAAATTAAAAAGATTATATTGGACACAAGACTAAGTATATTCGAAACCACTAATTTCAATTAACTTTTTAACTGTTGTTTATTTCATTACTTTAGACTCCAAAGAAATTTTTGAAAACAGAAGCCGCATATCCTACATCTACCACATAATTTTGCTTTCCAGACACAAAAAGTATTCAAATTTAAGAACATATGGGAAATAAAACATGATAACATAATATGGAGATTGCATCGTAATGTTTAAACACCATATATTTATTTCATGGAACCACGTGTCTATCTTTATCAGTTCCTTAAGATTAATCTGAAGCAGGTGAAATTAATCTCATCAAAAATACATAATTTCAGTGATTTTTATATTTGAGTTATCTTTTAAGAATTTAAAATATTTGATGATGAACATTTAGTTTATTTGTTTAATTTCTCTGCATCGCTCATGAAATTTTCTGACGCTTTATTTTTCATTAAAAATTATTTATTAAAAACATTTCATTTTAACAGTAATTAAAAAAAGTCTTTAAAAACGTAAATGAAAAAGTTGATCTCATTGCTCAAAAATTGGAATGAAAATCGGGGAAAAAAAAAAAGAAAATCAAGAGCTAGGTCAGAAATGAAGAGTATTTCACTTAAATTAAACTCCTATTTATATGGAACTTAAACTCCAGGAAGAAATAATCAGAATTAAATTATAATTTTAACCAAATAACTTGAATTGGAACTAATAAGTAATGACATTTCCAAAGCAAAAAAGCCATATTTAATGTCCGAAATCAGCATTTGATGTAGACAAAATACGTAACAGTAAATATTATTAGAAGACGTGGCATGGAATTTAACAAATTTTTAATGTTTTCCTGGGGAAGATCATTTTTTTAAGAACATAAAAGAATTCTTTCACGCAGTTCAGTGATAATAACAGATATTAATGAAGCAAAGTGCAATACACCTGCACCAGAGGACCAACATTTAGATGAACTGGTGAGTTTCATTAGCACTATATTCATGTAAATTATAGTAATTATTATAATTAATGTGAAGTTATTTAAATCCCTTCCATGAAAATGATCATTTATATTTTATAGAAAGATATTACTCTTACATTAGAAAATATACTCACTTGTTTTCCAAAAAATTAGAAAAATTTGGTCAACTTAAAAAAATGTACCATTTTAAATCTGAATAAACAACTGCTACGGTGTGATGTTTACGCCTAGTAAAGCCAAAGCACAATTCTCCATCAAGGTCCATATTCCACACGATGGGTCGGATATAGTGGTCCCGTGGTTTCGCTCTCCAAACCTCAACCCACTGCGTTTTTTTTTCTTTTGGGAGCACATGAAATCTTTTGTGTGTAAGACCTCAGCTGAAGATCTCATGGGGAGAATCGTTGTTGTCTCACAAAATAAATAGGACAACAGGACATTTCGCGACTGAGCGAATCGTTTCTCCGCTTGTTTCAGTTGTGTAGTTGGCATTTTGTTTACTTGCCGAGTTTTTCACCAAACAATCAATCTGATTATGTAATTTTTAATATCATTCATTGGTTTTTCCAGCATTGTAAGTTCTGGTCGGAATTCCAATAATCCTCTTTCTTCTCATTCTGAATGTAATGACTTTGTTTCTATTAATTATTGCTCGACTGGACAGTTACTAATCTCTCTTAATTTATAAAAATAATTTAAAATAACCTTGTATATATAAGAGAGAAAGGAGCAATAAAATTAGTTTGTAGTTTCTATTTTTAATTTTGGCTACTGCATTGTATAAATGCAGACGATTTAAGTCATATATGTCATATTCTGGATTTCTTTCTCAGCAGAATCGGAAACTTGTTCAGTTATTCTATTTTAGTAACATAAAAATTTATATTTTCAACAATTTTGTTTCGAAAGTAATTAGTCGAAAACTCACAGAAAGCAAAATGCTTCTTTTCACCATAAATATACCAATAATAATAAATAATATTTCGATAGTTTTTTTTTATGAATATTTTCCTTCATGCCTAAGAAATTATTTTAAAAATTCAGAAACATTTTTCATAATTTTTACTATATTTCCATTGTTAAAATTAACATCCAGCATTTTTAATTTGTTTCATTTCATTTGCGACTGAATAAGTTAAACAAAAACATATTTCACAATTTTGAATCATTGCCAAGAGACGATGTCGACATCTGATCTGTTATTTCCTTTTCAAACAGTTGCTGCGGTGTGATATTAGAACCTAAGTTCGTAGATGTAGTTATGACATGAATTCACCATGAAATTAAAACAGTGCAAAACGTTTGATGGGTCGGACGAATTTAAAAAATGACGTTGAAAATATGTAGATTTGCTAGTTTATATAGATTGGAAAAAAACCAGATTTGCTTTAAATGTAAATAAAAATTTCCAAATTCATAGAGTAAAATCTTTTATTGATTTTTACAAATATATTTTATGAAATGTTAACTATGAATTTTATCTTTCATACAATTGAAATAATTTTATTAATTATCTTAATTAAAAATATATATCCCAATTATTAATAAATTTATATTAAATTAATTATAGGATGATTAAAATCAATGTCATTGGCTGGTTTAGTATTAAGCCTTTAAACTTTATGTACATCATTTTGGTTCTACTTAGTGATTGTCAAGTAGATAGATGATCGTGAGTTAGCAATAAGTCGCAGGAACATTTTCAAAGAATCAAGATTAAAGATCTGTCTTATTCCACTTTTAAATTCTTAATGGTCAAAGAATTTCAATAAACTTTCAAATTAAAAAACCTATATATGACAAAGGGCTATTTATAAAAATAAATAACAAATCTACAACGAGGGAGCAGCAACGATTTGTAAGCATAAAATGTTCGTTGCATTGTTCTTTGTTTAAACACGGTTTATGACATTCGAATATATTCTACGTCTGATAAATAATGCTTTCTCGCCATAATAATACCTGCTATGAAGATTTTTCAAAATAAGAAGCACGTGAAATATATCTAAAAGCAATAAAATCTGAAACAGAACTAATGCCGAAAAATTAAAAAAAACCACACACAGTAAAAAAAAAAGCCTAACAGTTGAAGGAATTTTTGCAGAATCAAAGGATTTCACAATATTATGTCATTAAGACCAAGGAACGAGGCAGCTTAATTAGGGCCTTTTCTGCTTTACAACAACAAACTTTCTATTCAATTTGAGAGCCCCTTTAATGCTCGTTCTTACGAGCTCTTAGAAACCAGTAAATTAGTTTTTAAAGTTCATAAAATAGATAAATAGTGGACATGAATATGAATATATCTGATTTTTATATCAAACTACTTTCCTTTATAAATAAAATATCATTAGAAAGAATTATTTAGGATGCACTATAAGAAACACAAGCAAAGTAAGGTAGATAAATAAAAAAAAACACTTTCACTTTATTGATTCCATTTTCACCGCATAATTTATGAACGCTCAAATTATGTCTGATTTTATTGATTTCCTAATCGGCTAATGCTTTGAAATATCTGATGTTCGGCTTCCTAGCAGAGCATTTGGATTTCTCTTTAATGACATTGCCATCAACAGTTCATTCGTCTCATTTTCCTCGGCTAAGCAAGCAAAGCTTTCTAGTTAGGGCCCTTTACCTATCTACAATATTTTCAAGAGGGAGAACTTTTGCTAATACTTGTTTCCTTTTTCAATTTTTTAACTTCCTTTGGTAAACACGTTCGTTTCTTCAACAAATCCTCTTCAATTTCCCTTTTGACAAACGAAACTTCGAGTTATTCAAATGAAACGAAACCAACAGAACAAAGCACAAACTTTTACTTCCCCCTTTTCATGTTCTAACCTACAGAGAGAACAGAAGTTAAATACAGCTCCACAGTTCTTTCCTATCAAGTATGGGATATTCATGTATCTTCGACCTTACTTCCCACAATGCCTAAACGTGCCGCTTCGTTGTTTCAGAATGAATTAAGTTATAAACTGTTAAATAAAAATAAAATCAAATAAAAAAAATTGAAAAAAATATCAGTATTAAATATAATTTGGATTAGAGACTAGTTCATAAGGAGTCCATATTATTTTAAAGAAATCATGTTTTACTAGAAATATGCATATACTGTCAAGATTCGATATAACGACCCCACGTTATTAAGACAATACCATCATAAGGATTAGCCATAAAACCCCCAACTCTTTTCCTATACTCTCGACATTATTTTACTTCCAACATACCAACCATCCAGTATCGCATAATCCCAATACAACATTCGAATTCAATAAAAATAATATCAAATAAAAAAAATTGAATAAATACTCTTCCCAGTAATTTGCCAAAAAGAATATGATTTTAGAAATAAATAACTAGAAATAAACTTAATATTGACAAAATTTGTAGACGTAAAATCTTCAATGCTTATCATCAACATTGACGGATAGCATTGCCATCCGTGAATTACAAGTCAACAGTTAACATTCTACTAAATAAGAGGAGTCTAGGGCCATGGTAACCTAGAGGTTAATGCATCGGCCTTTCGTTCGGAAGGTGTGGGTTTGATTCCCAATGACACCAAAGACATGCTCGTTAAATCTGTGGAATCGAAAGTCCTGTAGTCGGTCGTTGAGCAGTTACCACGGGTGTAATGGTCTGGAGAAAATTTCCTTCCCCTCCAGATTAAAGTCAAAATTGAGTGAATGAATCCTCTGGTGGTGCTATCTATCAGAGGAGTCTTAAAACAAAGAAGTACTTTCACCTTCGTGGTGCTCTGGTTAAACAAAAGACAAACCCTTCTGACTAAACTTCGCATAGCCGTCGGCTAGCGAGGTTGGCTTGTCCGAGTGTCATAAATAACAACATAGCAAGAGGAGTCTTGATGTTCATCCAGAAGTAAGGCACCAAAATTTTACTTCCGGTGATGGGGAAGATTGATAAATTTTTCATGCTCATTCATGATCATATGCTTAGGATTTTTTTTTGACAGAAGTACGATAGGGTAGCTAGCTGAGAAGATGGTCTGTCTGGCTTCTAATGAAAGAAAGAACGGAATCTAAGGAAAGAAATAAACATTTCGATTTGATTTTTCTTGATACAAAACAAACTTGAAACACACTTCTTCACCATTAAACAAAAATGTAGATAAAAACAATTATAAAAAAAATCAGATTGCAAGATTGTTTAAAATTTTTAAAAGCACATTAATTGGCATTATTAACTGCCGAAGTTAGATGTTGAAAGAAAAATTGGTTGTTAAGCCATCTTTCGTGAATCGATAGAAAAATTAATAGAATTTTCCTCCACGAAATAGAATTCTTACGATTTTGTGAAGGAAAATTTCAGAAGATTGATGTTGGATTATACCAATGGTTAAAAAATAATGTGATCAAAAGTATTCCAAAAGATGGAAATTTAGTTTAAAACTACTAAATTTTGCTCAACAAATGTAATTAACGAAATTGCATTCTAAGCGCCAGATGGGTGGTTGCAGAAATTCAAAGTAATATACAATCTTTCTTTTCAGAAGCTATTTGAAGGATATGGTGGTGTCAATAAAGAAACAGTCAAAAAATTGAAATATATGGAAAACGATGCTCTGGACAAAACTTTAATGCAGACGTTTACTTTTTTAGAACTGAACTATTTTATAGGATGAACCTGACAGATCTTTTATCAAATAGGAAACTGTAAATGGAGGGACATCAGCCAAAGACTCATCGTTGTTCTGTAAATGTGTGGCACCGAAAAATTTCCCCTCTAAGTAATTCATTAGGTATATCGGAAAAGACAAAATGTTTTAAAGGTATCAACACTTTAACAGTTACTTAAACAATTATAAATTGTGCATGACAAAGTATTTTTAAGAAACTGTTACATTGCTGATAAGTAAATGACAAAAACAGGAAAATTGTCCTAATGCTGGATAACTGTATGCCACATCCCCAAATAAAAGGTTTGAAACCAATTATATGGAATATTTTCCGCCCAAGATTACTTCAATTCTTTCGTTTCTAAATCAAGAGGGGTCAATGCGAGTCTCAAACATGCATAATTGCAGGAAATTACTTTTGGAAATAATTGTTTCTTAATTGAAGATGAAGTTTATATAAATATTCTATGACTTTTTTACTTATTAAAAGCAGCATGGAATGACATGACAGAAAATGGCATCAAGAATTGCTTCCGCCATGCTAGTTTCATAAAGCACCAAGAAATATAATCTATTACCGAAATAATTAATGAAATAATCGAAGATAAAAATTTTGATACAAGAAAAATGCTTCAAAAAATTTCGAAAAAATTAAGTTTGTTGAAAATTTCACAATATATACATAATTGAATATAACCTACAACACATCTTAAGTCTGACTGAAAATGAATGGATTTTCTTTTATTATTTTTAAGAATTTGTATCAACATCAGATGAAAAATATGAAGATATGATGAAGATACTTCCTAGCATAAAAATTGTTTCAAGTGCAGCTGAAATTTTAAAATGTTTTCCTGAAAGACAAGAAATTACAGATAGTGCTTATCTTCTTATAAGGTTTCACAAAAATCAATTATGCAGAAAAGACAGCCATTCTGGATTTTTTCTTTGGAAAATAAATGCTTTGTAGTACACCTTTTCTTCTCGTTTTACTTTAAAATGTTTCAAAAATAATTCAATTGACAAAATTTTAACACAAAGAATAATTTAGGTATTTAATTGGAATTTCTTTAAAATTTTCAGAATTTGTAAGGCATTCATTATAAAGTCCTTTAACTCTGAGCCAAAGTGGATCATTAAATCAAGCTTCGATTGTATTAGAAAAAATGCATATTTAACTTGAATGTAAGAATATTGATCAGATTTTGCATTAATTAAATTAAATATAAAAATCAAACACAAATTAATGCGCTTGTTGAGTAACAATGTAAAATATTTGTCCAGCACTAGTCATAAAACATCAATTCTAAAAGACATAAAAATTTGATTTATTATGATATAAAAAAAATTATTTTAATTTGAAATATTTTATCATATTTAAATATAAATTAGAGTCAAAAATAAATTTATATAGCAAAAATTCTTCAATTCAGACTAATAATCTTTTCAAAAATAACTTTCATTTTTTTAAACATAAGAAAAAATTAATTTATTTTTCCTTTTTATTTCCAGAAAAATATTTTTTCTATAAATGATTTGTATATAAATCTACATTCTTAACACAAAACAATTCAAACAATGAAAATATTACAATTCAAAATAATGCATTTTAACTGTGCAATTACATTCTTTAATGAAAATATAAAATATAAATGCATTCGATTTAAAGATGTTTATTGTAACTTTTTGTTAGAAGTTCTGAAAGTATTAATAGAATTTTTATACTTGTAACATAAAACAGTCAAATTTTACTGTGAAAATAAATTGTTCGTAAAATTTACACAGTGATTGCAGATGTCAAATGAAAATCTTAATAACATTTATTTAAATTATGTAAAATTTTCAATAAAAATTCAAATAAAGTAACTAATTTAAATACAATAAAAACATAATAATGATAATGCTAAGGCTGATAAAAACAAGCTGAATTTTTTACATTATAATAAATAAATGCTGTAATAAAAGAAATTGTCTCATGAAACCTATTCATTCACTGAAGTTTTTAAAATATTTTAATAGGGAGAAACCAAATAAAGACAAAATAAACATCAATTGATTACAAAACCAAATGCAATGCAATACGTATATGCTAAAATTAAACTAAAATTGAAGAAAAAATCACAAGTGTTATTAATTTTAAGTAGCAGATATGCCAAATATATAAATTTATGAAAATGAGAAAAGGAATAGTTTTAAATTAACTGTCCATTACAACACTGTAACTTTTAAATTCATATGAAACAGTAGCATTTTTTGAGTTTGTAAAAACTTTGTCAATGTCAATCAAATATCTCTGAGCATAGACAATTTAAATACAATTATTTTTAAATACTTTTAAAAACAGTATCTTTGCTACGCATAATTCTCTTAAATAAAGTCAATATCATTATTAATTTTGTAACAAAATAAAAAAATTATGAAATATTAAATCTTCATATAATTTTTTTGATCTGTTTGAGATACATATTTTGCTTCGCAATTTTTCTCTTACATTCATCAACTTTTAAAATAGCATTTTCCCCCAGAAGCATATATTACGGTGTTCTAATTGATACATATACATACATGTAAAAAAAAAGTAATACAAAAATATTTCATTGAAATAAATTTTAATAAACTAATTCATACAGTATTTCATTATAGGTTTCCTAAAATAAAGATTTTTTTTTAAATAAAGAAAAATTTTGGCAATTTTTTGTATTTCATTAATAATTTCTTTTTAATGACTTTTTGTACATACATGATAACTGAAATTTCATGAATCAATACAGCATTTTTAAATATACAATATTTATTGAGTTCCAGCTTTACAGTCAGTACTCAAAAAATGTTCTTATAAATAGATACTTTTTAAAATGTATAAAATATAATATCACATTTATTAAACATCCATTGAGGTATTCAAGGAAAACAGTGCCTCTGATTCATCTGATGACCCTGAAGAGTCAGCATCATCATTGTCATCCCCATCATCCTCATCCAATTCAAATATAACATCATCATCTCGATCTATTGAAACAAATAACATATAATATATGTGCACACAAAAATTGATCAATTGTTTTAATCATAACAATAATTTTCAGGAAAATATAGCAATAAACAAAAACACTAATTAAAAAATATATAGTTTTAAATTGATCATAAGTAAAGTTAGGATTCTTGCATGCAAATTTTGTCTTTTAGCAATTGAATTTTATTTTAGAACCAGTGACTTTTAATATATTACTTAGTGTGATCATTTAACACAAAACAGTTTAATCAAAAAATATACATTTATTCAATAATTTAATAAATAGGAATATGCCTCTTGTTAAACAGATCTTGCATTAGAAAAAAAAGTACGCATAAAAAAAGCATTAAAATTTATCTTTGATATCATTATTGTTGAAATAACATGCTACTATTTTTTAAGAAGACATATCTTTTATTAAGTACACAAAACGCATTTCAAGACATTCTTTTTAACCCTTTTTAAGACTTGTAACTATGCAGTAACATTTTGGAAATAGGATTTAATTTAATCAGCCTTACTAAAGAATTGTAATGAATAAATTTTATCACAGGGGTGTAGTGTAACAGACCTCCTCGTGGTGCACCCTGGGTAACGCTAAATCTGTTACAGCCTTCGTTTTTCTCTTGCAGTCTTTTTCTTAATGAAGGCATCTTCAACTTCTATGCAGTTCATGCCTCTTGGAGGACTCTGATGACCTCATGTATCCCCAGAGATATACCTAGATCTATAGGGGTCTCCTACTTCAGGTTACTTACTGGGCATGATTTTCTGCAGAAACATCTATATCACATAGGGCTTGTGGATTCACCCAACTGCATTTTGTGTAGGGAACATGTTGTTATGGATAGCGAGCATCTGTGGAAATGTTCCGCCCTCCAGGAAGCCTGCTCTTCTTCACATTTCAAGACACTCTCCACTTCTGGAGATACTTCTTTTCTTTATTGGATTGCAAGATTTATTATGCTCAAAAGAGCCAACATAAGAACGTAATTTTAAAAAATTTTATCACAGATATAAGGAAATAAGAGATGGAATAGCATTCTGATTAGCCAATATTTTTTTACATCAAAATTTTCAATAATAAATGAATGCTTGAAAGAAATGGACCTAAGCATTATAGCTTACAAATAAGATTTCAATTTATCTGATAATTAAACAATACTTTCATTAACAACTGCAACTAGTTTCAGACATTTTAACTGTGTTATTCTAATTCAACAACAAATACTTGGATTTAAACAAAAAAGTATAAGAAACATTCATTTATAAAATTAAATTATTAAATGTACTTTTAGAGGACCATATAATGATATGAATTTTAAAAAATTGTTAATTCATATCAAATCTTGTGCAATAAAATCATACAAAATTATAAACAGTACACATATTTAAGTTTTTCTCAAATAAAAACCAACCTTCGTTATCTTCATCAATATCTACTTCATCAACTTCTTCATCATCATCAGTTTCTTCTTCTGTATCAGATTCTTCTCCGCCCTATTATTATAAAATGAAAAAATTTCTAAATAATTTGAAAATAACTAATTTTAGTTGTATTTAAGCATCTGACAAATTAACAAATCTGAATGAAATACAAAATTAAATAATTAAAATAAATGCTACCAAAATTATTCACAAGATAACGAATAAAATATTTTTGTTATCAATAGTTATAGCTAGTTAAATATAATTAGAAATTATTTGTTATATATGTATGTTTAAAATATTTGTTTCCTTAAAAAATATACTTATATGGTTATTATATAACAAACAAAATAAAAATAAAGCAACATATTTAAACAATTTTATTTTCTCAACAATTTTTTAAAACTCTATTTGGCAACAAAAGCATAGTGTATAGTTATTAATATTTAGCACAATTCATAATTAAATCATAAGTTTCAAAAAAGTAATTTGATACCTTTTTCAAAACAAACTATTAGTTAGTTTTTATTTAATTATTTTATGTTCAGCAATTTTTTATAAGCCAGAAAGCTTATATATATCTGGCTTTTTCTCTCTCTCATAGAAGAAAAACAATCTTTTAAAAAAATTTAAAGAGTATATCCATGTAAGTCTTTAACAAAATTCATTTTCTAAATAATATATGCATTTGCTTAATTAAATAATTATATTCAATCGAAAGGTTACACAGAAAATAAACCAATATAATAACAGAGTAAAATTTTTTAATAGTGTTTTCATTGATAATAATTATCATAAAAAACAAACATTTTCACATTATAACCAGTCTCCATAACTTTAAAAGCTATATTTCCAAAACACTTTTATCCGATTAAGCAGTTCCAAATATTTTATAATGTATAATATTTAGTGATTGTGTGTTGGGAAAAAATTGTAAAAAATTAAAAATGAGGCATTATCAAATTGTTTTTTTAATTGTAAAACACTTCAATTTGTCATTGTGACACTTTACCTCGTCTCCATCTTCCTTAGTATATGTCCGCCCAATATCATACAGTCGACAAACACAGTCAATCCCAAGTAGTGGAGGACGAAATGGGTCTGATGCACTGGAAGATTGAGACTAAAACAAAAATAAACTTTAAGAATCATATTTTTTATGAATAAAATATCCTTAATGTGATAAATTAGTAATTATGGGACAAATTTCAAAAAGAATCAGCAAAATATATCATTACAAACTATTGTCTTATACATTGATCTAGTTAAATATATCTAAGGAAGTAATACTGAGGATAAGGAATATATAGAAAATACTGATCAATGTATAAGAACTATTGTCTTATACATTGATCAGTATTTTCTATATATTTCAGTATTCTTTTTATATATTTTAGCATTTTTTATAAAATCTTTAAAATGTAAAAATTAAAGGAAAGAATACTTGCAAAATCTGTTGCAATAAAATAATATATATTTGTGTACAATACTACATAATTGTATACACATAACGAATATAATACTAAATATAAGAAATTAATTATAAATGGCAATTAATTACTTTTTTATTTTATGTTTCATTAGTATTTTTATCGTAAATTACAAAAAAGGCTATAATAAGACAGTTGCAAACATAGTAATCATTCATAATATTATTTCACTTGAAATAAATGTTTATTAAAATGTTTATTTAAATGATTTTAAATAAAAAAAATTTAAACA